>OX439142.1:71682064-72055122 GCA_949318255.1 Pollenia labialis
AAGCATTTTCGTTATCAATACACAACATGCTAAATGTGAACAAGCTTGTAGAATTGGGCGTGGCACAAAATAAATTTATTTTTATTTAAGGAACGGTATTCATATATTTTTGTTCTTCCATTCGCACATGGTGAAGGGTAAATAAAATTAAGCATAGCCGAATATACCACAATTTCTTGGTTTTCTGAATAACATCAATGTTAAGCATGTTTTTTTTCTAAGGCCGCTTGAACTGACGTAAGGATTAAATGCCAAATCAACTCTCATATCCAATATTGTCTGGCAAATCATAATAAATAGGTTGAGTAAAATCTCTACCAAATTATTAAAAATCAATCAGTAGTAGCCCATACCAATAATACCAAATAATGGCTTAACGGGTTTGTATATAAACAAAATTCCTGAATATGGCGTAAAACAAATACAAAACAATCCCTACAGACTCCAGTGAATCCAGAAAAATGGACCGTATTAGGCTTAAAAAACACCCTTTATTAAAAATGGATACAAAATTAAATAAACGTACTGCAAAACCAATTTCCAGTCAAACGATGATCATCTTTTAGCTTATCTACTGATTTATAAGAGAAAATTTAGCTGAAGTTTCAAGCCATTAACAATTTGTGTTAACAGTTTTGCGAAATTTCCATTATCGGCCTCCACTTTATTAATAGAATTGGCTTCAAAATCCGTTGAACCAATTCAATGTGTCTTAAGTAGCTAAAATTAAACATAATTAGCATATAAACAATTTAACCAAATCCGCTATTTACAACCAATTTTCAATTCAAACCTCCTATTGAAACGCCCTGCTTTAATAAATTGTTAACAGTTTAAACTTAAATATTTAAACAAAGTCGAATAGAGAAAAAACACAACTAAATCGTTAACTGAATAAAATTGAAAGGTAGTATAAACGATCTCGTCCAAATTACATGCAACACACTAACACACACTTGAGCACTGAAAAACATAAAAAAGAAAAAGAAACTGGTGCATGACCTCGACAACATGGTTTTTTACTTCAATTGAAACTCCTAGATTTGCACTCACACCATTGCAAAAAAAAAAAAGAGAGAAAAAAATTAATAGAAAAGTAGCAGCAAATAAAACAATCCAATGAAATTGTTTTTTTCTCTTGTTTTTCATAAGAAACATTTGTTCTACAAAACCAGATTTTCGTTACGTTTTTTTATGTCGTTTTCAATTTTCTATTGCAAACAACTCAATATGCAACTGATATAAACTTTTTTTTCTTAATGTGTGTCTATCTGTCTGTCTGTCTTACTTGGTTTGGCTTTGGTGGCAAGTTGTACAAGTTGCATGTTTTCCAAACTTAACAATAGAAAAAAGACAACAACATTAGCAGCAGTAACGCTAACAACAACAACAATAATAATAATAAACCTCAGAAAAAAATCCTAAAACTTCAATAGTTTCTTAACAAATAAACGAAACCATAATGACAGTTTTCGATTTTTTTGTATTCTGTTGTAAAATGGTTGATTCTAAATGTATCCCAAGTATTTGTGTGTGGGTAAGTCTGTATCTGTGTAAATGTGTGTTTGCGTTACTTCCAACTTTTAAAATGTTTAAGTGACATTTTTTCTTTGGGTTCGTTTTTTTTTGTAATTTTGTTGGTTTTGTTGTAATATTTTCATTCTCTACTGCTGCCAAGCCAAAGTATTTTTCTGTAAATAAAACTCATTGTCAGTTGTTGTTCGCTGGTTTCTTATTAAAGTTGTAGACACGCAACAGCAACAATGGCAACAATTTTGACAAAAAAAAAATACAAAATCAAAGAATTAAAAACCCAACGTTTACAACAACATAAAGAAATAATTGTAAAGTACAAAAAAAACCCCAAAAACAACTTTAACGGTTTAATTTTAGTTTTATAAAAGTTTTACTTAAATCTCTTCACAATGACTGACAAACATCGAACGTTTACATGACTCAAAAGAAAACTTTTGTAATTTAAATTGTATAAAAAAATATTTGTTGGCTTCTTTACACATTGATTAAACAAATTCTATAATTTAAATTTTTTTTGTCTCAATAACATAAAAAATATTTTTTTTAAAGCGGTTTTGAGGTTAAATTGTGTTTTAGTTAAACACTTCGAATCTACAAGACCTTCAAACATCTTTCCAAGACAGAATTTTGGTAATGACTTTTTTAATTAGAGGAACAGGCATGACTTTTCTTCATCCTTCTTTGTCTTCAAAAGTAATTGCATCTTGCGCTCGAAAATTTTTCAAGCATTTTACCCGGTCACAATGAAGTGTTTTTTTTTGGTACCTTTGTAATCAGATTAAACGCATTTCAATAATAATGAATTAAATTTTTGGTTTCCTCGAGTTTACTGTAACCATGTTTTACTGTAGCTTGATAATTTTGTTAAAAATATTTTTAGTAACTTAGCAATAATAATTAACTCTAAAGTACAAATGAGTTTAAAAAGTTAAAGTACATTTGTATTTGCGGAGTTCCGTGTTTGACTAAATTAAATTTGCAATCCAACAACCAAATACACAGAGTTGCAATTGTCCCATTATATTCTAATTTTTAAACAAATGTCTGTAAAAATTTATAATCTATGGACTTAAATATAAAAAAATTATATTAAATAAATTGCTTTTGCGCAATACTTCAACTGTTTAGCTTTCATTGCTCCGTGTTTTGCGTTTTCATCCCTCATATCTACACAGCTGACTTTTGTAAACAATTATTTAGAATCGTCGAGAGACATTAAGTCTATGAAGCCGACAATAAGTATAACTAAAAAGCCGGTTTTATTAAAATTTGGCATGCAGATACTGTAACATTTGAGTAAAGATAGGGAATAGGGCTTGAAATAGGGCAAGGCGGGTGAAAGCTACCCCTCCCTATATCTTCTTAACCAATGAACTTATTTTCTTGAAATTTGTCAGGTAACTAGGAACTATAGCCCTTAACTTTAATTATTTAGGGAGTGAAATAGGACAAGAGGGGTAAAAGCTCTCCCTCCTTATATCTTTTTAACTGTCCAACCGTTTTTTTTTAAATTTGCCATGCAGATACTGCAGCATCTGAAAGACATAAGTTATACGGCAAAACAACTTTTGCTAGCTCGCTCACTCACAGCCTAATTATGAATTGAAATCCCCGGGAGTTTTTTCCCTTTCACCATTTTTACAAATGACTTTACATAGTAAAAAGGAGAGAAGGGAAAAACGGGGAATTTGTATTCATAACTGGGCTGTCAGTTTCTTGAGTGCTTTTCATATAAATTTGCCTACACAATAAATTGCTTGTCACCTGGAAACAACACATTAATCTCAGTAGCCGCCAATTATACATAAATTAGAGAAAACCCAAGAACTTATTTTACTAATACTTCTATCATATTTTCTTTTCCAAGGCTTCATGAAATCTTAGAACAATTTCCTAAAATAATCAAAAATTTTTTTGTAAATTTTCACTACCAATAATTCTATATATCGGCGGTAACCCAATTTGCATTTAGCATTGCAAAGTCGCTGAAACGAACGCTCGTTGACCACGACATAGTGTTTGCAACCTGAACCGCAACAAATCCTGAATACCACTATTATTTTTCAACTTCATTAAACGCTTGACTTGTCAAAAGTTGAATTTCTTTATAGTTACACGTTTAAGAGTCGTTAAGGTCTTTCTTTCTATAAACCACAAATGATAATGCTACTTGATCTAGACATTAAAATAAGGTTGTAAAATTTATATAAAAAAAAAGATATACAGATATACATACACCTAAACAAATTCAAACAAATGTTTTACACAAGGTATTTATTTACTTTTTATTTTTTGTGTTATTTTCGTTTAAAAACGATAATAATAACAACGTTGTTTAAATAAATAATTGTACGTTATTTTGACCTTAACTGGTAAACTATCTAAATTTTTATTAAACAATACTGATCTTATTAGTTAAAATAATTTAAATGATAAAATACAAACATGAAAAATTTAAAAAATACATCATGCACAACGTGACTTTTGTTTGATGTTTTTAAAATATTTAAAAAATTCTAGAAATTTTTAAATAAAATATAGATAATCTTCCATATAAAGTTTTTTTCGGAATAGAATAAAATGTCATATTAGTGTAAAATCTGTCAACTATTGTAGATGAATTCTTTACAGGTAATCTCGGTACTACAACAAGTATAACTCGTACAAAAATGTCGAAAAAGAAGCAGAAATAAAGATAAAAAACTATATTTTGACATCCAACAATGATAAAGCCAAAAACAATTATCAGCAGGGCTTTAAGACCATCTCTATTAAATTCGCCTTGGATCAAGGCGAGTCTGAGGGTTTTCCCTCAGTGTAGTTTTTTCAAATTTTTTATAATGCAGCAATGTTTAGACTTCCTAGCGGTAAAAATTTTAAAGCGCCGCAAGTGGCAGGCTTTTTTGATGGCCTTTATACGCCTTTCTATAAGATTCGCTTCATATGATATCCTGACTTCAGAAGTATGCTATCTAGAAGGTATAAATTTATTTTTGAAAGACCTTCCAAAATATTCAGTACACAGTCGCTACTCCCTTCGTAAAGAATCTTACGAAGGGAGCCAGCCAGTTATTCACTTTTATTTTTTTAGTGACTTTCCTTCTGAATTTGTTATTAAAGGGCGTGTGGCAAGGCTTACTCCCAATAACAACCTGTGTAAAAAATAAATAAGTATGGAATGCGGAGAGAAGGGATTGTTTCTGCTAAATAAAGCCTTCTTTCTATTATGCCTCTTTACTAATTTTTGCTACCACTGGGTTGTTCTCCCTTTTGGAACGAACAATGTACATCATATTTTGTACAAAATGTTGCGATTTACGCATTTAAAAAAACAGTTTATGCAATTTTGAAAAATCCAGGGTAGTTAATGTAAATAATACTAAAAAAAATAGTTAAATATTCCTACTCTATGTTATAGCGAATTTTGAGGACCAAAGAAAGTTTGAAAATAATTTAAATTGCACAAATTTTTTCTAAAAATATATTTTTTTTTTTATATATTTTGTAAAAGAAAAAAATTGTTTTTTTTTACTTAAAAATAGTTAATTAAAAATGCACTTTCGAAAACAGTCAGTTTTTGTAAAAATAAATATGGCAACACTGCTTGAGCGTCAACGATCAATTTTTGCTTCAACTTTTGTCTTTAGTTTTAATACACTTTAGGCCCGTTTTCACAACTTACCGATAACTAAAGGTAGTATTTTATCGGTCGTATAAAAAGTATTGCATTATTACAACTTAACTTTAACCTACCAGGTAGGATGAACCTTAATTTACTTTATCGCTCACTTTAGCACTTTGTATAAGGCCGGTTAAAGTCTACTTTAAGCTAGAGGTAAGTTGGGATAACGGGCCTTAAACTTTCAACATTTGATTCGAATCCAATTGTGTGATTCAGTTAACAGTCAAGAAAACAGTTGATTGGAATTTGTCTTTGTAAATATTCTGCAGCAATAATTCTTAATGACATTTTGAAAATTAATTTCAACTGTGACGTTTTTAAAATTTTTAAATTTTGACAATCAGTATGTGTAAAACCATCTTATTTTATCTTATAAGGAATTTTTAATAAACAATGTCCCGACGAATGTGTCCCAATAAATGCCGAATCTGCCCCATGCACATTCATAAAATTTTGCACCAATATTTTATTATTCAATACAACAAGCGATACAATTTTTAAATCTGTTGCATACTTTCTCAGATTCAGATCTTCAAAAAAAAAAAGTGACGAAGCTGCCCCAGTCTCCCATAAGGAAGTTATGTAATGCTTAGGCCATTGAAATCAGGAAGTATTAAACAAAGGCATAAACGTCGATACAACCGTTTATCTTTTTAATTCTATTTGAAGTCAAATTGTATTGTAGTAATTCTTGGATTGATATGATACTTTAATTTTACTTGAAAACAAAAAGTTCTAAAAACCAGTAGGACCTTGACAAGGATCCGGTTTCATCTAACCTAAAATTTAATAAAGTTTAAAATTCTTCATTGTATAATAGTTGTCTTTTTAAGTCTGGTCTCTTAGAATAATAAATCTCCTAAGCAACCTTGAAATTTAGATTTAAATTCTATACAAAATTTTTATTTTTAGTTTTTGGTGGATAATTTTCTTGTAAAACCAGATTATTGCTTTTTTCTCCCAAATTTGTATAGTTTTTTTTTTAACACGATTGAACTTTGATTTTTTTCTCAATTAAAACAAAAAAAAAATAATTATAATCCATAAGCAACACTTAGTTAAAGAAAACAAGTTCTAAGACATACATAATTTAGTTAGAATAACTAACTAAACGAACTTGACCAACTTCTTGTTAACAAAAAGATTTAATGAAACTAGAATAGAATTATTTAATTAAAAATAAAGTGTATTTTAAAGAATTAAAACTAACATAGAACAATTTTTTAAAGCAGTTTTTTTGTTATTTCTAAAATCTGTCCAAAATGACGAAGTTGTTGCTCAAAACCGATGACTTCATCTTACTCAAGAGAATATTTTTTGGGGGTATTAACCAGCATTGTTTTAAAGTACTTTGTTGACATTTGTATTGCATAGATGCGGATAACCGCTAAGCAAGAACAATTTTATTAAAGTTAAGTACTTCTCTCAATAATCAGAGAAGAGCAAATAACGGCATTTTATTGGTTAAAAATCAACAAGAAAAAAACTAAGCAAACATAAATCGAAAAACTCGAGAAAATATTTTGCGTATGAATTATTTCTCTAAATAGAAGGTGCAAATTTGCCCCCAACAACGCACAATTTATTTACTGTCTTTGGGTTCTTTATTTTAGGGTTGTGTGTAGTTAAAGAACTATGGGAATTAAGTATTAACTCTAAATGACTGGTAGGAAATGAAAACAATTTTTTTTTAATTTTCATAGTACCGAAATTTAGGTGTTTCGGTAGATTAGTTGGAATTGAGTTAGTTAAACTCTAGTGTGAGAGGTTCGGGTTCGATTCAGGCCAGGGACTCTTGTCTGTTTGACTACAAATGGGTGTAAAATTCTTTTTTTCTATTGATGGGTAAATTCATGTATAATAGCATTTGAAATTATGTTTGCAACATTAAGGGTGGTCCAACCATAATGCACGATGTTAATTGTGAGCCACACCTTAATGCCGAGTTGTTGTCCAACTTAATTTGACTTTTCTTGTCTCAGTGTTTGACAAGTTCAACCATGGAGAGGCAAGTAATTGAGCGGCGCCTTAAGGTTGTTAAAGCCTTTAACGAAATTGGCGTTCAAATCAAAATGCATTTCGTAGCAAACTTTTACCTCATTAGATTCGTTAACAAGCACAATTGTTGCATTTGGTCAGATGAGAGTCCACGAGTGATTTTTAAAAAGCCAATGCATTCTCAAAGAGTGACTGTTTGGTGCGGTTTATGGGCTGGCGGACGTTTTTCTTCGAAAATGAGGTCGGCCAAGTAGTTACCGGAAATTTTGTTCGCTATCGAGAGATGATTACGGACTTCTTATGGCCTGAAATTGAGGATATGGACCTGGACGATATGTGGTTTCAACAGAATTGTGCCACTTGCCACACAGCCAACGAAACAATATCTTTTTTGCGCAATAAAACTAATGGCGTATTACCCTCGCGTCGTGGCGATGTTAATTAGCCGCCACCATCATGAGATTAGACACCGTTGGACATCTTTCTTTGAGGGTATTTAAAAGAAAAAGTGAACATCATAAGGCCAAGAACAATTCAAGAGCTTAAGGATGATATGTCTGAGAGTCATTAAAAATATGGACCATCGCACACAGGGCCAAACGACAAAAATCGAATTTTTTATTGTGTTAAAAATAACCACTATATCACTTAATATGCTCTATATACCAGTACGCAATCAATTTTTATTTTTTTAACGCATCACATTAGTCTGTACGTGCGTGAAAAGTATTATAATCTATAGCGTTTATTGTTGCTACACTCGACAATTGTTTGTAAATTTACAGTAAAAAGTTTTTTAAATATATTTTTAAGCATTAAGTATCTAATTTAATTTGCAGTTATTATTAAAATAACAATTATATTTAGTGTAGTTATAGTATACTGTTTTTATTATGAAATAATTTGAAAAATTTACTTTAGCTAGAGCTTCATAAAAAGTTCCAAGACTTTTCGCAATAAGTTAAAAAAAAACTACTAGTTAGTGTAAAAAAGTCAAGTGGTGGTCACCCTCTTTCCCCTTTCAAGAAATATAGCCTATTTCTCTTAGGTAGGAGAACTAATTCTGAAAATCCCACATGCAAATGAAATTTTTCTTTAAATCGCTAAATTTTACATTCTGTGCAGTCTACTCACAAAATACTTGTGTCCACCACTTATGTTTACTGAAACTGCTACGAAAAAATTTAAAAGGTGAATTTCGTAACTAACAGTACTGCAATAGCAACATTTTTTCATTCAGTCCCGTCTTACAAAATATTTGTAAGCGAATTCGATAGGTTTTTTAAAAATTGTACACCATATTGCATCCGCCATTTTAAATTTTTAAAAACTGACATCAGATTCATTATCAGCTACCCTAAAATCCTTAATGTACCTAGTAGGCTTTTGCAAAAGTAAAAAAAACAAATACTTAAACACATTCTCTTTTTTTCGTGTATTTGTTTTATTATACCTTCTCTTTATAAAGCAAATTTCTTGTCTCTATTATAAGACACAAAAACAATAAATATTGTTTCTGGACGAAATAAATAAAGCAATATTTAAGCATGGTAAGAAATAAGCATGGTAAGAAGTAAGCATGGTAAGAAGTAAGCAAAATAAAAACCAGCACATGCACATGTTTAGAGCTAAGACAAGAAGTTCTTAAACCATTTACTAAAATACTTAAGTATTTTTGGAAGTTTTATTTTGTTTATATGAAATTTCGCCTTTGTTTAATTTTATTTTAAGAACAAATTATCAACATATCAATAGTTATATATACCTAGATAGGTATGTACATACATATGTATATTCCATAAAGTTAACTGCTAAATTAATGCTAAAAATAAAAACCAAGAGAATTTCTGTAAAAATATTTACATACATATCGTCATTTAAATTTACAAAAGCCATAAGTTGCGTGGGAAAATTTTACAGGAGAAGAAAAAGACTCTAAAATCAAAACTTAAAAAATAACTTAAACTGCAAAAATTTTAATGTCTTTTTTCTGCATATCCCCTGCAATTTTTCGTTTGTAACTTTTTTTTCATTCCCCTCTCGGGAGCATATGGCTTCCACAAAGCATCGCCATCTGACACGATTCGCTGCTTTGTTTACGTCTTTCCATGTCACGTAATTAAGCCTTAGTTATGTAACAAAAAAAAAAACCCTGAAGCGTTGTTTAACTATTAATGGAAGCATATGCTTCCAAAAAATAAAAAGCAATTATTTTATATAAGTAAAAACTTAAATTTTATTGAAACAAAATTTAATAACTCAAAAAAAAACTCATACAATTGTTTCAACTATACTGTATTAAAACCATAAAAATTACCAAAAAATAAAAAAAAAACAAAATATAAATAGCGGTTAAACAAAGTAATAGTTTTTATTTTAAACATTAGTAATAATCTGCAAATAAGACAAATTTAAGAGCAATAACCATTGCTTGCATTTATTGCTTATAATACCCACATTGTAAAATAAGAATCTTGCAAAATACTTACAGAACATTAGCAAAAAAAAATATTTACTTTGACTTGTTTATAGTGAGTAAGAATAAGTAAATACAAGAACTCTGAGCGTATAAAGAGAATAATTTTTTTCTCTGTGTTTTTTTGTTTTTAATTTATTTGCTTTGATTTCCTTTTGTACTTAGCTTTACTATGAGATTTTTTTAAAAGGCAAATGGATTTGAATTTAAATGTACTTAGTGCAAAAGCATAGTACCTAGTTTTATTAAAATTTATTGAATCCATATGAAGTAAATAATCTTCCCAGCCAGCAAAATAATCCGACGTCGTTCAGATATCTGAGAGAAACGTCGGCAAAAAAGTCGGAATCGTATACGAATTCTGTCAGATTTCTGACCCAAAAACGTATGAAGTGGTTGACACGAATTCTGACAGACATGTCGTGGGAAATTTTGGTTTTTTGTCGGCATTTCTGATAGATATCTAACAGAAATCTAATGAAAAAGGTATGGGAAGTTCTGAGAGATTTCTTTTGCTTTCGAACTGATAGATGAAAGAAATAATTTTATTGCAAAATATGTACATATTTATAAATTTTACACGTACATACGTACCTTTTTTATGCTTTTTATTTTGAACAAATAAAATAAAATTAAAATTATTTCCAACAGAACGACAATTGTCATTATTTTAAATAAATAATAAGTCTCGTTAGACAAATCTGAATGAATTCCGTCGGAATTCTATTGGACATATCTGTACATAAATTCCCCCGATATATCCATGCGAAATCGATCAGAAATCGGCCAGACTATAAGTATATTCAATGTCTGACAGAAATCTGAACGAAGTCTCTAAGAATGAAGTTAGACATTTGCACGAAATGTCTGATTCGGACAATGTCGAAGTATTTT
The DNA here is from genome assembly GCA_949318255.1 of Pollenia labialis. Taxonomy (NCBI): domain Eukaryota; kingdom Metazoa; phylum Arthropoda; class Insecta; order Diptera; family Polleniidae; genus Pollenia; species Pollenia labialis. The sequence continues at coordinate 71,692,651 of OX439142.1, forward strand.
GCTGGCTGGGTTGTTGCATTTAATTTTCAATTTGTCCCTGTGTGCATCGGCAAGAGCCGTGGCGAGCATTATTTTTTGTTTCGCTCATAATTATCTTAGATCCTTATATCATAATAAAAAATATTAAGAAAATTCTCGGAAAACTCTTTGTTTTATTTATAATTAACATCGTGCGTTTTGGTTGGACCACCCTTTATAATAAATAAATCAAACATAACCAACGTTGGCAACCAACACCGTTAATTATACCGATACGGCTTAAAACCCGTTTAAAATTGATTACTGTCATTGACACCGATAACGATATTCGTTTCGGTTGCCACCCGAAAACTTGCTTTGATAATTGCCACCATGCATGAAATGTGACATTCAAGTCGTTGGTTAGTTATGTTAATTAAATGGTAGAACCGATTGACATAAATATCTATACCGTTATAAAAGTTTTTGTACCGGTATACAGATACCGTTATAAATTGAATGTCAATAACGTAAACACCAAATATTTTTACCCCCATAATGAAATTCGTTTCGGTTGACAACCAAGTCAGCCAAATGCTTGTAACCATATGAAAGCAATAACCACATATTCTATATTGAAAATCATATTTATATAATGAAAGTTGTTTCCTTAACAATTTTGTTTAAATTTTTTTTTAATTGAAAGGTCTTATCTGGTGCAATGATTCTTTGAGAAACTTAAATCGACGAAACTTAAAACAACAGAAACCACTCGTGAATGAAAATATAAAGAAACTTAAAATACCAATAATTTAAACAACATTCATTGCATAGCCTCCTCTAAATAATAAAAGCAGCAACAATAAAATAACTACTTTTATTAGCAAATATTTGCAACCAACCAACAATACTTAACACTCGAACAATAGCATTTGTTTTTTTTTATTTTTTTCAAAAATTTTTTGAGAAAAACGTAATAAAAACAAACAACGAAATATTTACCATTCAACTACTAAAGTACTTTTCTGTGTACTTTTGGCTTATTCTGCTTATTATTGTGGTCTGGCTGTTGTGTCATTCTTCACAAAACTTTAAGTTTTGTGTTAGAAAAATGGAGGAAAAAAATAACACTAAAGATTGTTTGGCATTAGTCACTTTAAGACAGACAGACAGACAGACAGAACGGCAGATGATATCGGAACAAAAAAAAAATTAGAATTAAATAATTTCAACTTGTTTACAATTTTCCAGGAGTTGTTTGATATCTTTCTTAATTTTTCTTCCTTTAAACACCAACAACGTGCTATGGGAAATAGAAAAATTCGATTAAATGAAGACATTTGGTTGTGTTGAAGTTGAAACGTGTTAAAAAATTGATTCTTTAGATTGCGCGTTGATTATTTCATCATATTTTTTATTTTTGTCTAATTAATTAGAAGTTAACTACTTTAAATGGTTTAAACTGTTTGAAATTCTAAAATATTTTTTATACTATCAACAAAAAATTAAAAAGTAATAGAATATATCATCTGGTATATTTTATTAATAATAGCAATTTTTTGAGACTTGAGTGTGTATAATTCTCATTCACTCAGAAGTTTTATTTGCATATCTTTAGCTCTCCTAAAGTTTTTGGAAAAAGTTTTTTCTGATTATCTGGCCTAAGCTACCAGGAAAATGCCCATGGGAACCAGCTTATTCTCTTCAAGGAAAAAAAAAACACTTGGGATAAATCAATTTTTTTATAATTACTTTAAGTACGAGTTGTACTCAAATATTCAAGTACGAATAATACTAAAACGTATTTAACACAATCCTAAATGGGATTGCTTTCGAAAATCAATCCCGGAATTTCTTGAAATATGTATAAAATTCTTAAAACAAGTAGAAAAAAAGATTAAACTTTTCGTTGTGTTTAACCATGTTTTGATTTTCTTTACACATTGAAAAGGTCTGGCCAGACTCATGTGTAGGTTTGAAAAGTTAATTTGAACTCTTGCTTCTCATTTAGTTTATATTTTTGTTACATATGTACATACATAAGATTTCTAAAGTGAAAACCATATCGGGCATGATGTTGGTGTTTTATCATTCTGAGGGCCATTATTACAACTTGCCAATAGTTAAAAGTCGGATTTTGTTGGACCGATAAATAGCTTTGCATTATTACAACCTCCATTTTTTATTGCTGTTATTTTCAGTAATAATAATATTTAATAGATGAAAACATTATAAATGAAGGTTTTATAATGCAAAGCTATTTATCGGTCCAACAAAATCCGACTTTTAACTATTGGCAAGTTGTAATAATTGCCCTGAATGATGTTATACGGGTAAGTAAATCAATCATAATAACTTTTTCTTTCCAATTTTTTTTCGGATTTTTTTTTCAAACACGAGGATAAAATAAACTTTATAATACTTGAATTGATTCAATCTTAGTTTTACTAAAATCCATCTAATTTTCGGATTATTTCAAGTGCAAAATCGGGATTGAATATGGATGATTTAGGTATTTTGCGATTGAAAATCCGTACTCGAATCAATCTTTCTGTATTTGATTCAAGAAATTCCGTACTCACTGGACTATTAATAAAGCTTCGGATTGGTTTGAGTGTAACAATAAATTTCAGTGTATTTATCAAGAATGAAAATTCGGAATTTAGCACAACAAACAAAATCCTATTAATGAAAAATTATGTAGTATTCCCAAAAACAACTTTGATTATTCAGAATAATGAAATAATAATTAATAATTTATGTGTTTTACGCCAAAATGTGAACTTAGAGGGCCACTTAAAAATTGTTCCAATCATTTATAACATGTCCTTGAGCACTGTCTTCCAATAGGAATATTATTTTTAAGCTTTGCCAAGATTCTTGTTTTTTTTTACTTGTAAAAAAATTAGGCGGTGCCCAGATATGTAAACTAGTTTTTAAATGTTAAGCGTTTAATATGGGCCACGACTTATTGATTTATTATCTATCTGCTTACACTGATAGATATTAAACACGGTCTTTAAACTACTTGGTACACTACTTTCTATAATAATAGTGTACTTTAAATGTTACTAGTATTTTATTGTAAATGTGAAACAAAATCGGTTCCTAGTACTACTGGGTACCTGGTGATAACGTATGCCTGTCAAATCCCCTATTTATTTTTAAAATAAGTAAGATTGAATAATACTTTCATATCTTTATCTCTGTGAAATTTTTTTCCGTCATGTTTGTTTTGACTAACAAATTGCATTATTAATTGGAAAAGACCGAAATATATTATAGGGGAAAAAGTTAATAAAACCTTTAGTTTACTTTGTAAGATATTAATGGTTTTTTAGTTTTATTTAAAGCTTAACAGGTATTTAATTGTTTTCATTTTGTTTCCGTAAATGTGAGTGGATTTTTATTATGATTATTATTTTGCTTGGGGCAACAGGCATGACTTTGTAAGCGTATGGTGTAGAAAATTTAGCCAACTTACTTGCCTTTCTATACCCTTGGCATAGAAAAAATCAACCAAAATAGTCATATAAAGCATGTTTATGTTTTTATTTTCTTTTAGGGAACACATTTTCATATCTTCTTTAGAACTGACAACCCTTCATTATTTGTGTTTACTGCCTGTTTATCAAAATTCAATTAAAACTTTCGTTTAGAAGCAAAGTATACTTTATCTAGAAATTTATATTGAAAGCAAAAGCAACTTCGAATCGCCATCTGATTTCGACAGTCCGAACCTATTTTTTTTTATTTGTTAGTGTTTGCTAAGAATGGTTGACATTTCGAGCCGTAAACACTAACAATGCAATGCAAAAAACCCTATGTTGTTTTTGGATTGTTGTAGTTCCGCTACCACCTGTAGTTTAATTTGCCTTGCAGTGTGGTTTCAATTTTAATTCCCAAGCGAAAATTTTTATTTTATTTTAAAAAACATGCAGTTAATCTAATTTACACGCAGTCTTCATGTTCGCTTAACAAACAATTTTCTGTGGACCCGCAAATTAAGTTCGTATTGACTGCTGTTGTCTATGGTTTGTTCGTGTTAATAAATTTGTTCGCACAACGATGACAACATTAATGACAAAATTTCCACATAAATAAATACCGGGCCTATTCGTTACTGCATAACTGCATGAGAGCAAACTTTGGTTACACAGCCCATGCAAGTTTGTTCATCATCTCTTATATCATAAGGCATTTTTCTACTATGAATTTAAGCACTTCTTTGTGCGTCATCTGCTTTAGCAAGATATTTTAAGACATTTAAATTTTCATTTGCAGCGCGGTAATGCTTTACCGCACATGCCTACCAACTTGAAGTCAGGGTGTCTGCAAGAATCACCGCTATGATCGAACAATAAACTATTTCTTGTGCGCGCATGCATTTGAATCGTCAAAACTGCTGTTGTTGATGTACTGTTCTTCTACAATGTTCAACATCAATGGCAATATTGCCATAAAATAAATGCCATCGTTGCTTTTTATATGGCTTTTCATGTCATACGTGTTTCCACATAAAAGAACATTAGTATGTCAACGTTTTTTTCCCTTGCACACATAATCATGGTTCGTCAAGACGTAGGAGCAATTATGTCAAAACAAGCTTGAAAATTGTTTTCTTTCAAACTCGTATCTTGAAAAATAACGGCCTCAAGGTTATAAACAACTTAAGTGATCGTGAAAGAATTATAGGGAACTTAAAGAGCCTCTATTATCAGTATTTAGCAATAAAACTCAGATTTAAAATTTCTTCTTTTGTTAACTACGGAATTGCTAATAAATTTAATTTTAGTTAAGATTTTGTAATTAACAAAAGTATTATTTGTTTTAATTAACATGACTTTACAGTTGTGGAAATTTTCAGCAATTGTTTTAAAAATTGTTTATTTTTATTGCATTTAATTAATTTGTAGTGATGAAACTGATATTTAATCTTCTACACCTTGATAAAAAAATTTAAACAAAGTTTTGAAAACGTTTGAGATAAATTGTATGTGATTCTTATAATTATTTATTTCTGTTAATATTATTATATTATGCTTTTCGTTGGTAGTGCCACCCTGAGAGTCAGAGTACAAAGTGAGCGTTATAATCTCATATAACTTATCAAAGCTTGTCGTAGAAACTACAACAACACCACATAAGTAGTAAAAAACGATTTGATTGTGGTGTGTTGAAACAGAAAAAAACACATTATTTTCATGTTTAAAAAGTAAAATTGAAAGCAAGAGTTCTCATTTAGCTTATATTTTTTTCAGTTCAATTTGTACATTAACCCCCAATTTCACCAAGTTCAGTTAAAACTAACTATTACTTTAACTTCCAGTTACCAATATGTTTTGAGAGCTGTAACTAATAGTTAATTATAACTGAACTTGGTGAAATCGGTGTAAGTCTTTAAAGTAAAAACCGTATCGCAAATTATGATGGTGTTTTATAATTTAAATTCTGTATGGTGTAAAGAGGGTAAGTAAATCAATCGTAATAAAATGTTCCTTCTAAATCCACTTTTGACAGCAAAAATACCGGTGTACGTTCTAATTGAAACCGAATAATTTTGTTTAGCTCAATTAAACGAACAACAACCCAGAGGCGACTACAAGGAATTTTTTCAAATCGTGTTGCTGTTCTGCGGTGTAAATATTCCCAACCATTAGTTTATTGTTTGTTCACATTTTTATTAATTTATTTTTGCATACATTTTTATCATGTTTTTTGTTCCCAATTATATTGTGAACATCGCCAAATATTCAAAAACTATGGCAACATCAGAAAGAAAACGAGTATAAAAAATTGAGAGGGAAAGAAAGTCCGCGGTTTTTTGCTTCAAAATTGTATGAAAAGCTGCACCGCAATAAATTATTGTTACATTGTGTTCAGACTCTAAATCCCTTCTCATTAGTTATTGTTCCACCAATTTATTCGTTATTAGAAAATACAAATGCTAATTGACTTCTGATGTCATTTTTATTTAACTAGTGTCTGCCTAATGGTCGCAACTCGACCATATAATTTTATGTTAATATGAAGAAAACATAGAACATCTAAGTATATATGATTTAACATGTTCCGAGCATTTATTTTTTCCGGTTCATATGTTATCTTCCAAGTGAGTTAAATTAATTTTGTAAGATCAATATAAAAAATATCAAAAAGTACCAATTGAAAAACAAAAAAAAAATACCATAAAGTCTTTTATTATAGATTCTTATCTACTCAGGACATTGCATGTTTAATTTAATGTTTCCATGTCTAAAATGGTCGAAAATTGATAAAAGTACCAGATGTAGAAAGATGAAGTACCAAAAAGCTCCGCCTTACATGTTTTTATGCACTCAAGACCTTATCTGTTTACTTTTATCATTTTTAGGTCTAATGTTAAAAAAAATTCAAAAAGTACCAGTTGAAGAGCAAAAAAGTAGGAACATTTTTCATCTTATAGGTTCTCATTTATTCAGGATCCAAAATTATCACATGCAGCACAAAGAAGTCAAGAAAGAAATTCAATTACCCGAATTTCCCCTTTTTGATATTGTTTTCTTCTTACTGTGGTTCGGTTGACAAACACAGGAGGAAGTGTTCTTTACTGGTTTGCCTTTGCCTATTTATATAGTCGAAATATTCGAAAACTGTTCTGAAAAATGTTGAATAATCGATCACCATTTTTTTTATTATTTGATAGAAAAAAATTGTGTAATTGGAAAAAATTAAATTTTTATTTATGTGTGTGTTTTGCATATGTGTTAGTAGCAAATTTAAACGCTTATAACTCGTGGTATATGGGAAAAAACGAAGCAAAACTGCTGCCTCCCCATTTCCCTACTACTAACAGATTGTAATAAACTAACTATAACAAATAAGTTAATGAAAAGGAGATAGATATTCTATTATCAACGTTAAATTCATTTGTTCACAATATTAAGTTTACTATTGAAAGGGAATTAAATAATTCGATTCCATATTTGGATACATTGGTAATATGGAAAGAAAATAGGTTATTGATAAATTGGTAAAAAAAAAACCAACCTCATCAAGTAGAATCTTAAATTATTTTTCTAAGCATCCTAAAAGAATTATTATTAACACAGCTAACAATCTAATAGATAAAATAGTGACAATTAGTGACAAGAGAAAATAGAAAATAAAAGAATTATTGGAAATATTTTAAATATTTTTCCTAACAAACTAATTCACAAATTGATAAGACAATATAAAATAAGAAAATCTCGAAATATTAGTGATATCTTAGCATCAAAAATATATCATTAACTTATGTACCTGGATTTTCAGAAAGGTAAGAAAACTCAAATATTTATGACAAAGAGAAATAAAGAATAGCACATAAGGTATATAATAATGATGGTGGATTATTCACAAGAATGAAGGATAATGAATAATGTGCAAGAATATATGTAGGAACAACTGGGACGAAACTGAAAACTAGAATAGCAGGACATAAACATGACCAAAAATATAGAAATTATAATTCAGCACATGGTACAGCTTTATCGACTCATTGCAGGGATTTAAATCACTATCCAGATTTTGAGAACACATCCGTTTTGAACGTAGAAGGTTTTAAGAAAAGAAGATATATGTGAGAAATGTTACAAATAAATAATGTTCCATTGGAAGAAAGGATTAATTTTAAAAAAGATACAGAGGGTTTAGCTCAGTTTTATAGATATTTGTTAAATAAGAATAAATAGGTTGACGAAAAGGGAAATAGGTTTAGATCTTTGGTTGTTTTCTAAAATAAAGTTTGGATGGCTTAAGTTTGATTTATGGAAATGAATTTCTTGACGAAAAAGGGAAATATTTTAAAATTGTTTTTTTTGCCTCTTTTTAATTTTTGATTTTATGAAATGTTATTGTTGAATGTTGAAAAACATTTTTAAAGTAAATTTTAACTTTTATTAATTGTCAAACACAATTTTTTGCTAATTTTTAATTAAATTTTATAAATATAATATCCTGAAGAAGATTTCCAAAGGAAATCGAATTATCGATATAGCAAATAAACAAACTATTTCAAATAAAAGAGACCTTAAGCTCAGTTATTAATAAAGAAGAATAATATTTAAAAAAGGTCGAAGAAATTAGAATAAAATTATTAAAGAAGTTATTTATTAAATTTATTTTTGGGTTAATGTTCAATGTTAATGTTATTTAAAATATAAATTTAAAATATTGTTTATAACGATTTAGATAACGTAACAGCTGGAACGAAAGGTGGAACGTTTTCTTCAGCATAGCTTTTAAGTTGATATCCCATCCCTAAACAAGGGTATCAAAGTTGTGTCACGAACAGAAGTGTTTAATTTCTTTTTTAATGAAATAGAAATAAAAATGGAGATAAATACGCTAGATTGACTAAAAAATTTCTAAATTGCCATTATTTATTTACAATAACGACCAACTTCACCATTTAACGCGCTGTCAAATCGAATTTTCCAATTGCAAAGCGTTGACTCCGCGCTATTTAGGGATGCTTCATACAAATTGTATGTGTATGACAATTTTTGACAACTAGAAAATGATTTCCGCTCTTGTTTAGGTATGACTGTTAGGTACATAGCGTTAAGTGTACTAAAACAAATACCGAATTTTTTCATTCGATAAACATATCGTAACCTAAAATGCAAAAGAGCGTTACAACAAAAAAATTCGATATGGAGTTTTTGATTGAATTTTTTTTTGTTTTATAAAACTTTATGTTCACAAAAAAATTTTAGATCCCTGTGATTAAAAATTACGACTTGTTTCCAGAAATTCAATCGCCAAGTGCACCTTGTTGTTATTGAAGCCTTTTGCTTCTCATGAAAAAAAATAAAAATTGGTATTACGCCCTTTTGCATTTTAGATGCCGATATAACTTGAGCTTTATTATAAACCCGAATTGAAAACTTTGTTTCAATATTATTTTTCATGTTAAAGCACATTTAAACCAACCCGAAAAAAAAATTATTTTTATTGAAACTTAAGTAAGAGAGAAAGATTAACACGTGTCTCAAATTTGTCTCGTAACTTTATTTAAAAACCACATAAACCAAAAAAAATTTTTTTAAGTATTTTGTACAAACAAGCTTGAAGCTTGTGAAATTTTTATTAGATTCTAAAGTGGGCACTTTTAAAGCACATTGTAATTAATTGGACAAACACTTTAAAGATAAATTTTTAAAATTATTGTCACAAACAAAAATAATTTTCAGCAAGAATTCACAGTATACTTATGTTTTTAATTTTAAAAATATCAATTATATTTCTGCACTTATTTACAATAAAAAAAAGCTTTAAATTTTTAATGAAAAAAAAACAAATTTTTAATGTCATTGACGCGAGTTTTTCTTAAGAAACAAATCAAGCAAAATTGACACAACTACAAAGCCACTATCTTATTCACACCGCTGGATCTGGTTCCATAGAACACGTAATAAAAAATAAAAGAAAATGTTGAATTGAAGTTCATTCAAAAAAGTATTCAAATTTCTTGAGAAATTTTAGCTTGAATTTTGCTGACTAGACTATTTTTGTTGGTGGCTTTGAATTGTGATTGCTAAAAATATATTTTTTTTTTTCTTCATAAAAACAAACATTTAATTAGCAGATTTTTTTTTAGATTCATATTTAATAGAGAGTTTTGTCTCTCAAAAAAAAAAAAAAAAAAGTGTGCAAAAAAGAACATAAAAACACGAAAAAATGAATGAATTGACAAAAAAAAATTACTATAGTAAAATAGACTAAAACAACATAAAAATAAAAACTGAACTAAAGGGCAAGGAGGAGGAGGGGGGTAATTAGCGGTGGGCAAGCTTAACAATATAAATTTGAAATTTAATTGAAATTGTGCTTAGTGGGAAGTGCAAAATAATATCTGATTTTGTATTATTAAAAGGCTTGTTTGTATGTTTAAAGCAGAAGCACAACACCCTAGTAGGAAAATCAAATAGTAAAGAGGCCTTCTAAAAGCTTCCTTTAGTAGACACCAGGCCTCTCTGCCACGTCAAGCTTCATTTTTATTTACACAGCGTGTCATTCGAGACCACGGCCTTTTGCCTTCTCGCATCTTATTGGAAGGCTTTTAGAAGCCCTTCCAAAAATTAGTACGGGAAATGAGAATGCCATTTCTATTCCCCTCACTCCCTACAGCTAGGTGTGCTGCACAAAAGCTTTAAACGCATGTTGTTGACAGCCAGCTAAAGTTTGTTTGCGCCGTTCTCTGCTTTCGAACAACACTAACATTGTGCTAAAAATATCTTGATACAACTTTAAGCGTATCTTTTCAAAAACTTTTTCAATGAACCTACAAATTATTTTCCTTCCAAAAATGTATTTCTTTTAAACAAACACAAACAAATATTTGTCTCTCTTTACACAACACTAGTACGAAACTAATTTACTACAAACATTTTAATTACATAGAAATTTAAAAAAAATATTATTGCAAAATTATTACTAAATTGCTAATTAATCCGAAAATAAACTTTGATTATAATTTTTAAACGAAAATTATCAAAGTGATGTAAACAAATCTCTAGATTAGAAACAATATTTTCTTTTCTATTAAGTAGCAGCACAGCGTAACTAAATGTTAGTTCATAAATAAAATTACTTAAAAATACTGGAAAATACACTCTTAATTGCCTTGATTAAATGAGACATTTAAATGATGTACTGATAATGGAAAAAATAAATTACAAAACACGAAAAAAGATTTTGTAAAACATGAATGGCAATTTAATTTAAATATAAGATTGAGATGAGATATCGTGGAAAACATTTTTAAAGCGAATTTTAATTAAGAAAAATAATGTTTAAAAGAAAAATGGTAAACAAAACAGACCTAAAGAATTCAATAAAATAAAAAAATCTTAAAGAAGAAGAAGTGGGTTCACACAAATTATTTCAGTAAAAAATATTTTTAAAGGATCCTTTTAATAAATCATAATGATTAACATAAAAAAAAATTTTAAAATTTATGAATTTACAAGATCTTGGGTTGTATTCCCAAAAAAAATTACTTTGAAATAAAAGAAATATGTTTTCTAGAAATATAAAAAAAAAGTTTTAAGTATTTACCCTAAAATATGTAGTATTTTTGTCCTGCCTTCGCTTTAAGCTTTGTTATATTTAAGGCCAGTTTTTCTCTACTAAGGTCAGTTTTCGGTCATGTTCTGACAATCGACAATGTTCGACAATTGATTTGCGATACTGACATGAAATCTCATAACAGGTCTTCAATAAATAGCAATCGTTTGGTGAATTCAAATAGCAAAAGTGTGCTCAAGGGAAACCTGCCGTGTTGCTATTTAAAATAGTACGATTGTCAGGAAATGCCAGATTATTTAACTTTAAGTTCCATTTAAATAAGAAATTGAGTTTTCCAGCTGTTTCTTAGAGGCCACTTTGTATATAAATGTATCTCACAGGTTTGTTTATTTTCGGTTAAACAACTGATAATTTTTTTAATTCAATCAGGTTAATTAAAATCTTTTTAAATACGTGTTTAAATATGTCATAAATTGACCACTATTTTAGCTACGATTATTTTAAACCCTTACCGAAAAAAAAATTAAGCGACATCATTTAAAATTTTTTTTTTACTAAATGAATTAATGGCAACACTTGCATGATCTCCTATAATGTCACGGTCAGATAAGGTACCGTTACGATTTTATAACACACAACTTTAGCTTAAGCGACAACGTTTATACAAAATTTTTATGTAATAAAATAAAAAAAAACCCTGGAGATGGTGATATTGTGTTTTTGTCGCTTAAGAATTTTTTTCGGTTAGGGTTCGATTTTATAAAAAGAAAAAAAACCTAATAACTACTATTGGCCAACAAGTTAGTCTAAGATGTTCGCTGGACTAACCAAATTTTTAGATTATGTGACGACGCAAATGATAGCGCAAAAGTCATCAACCTATCGGAAGATGCTATAATTTTTGGATATGGCGGTAAATGTAATTTCTGCTTTGATAGTTAATAAAATACTCGTCAATAAAATATGGGGTGCCCAGGTACAATATATCGATTTTAAGAAAACTGCAATTCCGGGTCGCCGAAGCTCTCTCGAACTTTCGTTGCTCTTCTCTATGTCAAGAATCCTAAGACTCCGGTAGTCTTCAAAGAGAATATCCCTTTCAAAAAGCGATGGAAAGAGCATAAATCATGCCCGTATACCAAAAATTTTGATATCCAATAAACTCAATCCAAAAGCAAAACTAAGTTTTTCATCAAAGTTATTTTCGGGAATAAGACAATTTTCTATTCATTAATTATGTGTGCCAAGTTCCCAATATGCATTGATAAATGCACTGAAATTTATTGTTATGGGATAATTTAGTTTCTATGAGCATTTGGCTGGCTGCTTAGGCCAGATCATCAAAAAACCTTAACCCAATGACTTTGGAAAAATAAAGATATTATAAAAATAAAACAGTAAAGCGAATGAGAATTACAAACACTCAAGTTTTATTTGCAACTATATGAAAGCTTAGACAAAACACCACCAACAAACAGTGAGCTTATCTTTTCTTACATTCCCCTACGATTGGTTGGTTTTTTTTTTTTTTTGCAAGAAATTCAAAATAAAGCAATTTGCTAATTCAGTTTTTTGCACGAGCGCCTGCAAATTTATTATCAATTTTCTAACAAAAATTAATAAAAGAACATCGCGGGACAATTTTTGCGCCATGGCGCATAATACCGTTATGACTCGGACGTGATTGTTATGCGAAAAATAAAGCAAATATTAGTGACTAAGAAAATAAGCGAAATATTCGGTCATGTTCTGGAAATCCAAATCACGTGAAATTGAAATCGATTGTGAGTAAAAATTGATTTCTTTTTAAAACCTAACCTAAGTTTTCTAATTTAAAAAGTTGTTCCGGTAAATACAAGTGGTTCTTAAACTATGAAGTATATCAAAGGATATATTTCTATGAACTTTAAACACAGGATAGTTTTTAAAATTTGTTCGATTTCAATTTTACTTGAATTCTTTTTTCAGAACATGGCTGATAGTTATTTGTATTTTGAAAAAAAAAAAATTAAGACTATTATTTAAAAAAGGATTTTAAAATCGTTCGAAACACTTTTGAATAACGATCGTTTTCAAATCGATGGATTGTCATCACAACCAATGCCGTCAATGTTTGAAAATTCAACTACTGGTAACTCCTTAGAAAGCCGGTATTCACTATCCGTTTTAGTGAGTTATGTCAAATGTCAAAAATCGTTTGTGTTCATAAAGTATGAAGTGTGGCCTAAAACGAAATTAAATGACAGATTTTTAGGCAAGTTTGTCCAAATTACAAATGTTTATGAAAATTTTAATTAAATGATGCGACTCTATGCAATTAGGGTTGCATTTTTTTGTGCAAAGTAGATGAGTCAAATATTTTTGTATTTCTTTTAGTGTGATTGCCAGCATATTTTGCAGACATTTTTTTTTTATGTCGGAGAGAATTATCTCAGATTTTCGTGTAATTGAATCGAACATTTGTATAGAATAGAGAATGTCGGCCTTACCAGAGCCAGAAGCATAGTCTACTTACGCAAGATTATTTGTTTTAATTGAAATTGTTTAATCTTTATATATTCTGCAGTAACATTTATTATTTAATGAAATCATACAAAGTAAAACAATATATTTAAATATACCTTAAAAAAATAGTTGAGGGAATTTCTGTTTAGCAGTTAATTACTTACGGTATTAAGTTATTAAAAACAATTAGCACTTATTTTGTCAGTCAAATTATATGCACTTGTTTCAACTTATATATGAAGCACCTTTAACCTTTGTGTCAACAGCTGAAAAATTATACGTACGTCAACAGCAAACATACCCGGGTATACAAGTACATATTGTTGTTAGTGTTTTTTCGTTTTATTTGAATTTTATTTGCTCTTTTTCCCATTTTAAATTGTTTTTATGTATGAATACTTAAAATAACGGGTGTTTAAGCAAAGACTTGTGCATTTTTCTTTGCTTTCATGTGTGAATATTTACAATAAGTGACTTTTTAGCAAAAACTTGTTAGTTGCTCGTCGTTACTTGAACTGCGGTTGACGTAAGAGGTAGGAATGAAAAAATTACCACATCTATGATCTGATTTGTCCAATTTTGTTCAAATCTAGTGAGGATATCATGAAATTTCAGAGGGCTATGATAGCCACTTTCAGAAATACAGAATTTTTAAAATTCAAAACATACCCGTGTATGTAACTGTTGACATAAAGGTTAAAATATTCAAGATATTTAAAAAACTTCTTACACTTTAAAAAAATTGCTCACACTGTTTTTAAATAAAAATTATTTGCTTCCAAAAGTTTTTTTTAAAGTTATAACTTTTTTTCAATAAATAATTCTTAACTCTATTTAATAATATTTAATTGTATTCTCGGCCATGTTTTTTGGCTGGTTTTTCAAGTAGAATAATTTAATTAAAATAATAACTGGCAAAAGAAAAACAATTAAAAAACTTGTAAATATTTATGCTTCAATTAATTTCTAACTTTGTTAAATATTAAAACTTAATTACCTTATATTTAGGAGCGCTATGCGCTATCTTTTTGCCACCACATTAAAATGCATTGGTTATCAATTTTTTTACCGCCCTAAAGGTATGCTCATTATATTTGATTATCTTGATAACAAAGATGAGTTTATCATGCAGTCACAAAATAAAATATTGGTAAAATAGATTAGATAATAGTTAAAGCTACTTAAGGAGGCAATGGAGGCTTTTTAAATATAATCGAATTTATGAAACGACTTTTTGTAGTCTATCTTGAAGGCAAAATTTAGGTGATATTATACTATACTCAAATTAGTGCTAACCGAATACTTGTTTATTTTTTTTTTTAAGCTGTAAACTCCCAACCAGAAGCATTTTTAATAGCCTTCAGCAGTATAAACTTTATTAAGTGTTTAAAATTTAAACTAAAGGTATGTTCACACTTTTTGAAGAAAAATATGAAAAAACGACCAATTCTTCGATGTACTTAAACTACCTATTTCACTAAATGCAAAAGAACTCTTTATTTTATACAACTATATTTTAAACAAATTCTTAAAAATTGGTAAAATGTAACAAATAAATTATTAAATACGGTTTGGTCTAGAAATCGAGATGAGAAATCAATCAAATCTTTAATGAAAATGTTGGTAACATATGATGGGTCCTCAAATATACATATATAGATCAGATATGTGAATTATTTGAAATGCATTTACTTTAGCTACGGTCACACTTGTAAAATATTCGACCAAATAAGCGTAACCCCTTCTTTTGGTAACAGTAAGTGAGATTTAACATGGATTTTTTTTAACAAAATAATATAATTATTTTGTATGGCAGCATTTATACGGTGTCTTTTGAGACATGTCTAACAAATACGTTTGTTTTATTTGTAGGCGGTCGGGTAAGAGAAGAAAAAGAGGTTGCCAAACAGACACCGAACATTTGTGCGGTGATTTCTAAAACACGTCTTTCAGGCTTCTTTTTTTATTTGTAGATGAATTCGGAAGAGGGGTAGAAAAAAGACTTACAGGGGTGTTCTGGAAATAGAAAACGTAAAACGCAAGAATTTGGAAGTTATTTTAATACACTTTTAATTAAATTTTATAATTTTTTTACTAAATTCTATTTAATAGAGAAATATTTGTATAATATTTGCCATAAAATTCTTTTATTACAGAGACCTTATTAAAAAATAATTTTTTAAATTCTTGCGTTTTACGTTTTCGATTTCCTGGACACCCCTGATAAGTTTCGAGTTTTATTTTTTTTTTCTTATTATTTTCAAATTAAATGATCAAAATAAAAAATATTTTGTTATTATAATTTAAAGGAAGCGTATCTAAAATATAAATTTTTTTTAAATATATGAAAAACGTATTTTCCACACCTCTAATTTAGATATAAATCCTTGGGATGAACTTAAAAGTTTAAATTGAAGAGGCTCCCTAAGATGGCCGACTTGATTTTAATCCACAAAAGACAGGGGCTCTAACGTAATAAAATTAATGCTTTACGAATATAGCAGATCGAATATTTGTCTAATATGAATTATTGAAATTTTAGCTAATGATAATGATAGTTGGTAAAAATTAATATTCCAATAAATTAACATTTAAAAGTTAATTCAAATATTCAAGTCAAGTCAAATATTTTTTTTAATCTCAGCTTTTATTAACAAAAATCCTATTAAAATGCTCTAGCAATTTAGGAACAAATTAATTTTATTTATCATTTAACCAGCCACCATAAAAAAGATAATTACAACCAGTGTTGCCAGTGTACTTTTCGAAAATATACCTACACATGCTAAACAAAATCTGATTTTTCCCTACACGTTGTAATAATCTTCCCTAGAAATATTCCTACGCATAATTTGCATTAAAATAGAAGAAAAAACATAAGTTATTAAAAATAAATTTAATCCGAACATAATATGTACTTTTAATAAATTCAATTAAATCTTTCAACATTGAATAATTTGACAGTGGTATAAAAAAAAAACTATTGCCATTAGTTGGCATTTTCACTCTATACACTAATGGCGCTTGTGATAGGGTATACCACAGTGTACACACATAACTCTTTTCCAGGCACTTATGGCTGTAACAATTGGTATAGCTTCTTCGCTAACCCTAAGTAAAAGATATTTTTTACTACGACCAATTCTATATTTGTCACGAAGACAACCTAACATCAATGAAGGACATCTCATTGATGTTATTTCAGCAAACAATTGTTTAGAAAGCCCACCACTTTGTTTTTTAAGATATCTTAGAAAGAACATTTACATACATATTAGTGTCGCCAACTTTTAAGACCACAAACAACTCTGGAAATATATTTTTAAGTGATTTGAGGGAAAAGTAATTTTTCCAACCGTTTTGGACAGGAAAATTTTACTAAAAATACACTTTTTTCGGCATTTATAGCATAAATAATGCCGTATGACGAAAAACGATTTCTTTTTTATTATCAAAAATACCTACAGGTAGCGATTTTCCCCTTCTTCTGGCAACACTCATTACAACCATCAAAATTAAAAAAAATATGAATTATAATCACACTTTTGTTTTTTTTAAAATTTAATTTTTAATAGTTTTTTGTGTCATTTACAGTCTAGAAACTTTTAAGCACAATTTAATGCATTGAACACGATTTGTGAATTAAAAATTTTTAAAATGCATTTAGAGCCGACTACTTGAAAAATAATTAGTCACAAATAAGATTTCCATTTGTAAAAATTCACTAAATTAAACAATAAAACAAGTAAGAAAATATGGTCGGTCAAGTCCGACCATTTGATACAGTATATAAAACCCATTTTCGTGATTCTACTGTATTTAATACCCAATGCCAATTACAGGCACGGCAAAAGAGTTCTTTGTGCCGAATATTTTTTTAATATCCACATCTTTATAATATATTCCCACAGTAAATTTTAAACTTATCATTACAAAATCATTTTATCACATAGAACCTCTTAAAATAGGTATCGTTGACAAATTTTGGCTATTAAAGTCATTTTCGGAAGTGCAATTTGTGTGCTATCGTCAAATATGGATATATTTAAAACGAAAATTGTTAAGACGATTTGTGTTGCAATAAGATATCTTTGAACCAAATTTTATTGACATAAATGCAAACATAAAAATATAGTTTATGGGCACAAAGACTATACCGGAAAGAAATTTTCTCGAAGCCATGTGAAACTAAGGATTTATTCTCTCGATTTACATTATGATACGTGCTTATGACATTTAAAACTTATGTAAAAATTTCATCAAATTTTCTTCAAAATTGCAACCTGTACTTTGCAGACATGGTTACATTGCCAGCCGGATAAACATCGTTAGATCGCCTCATACTGTGATTATGAGACTTACAAATTAGATTTTTATAAGAACTTTTGTGTTATCTGCTCAAATTTAAATAAACCTTTGATACTTTGTCTTATTTTCAGCAATTTTCGAAACGGTTTTTCCATGTTTGAGATGCAAAAACAAAATCCTTAATTTAAAAAAAATCATTATTTTGTCAGAAATTTTCAAATCAACAAGTTTACAAATGCATTCTACTTTTTTATTTCTGTGGCAAAGAGAAAGTACTTAATGGCACCTTAAGATCTTCGTGTAAAAAAGTACACAGGGGCAAAATTTCAATTATTATGTAGGATGCTTGATGAAGTTATAGCAAAATGACTTTTTGGTTATCTTTTTTCAATGTGTAATAACATTTGGAATAAAAAAAACTTTTGATATGTGACATTATGAGTGTTTTAGAATAAAAACTTAAAAAACTATTATCGCAGAGAACTGATGAGCTATATTAAATTCGGAGTAAATTTCCAAAAGCCACCTTTAAGGTTTTAAATTGTTCTTCTATAAAGCAAAACAAATAGACTTATGCACTTATTGCCACAAAATTAATTCAAAGCCAATACCATTACTGATAATATAAATGCAAAAAAGTTAAATTATTTAAACAAATTATTACAAAATATTTCTTTTAAAATAGGATTTTAGTTCAGAATCAGCATTTACAGAATCATTTAAAAGCCTATTTCTAATATTTTTCCGCTGTGATTTTTAATTGCCGACGTCACACCGAAAACCACCAAAACAGCACGTGTTTTAAAATAACGGTTTCTTCAAAGAAATTTTATTTTGTTTAAAGTTTTAATGCTAACAAATTTTGTACATAAAAAATATTTACTTAAAATTTAAACGATATTCGAAGTTCTCCTCTTTTGACTGCTATTGTCCTGAAATACTTATTCCAGTAGTTAATGTGTATGAGCGCTAAACAAAATGTTGATTTATCCAATTTTTAAAACAAATTTAGCTTGGCTTTTATGAACCTCGTGGCATCAAAACCCCAAATTCGATAGGATACTTGTATGGGTGGCGTCAGGTAGAAAACTGATAGCCTTGCCTTATTTTTAATACTAAATACCCTTTTATATACAACATTCAGTTGTATGCTAAGTTCTTTTTTGTGCATAACTTTGGAGTGGATAAGCCAATCAAAATAAAATTTTACAGAATTAATAATAAAAAAGGTCAAATAAAATTATATATAAATTTTAAAGGTTAAAGATAGAAGCTGTCGTACGGTCTGGTCCATACGGACAGACAAACATCATTAAATAAAATTCGCTGCTCACAAGGATCCAACATATTTATAGGTACATACTTTTAGTTAGAGTTTGCTAAAATTTGCTTTTTCCTTCAGCATAAATATATTGTTAAAGTAAAAGCTTTTTTATTGGTTTTCGGTTTCGGTTTCTAGGCATGTTAAACCACAGTTTCGATTTCGGTAAAAACCGAACAGCAATCCCTACTTTTAATATTACAAAAATCCAAATGGAAAACTGAGTCGACTGTACATTTTTAAAAAATATGCAAAACGCTGTTGAAATAATATTTTTTTTTATATAATTCCGCAGTTGCAAGGAAATGTTGCCAACAACAATTTGAAACTGTTTCACAAAATAAACAGAATACATTATTTCCCAAATTTTCCTCACAAGTTTTTTTTTCATATGAGCTTTGACAGCATTTCGCGTGAAATGCTAAATATAGTACCATGCTTTAAATAATAAAAATCGCGAGCATTTTTTAATTCGTTCTGTATGCATAATAGGGAGATCGATTATTCTACTTTTTTCAAAAACCGGTTTTTGAATATTCCGAATAGTTGCCATTTTAAAAAACATGTTTTCGGTTAATCATTTTAAAAATAACCGGGTAACCGGTGTTAGTTCGAGTACATAGAAATACAAATATCAATTTAGTTTTTGCAATAACAAGGTAATTTGAATAAAAACAAAACAACTCACGAAGGTAAAGGAACCAACAAAATATGTACATAGAAATAATGACTTAAAAATATTTGACAATAAATTAACGTGACCAGTAAATTGATTAAACTAAAGGTTTTTAAAAAAATTTCTATTTATTAACTAAACTTTATTTCTAAGATGGTAATTGTATAATGTAATTTAGAAACTGTTAAATAATGTTTGCTCTAACCAAAGGTTTTGCAAAAGCAAACAATTCTTAAGAAATTAATAAGTGTGAATTTAACTTTAGAATTTTTAAGAAACGTTGGTTTTAAAAAATTATAGGAATTTAATAAATTTGTTATTTGAGATTTTCTCCCAAATTTATTTTAAATGAGTTTTAATTTGTTGGTGGCTAAGCATGTCATTATGAATCCGTAGACTTCAACCATATTTTTGAAAAGTTGCAAACAAAACCTTTTAGCCAGGATTATTTTTTTCAAATTATTTTGTTTCAGCATTATAGAAACGAATAGTAATATGAACATGATTTTTGTATGAAATATCTGTCAATTAGTCGATCACAATTCAAAACCTTCCATGACATTGTTTGATTCCTTTAATTTTGTTTTAAGTTCTTAGTGTTTTGATAAATAAAACTGATGGATTTTCCCATATCGTTGATTTTTAAATCAGTTCGAAATGTCACCAGAGATGACATCTTTATAAAAACATATCTAATATTTAAAATCAGGGACCGTAAATGTCGAAAAACTGATTAAAGTATACCATACTGATCCTTATGAACACGTCTATGATAAAATATACTAATTTTTTAGATTTTAATTCTTATTTTTTCGATCAAAATTAATAGTTATTTTTTGATTTTAATTTTTTTGGACAAAAATAACAATTATTTTTTTATTTTTTGGAACAAAAATAAAAGTTATTCTCTAAAGAAATGTACGTACAATAATAATTTAGTTGACTTTATTATATATTTTTTTTAATATGTAATCATCATTGGGATTTCGTTTGCGCATTAAAATAAATATTTAAAGTCAACTAAATTATTAAATCACGTACATTTCTTTAGAGAATAACTTTTATTTTTGCTCGATAAAATAAAAATCAGAAAGTTAAAAAGTTTTGTTCGAAAAAATTAAAGTCAAAAAATAACTGTTTTCATCTGACTTTTATGCAAAAAGAAATAACTGTTACGGTTCCTGTTTAAAATATGTACGTTACGTTACGTAACGTTACTTTTCGCTGGAAATGCCCATATATAGAATCCAAAGATGTAAGTTTTTTGATATAAGCAAATTTAATTTTAACTAAGAAAATCTGAGAACATTAATTTAAAACATTTGTCAATAATTGTTATTTACTGCCCCACTTCTAAGAGATAAGATCTACTAGGGGCACAAAAGTCATGGTCTGTACTACTGTGATTGTGAAGTGATTAGATCGTGGTTCATTTTCGAAAAAAATTCCTTTTATTTTGCACAGCTATTGGGAAAAAATATTTTTTTTTTTATTATTTTTTAAAGTTTTTTAATTTTTCTAAAATTAATAACAACTAATTTCTTTAAAGTTTCTGAAACTCATATTCTTAAATTTTCGAACCAAAACAACTTTGTCGTAAGCTAATTAACGATTACGATAAATAACAGTGAGTTTCCTCATGAGGACTGCCTGAAATCATGTGCAGGCGGTCATCGATCAAAATAGGCTTCATCTTTAGACTCAAATAATAACCATGTGCTTTAAGGTTAACTTAAACATGATGAACATGATCTTTGTGATCTCTAAGATATGGAATCTTTAGCAAAGTATCTTCGCTCAGAAGCGTTTAAAGTGACACTTATGCAATTATAATTATTGGTAACTTAAGGCCCAACCATAATTTTTTGATTAACTTCATAAGCTGTTTTAATGATAAATTAAAAAAAAAATTTATTATTTTTACATTACACTAGTGCTAATGCAATAACAGCGAACTATTGATGATGTGTTTTAATAATAATGCAAAAGTAGTGCTAATCTAATGCACTACTTTTTTAAGAAAATAATGTAGTGAAAAAATAGTGCTTCAAAATAGTTAACGATATTGATAATGCAATAACTTTGAACTAAAATACTTTGTGAACAATTTAATGGTAAAGCAAAAGTAGTGGAAATTGTCCAGGTCTGATTTTAATTGAACCAGCCTTTGACATCGTGTGGCGGCTGAACAACAAATATACAGTACACAAATGTATCGTTATCTGATAAATGTGACGTAGTACATTTCGAAAATAGTGCACTACTTTGATAAGAAAATAATGTACTGCAAAAAATAGTGCATCACAACGGTTGAAGTTAATGATAATGCAATTAACTTGATTAGCATTGATTTGGTTTAATGTTAAAGAATTCTCAATGCATTAGCATATAAAAGCATTTGTCTCAGATATGATTAATATGAGCCAACTATAAAAAGCTTCGAACAGTTGCTAGTTGGCTCAAATATAAAATTTGAAGTGCTTTAAATTTAACTGGAAAAAATTTGAGTTCAAAAGTTTTGTTTAAATGCTTTTCAAGTTTCAAAATGTTTTACTAATAATAATTTGTCCCATTTTACTAGAGAATTCTATTGAAATAAACTGTAATAGCCTTTTTACACTGATAAACATCTAGCATCTCCCATCAAAGGTGTAAAAAATGTAAAACACGCTTTTACATTGGTCACATCTAACATCTACCATCAAACAAAAATGTAACCATTTTTGAATAAAAATGTTTAAAAAAAAATGTTATTTTCTTCAAAAGTACTAAAATTTAATAAGAAAGCACAAAAAAGTATTTAAAGTTCAGTTTGCATCAAAATATAAAAAGAACCTAACATAAAAACATTGCAATAAAAGAGAAAACTTGACAAATGGTAACGCTGCTTTCAAAACCAAATTTTTTTGTCAGTGATGCCACAATAATAATAGAACTTATTGCCACTTTTTTAGTGATGACACTAAAATAATCGATAGATTTAGAATAGAATAAAATGAGATAAGAACATCTTTTAAAGTTGTTGCAAGATGTTGGCTTTTAGCCCTATGTAATTGTTATGGAAAGATGTTACCATCTTCGCAAATTGTCAAATTTATGGTAGATGTTAGATGTTGATCAGTGTTAAAAGGCTATAACAAAAGAATATCTCAATTCTTGAAACCTGAATACCAATTGTTTTGCACTTAATTTTCCACAAAATTGCTTATTGGGTTGCTTCTTAAAGCCAGTTTGTTAAACAAAAAATTAAATAGTGATTTATTACTAATAAATGGTTAAAATTTATTTCAAATTATTTAAATGTCTCTTTTTGTAACATTTTTCATTAAATCACTTAAACAACCGGTAACTTGTTTTTTTTAATTAAACCGCTTACTTCATACAATTAAGATATTAATTGAATAAACAAAAACAAAATTCGAAAGGTTACTTGATCCTCAAAAAACTAGTTTTCTGTAGCTTTAATGCAGAGAGCTCTTAAGCCGTGCTGAAGATCGGACAATTCAGCTAAATTCCCTTTTTCTACAGCTTGATCATTTTTTATGAACAATTAAGAAAGTGGAGAGACGAAATAGACAAAAAAAGTTCGAGTGCAGAGAACAAATAACATTATTAAACCAAGTTTAAAGGGGAGACTTTAAATTTAAAACCGTAAATATTTGAAGAGCAGGAAGTGAGAGCGGGTGAGCGGATTTTTTGGAGAAGACGTCAGAAAAAAATCTGTTTCAATCTTATTATTATTGTAATTATTCAACAACTACAACAACAACAACAGCAATTATAAAATTAATGATGAGGAAACATATAAAAAAATTGAAAGTTTTTTTTAATGTTTTCAAGGGGAACCAAGAGATTGATGAGATTTTAGCAGTTTTTTTTTATTACAAATTAAATTAACTCACACTTCAGAGATTTAGATTTTAAAATCAAATTTCACTTTTGGTTTTGTTTTTGCATTAATATAAATTTTTTTTCAATTATTTGGTAACAGATTTTTTTTAAGATTTCATGATAATTATTTAAAGCAAAAAGACACTTACAATATGCTGAAAATTTTTGTTTAACTTTTAAATTTTTGTTTTAACACACTTTCTGCACGATTTTTTAAGGTGGAATTTTTTTTAATTTACAAAATTTGCCGTTAAAGGAAACAAACATACAGAGAAACGAACCGAGATAGAAAAAAATAACGCAAACGTAAGAAAAAAAAACAACAAAAACAACACGATTTTTATAACGAATTGCTTGACACAGGACTGAATAAATCGAGTGTAATGGAAAAAATGGTCGTAGAAGTAGCAAAAAGAAGGCAGAAACAGAAAAACGAGGAAATCACGATTTTATTTTAAGCACAAAAAAATAAACACTTCAATTTATATTTTTGGTATTTCTGGTATTTAATTATTTTTTCTTCTTTTTTTACTTTTTATACATACTTATAAAAATTTATATTTTTTTTATAAAAATTTGTTTAATTTTACTTTTCGCGACACGATAATTTAACACTTATTTTGACTGTTGCAACAAATATGTAACAACAAAATTTATTAAAACAATACCCGTCCGTAATAATTTCGTTGACGTTGTTGTACAAATATATTTTGAACATACAACAACAACATATAGTGGTAACACGAAGAGGAATAAACGTTATAGGTTTTACAAAAAAATAAATTGACAAGCGTCGCTTTTTAAACGTACCGTTTAGCTATACGCTCCAACTATAACTGAAGTTTTCAAATTGGATTTCATTTGGTTGGTGTCTGTCACAACAGCTCTACTCTATAATACACACATACACACAAATACCCCCAATATACAACAACAACAATAAAAATTAATTCATCATTAACAGAGTCGTGGTTGGGCCATATACACTTTTGCTTTTTGCTGCCCGTTGTGTATAGTTTAAGATGATAATGATGTTATACATGACGATAATGATGATTTAATGTTGCTGTAGTTTTAATAAAGAGGTGTAATACAAAAAACTAGTAAGACGACGAGAACAAGTTGTAAAATATTTAACCAAAAAACAATAATAACGTTCCTCTTTTTCACACAAAAATGTAAGAGAAACTCGTTTATAAAAAAAGAGAAAATTACAACAATTGAAAAAATGTCTTCGTGATATAAATTTAGAAAAAAAATTATTTTTAACTAAAAAATAATATAAAAGTTTTAACAAGAACTTACAAAAAAATCACAAAATGTTTTAAAAATTCACAAAAATATAACTTAATTACACAGGAGTAAATATACTACATAAATCTTCCTAAATATCAACACAAACCATTTACTTACTCTCTTTTTT
The DNA here is from genome assembly GCA_949318255.1 of Pollenia labialis. Classification (NCBI taxonomy): domain Eukaryota; kingdom Metazoa; phylum Arthropoda; class Insecta; order Diptera; family Polleniidae; genus Pollenia; species Pollenia labialis. The sequence continues at coordinate 71,717,785 of OX439142.1, forward strand.
AACTAGTATGTATTTACACAAAATTTCCCTTTTTATATTTCTCTTACTAAGCAAAACAAAAGAAAAACTCTTACAAATTACGAAATAAGCAACAAAAAATCATCACTTCTATTTTACACAAGTGATAATAGTAACAACACAAGTTTCTTTGAAACAAAACATACAATATCTCGCTCTCCCTTTTAACAAAAATTTCTTTTATACTCACTTGCTCTCATCCTCAGCCAACCGGAACATTTTGTTCCCATAAACAAAACATGTAAAAATTCCCCACAAGCAAAAAAAATCTATTGTTTACTTCCGCTTTGGCCAAACCAGCAGGTGTTTGTGCGTGTGTTGCGTTTGTTTACGCAGTGCATTAAAAATTTGTTGGTTGTAAACTTTTTTTACTCGTTTCTTTTTTTTCTTCACCATCGCTTAACGATTTGCTATAAAAACTTAACGAAGGTAAAGAGAGTTTTGTATTCTTAACAAATAAGAGAAATTTTCGCATACGAAATGTTTGTTTACAAAGAGCATTTAAAGTCCACAATAAATGCAACAAGCAATTGTTGTATTGCCCTACATACTGTGACAATTAAATTTCATGTATTTTTAATTAGTGATGAGGTTTGAAACATTTTTTTGTGAGGCTGATGTGTAAATTAAGACTTTATTTTTTTTTTGTTTTTAGGATTTCTACAAAAATCGGCAAAACTTTAAAGCTATTAATTATATTTGAAGATATACAAATTTTTGCTATTGCAGAATAAGTGTTTACAAAATAATTTTACACTACTTCACAACTATGAGAAAGTAAAGTGAAGCTTCGATATAGCGAATCTAAAGGGAATCAAAAAATGGCGCTACGAACTAAAGGCCCAATTATACGTGACTTGGTTTGTATCGTCGTGGTAAGTCACATACAATCAAAACAGTTTGCCCGTAGAGATAATTCAAACAGCTGGTTTGTACGGCTATGGTTATGTCACGTCTAATTTGAGCTTAACTATTTGTGGTCGCTGATTTAAAATCTAATCTCTGTTTTTCTCCATTAGCTCGCATTTTTAAGTCACAGGTACTAATCGTATTATTGACTTTTTTCCAAAATTTAAAAGTAGAAAACTTATGACTGTAGTCGTCATAAAGAGATTTTCAAAAACTGTTTGTAACATGTACATGCTTAGCTTTGAAGAACAATCAAAATGGCTGAGAACTTTTGTATTTTTAAAAATTCATAAAAAATCTAAAACGGGAAAAAGTTAAAGTTTTATTACGTTAACGTAAACACACATAACATAACAAAATGAAACATATGTACATATGTATATCATAAAAATTGATGAACGCGTTTCGCTTTTTTCACAATTAAGTGAAGGTACCTCATTATTAATTGAAGGAAAACATCCATAAATAGAACAGCAGCAAACACACACATGTTAAAAAAATCGCGTTTTTTATCAATTCAGTTTTTTCAGTAAATTGTGAATAAAATCAAAAGTTGTCCACCGATTACAATGAAATAAAGCTCATTTGATTCGAAATATATTTAATTTATTTTTAAGCAAAACTGTAATTTTTTGCACAAAAAAAATTTTTTTTTTTAAATTGTAATTTTTTCAAAACTTCAACGACATCTCTGAATTTTATGATATTAATGTTCAGAGAATAGTCGATAAAGTTATACATTTCATTGAAACAGCTACATAATTTTCTTATTGGATCTGACATGGCAAAGTTTGTTCGGCATGTCGTGACATATAGAGAAAAAGGAAGTGAACATTAAAAGTTACGTTACTCAATTAAAATTCGGAATGTGTTCTAATTGAAATGCTAAATACAATTTGAGTGATATATAAAATAAATCCTTTTAATTATTAATTGACCTTTCATTTCATTTGAAAAATTTGGGGAGTTAGTTAATATGAAATAATAACATAATATGGTTGTGGCTTCATGATGGAGCACTAATTCGTGCTTATCGATGTCAATAATATGGCTAAATTAAACATAATTATTAAATTTAACACACAGTTTTTAAGTCAAATTTTCATTTGTTTTGTAAACCTTTATTAAATTTAAAATATTTTTATGAATACAGGCAAATATGTTTAAATTTTCTTAAAAATAGTAGGTAAAATAACAAATATCTGCGCCAAACTTTAGGCCCAACCATAATGAGCATGAGCTGAATAATGCATTATTATTGCATTATCGCTCAAACATAATATGTGGCAATGACTAATAATGACTAAGACGAAATTTCGTGTTTTGAGATATGAAAGGTTTCTCTAAAATAAATCGTGTGTTTTGTTTTGTAAGTTAAAATATAAATGCGTTTAGTAACTACATATAACATAGTTTTTTAATAATGCCATGTTATTCTTGAAATTTAGCTGAGTGATATATCATGATGATCTATAGATCTTGAAGAAGAGAATAAAAATATGTAAACAAATGAAAAAGCGCTTATGTCCAGGGGTACCAGATGATTTTAATAGGTAATCGGCATATTTTTGAAAAAAAAAACCGGCAAAAAATCGGATAGTTAGAAATACCTTTTTGAAAAATAATAAATACTATTTTTATTAACAAAAAATACCAATTCAGCATGTTATAAAAATCCCCGTTGGCTTTTTTCTTTTATTTTGGTTTATTTCTTTTCATTTGCATATTATGGTGACTCAAAAAACCCTGTAAAATATTAACGGTCCTTAAATTGTTATTTATTTTTAATTTCACATTTTGTCATTTCATTATTTTTCTTGTACTAAAGATCATTTTTAAAACAATTACATTTACTCTAGTTTCGATCGTTAAAGTGCAAACATCAAAAGGGAAAAAAGTAAAAACAAACATTGAGACTCTCTTGTGTTAAAACATAAAAAAAAATTGTATTGTGAACCTTCAATAAAAAGACAAAACCCAACAAACAATTGCAAATTTATCAAAGTTTTTCTTGGATTCAAAAATTAATGAACAAGGTTTCTGTCAAATGAGCTAAATTCCTATTTCATACTATTGATAAATTAAAATTTATTGTTGAAGGGATAAGCTATTCCTATGCGCAAAAGCTGGATAGGATATGATTTATAATCTTTTGAAACTATGACAGACTCGTACTCAAGTGTTTTCCGTTGGCATTAAAGTATTTTCTGAGAGTGGACTTTTTGTGGTCTACGGTAAATTATGGAACGATTTTCTCAAACTTTGTTTTGTAATTTCTTATCTTGAGATTTGTGAAAAATGTATATACAATCGGTGCATTCCTCCCAGATTTTTGCTAGTTTTTTTTTTAGAAGAAATATCATTTTTTTAGGGTGATTGTTTCATGTTTGGATCTAAAACTCTTTTCTTTTTGAATCGATTACGCTGGATTTCATCTTTATTGTTCATTTCTTTTGAGTGTTTTGGTAGTGAGCGTATTTTTAACAGACGGACAGACTGACGGACATGGCTAAAATGCTTTATATGAATATTAGAACAGTTTCATATGGAACGAAAAACTTAGTTTCTCCTTATTCATTATTTGTGGTGGAGGGTATAAATATAAATATAATATATTCAATAATAATATTTTTAATATTTATTTATTGATCATTGTCTTTAATTCCTCTTAATTTGGCTATAATTTGTTCGATGTTAAAAAAAGTTCTAACAATATTGATTTGTGCTTTTCTTATAGTTTTTCGAATAAGCTCTCTCCAAGTTACAGTGTTATTAGAAATCTGTTTTATTTCATCAAGCAAATTCAGGTCGCTCTGGCCACTTGTTTCGTTCGTTTTCTGCTCACCAAAAGAGATAGATTTTTCGCAAACCAAACCATTTTTAAGATCAGTACAAGAGCCAGCTCTCCAGCTATAAATTGGCTTAGATTTTCTAGCAATAAACACACATTGTCCATCAAGTGTATTGTTGGGCAATCGATTATTATCCCATTGTGCAAATGAAAATTGTTTCCTTGTATTGTACCAATGAAATGTATTGGATTTTTCTGTCGCATTAGAAATGTCTTTTTGATTTCTGTAGGCAGTCTTGCCACCAATCCATAAATTATTAAAGTTCACTAGTAATAAAAATTTAGGAAATAAGTTTTTATTTTAAAGGAATTATTTATTACTCACAATTATCCTGTTCAAATATTTGTTCCAAGAGTTGTGCTTTTTCTTTGCTATCCAAAATGATAAGTTGGGCTGAGTTCAGAGAACAAATCATGGAAGCTTGATACCAGTTGAACTAAATTCGGTATACATTTTTTCTAGTTATATTTTTTTTAAAAAAATTTACAAGATACATTTTTTTTTTAAATTTTTTACCTCTTCATTTGTTTCTATTAGATATTCATTGCCATTATTTCTTCGGTATTTCGTTTGAGAGCCAAGTACGAACTTTATTGAATTTATAAAAATTAAAAGCGCTATCCATAAGGTTTTTGAGATGTGCATTGTTGAACATTGAAGATTGAACTGTTGACACCGAATATCTAATTTAATTTATAAAGCAAAATTGTAAGATGAAATTCTCATTGTAAATTATTAATTTAAACTTTTCGTGTGCGTCGTTTCTAAGAATTGCGAATGGCAGTACGAGAACTTAATTGTGTTGCATGGAATTTTTGGACTATGATGACATCGAAGAAATATTTTCTAAGAATCGAAATAGAATTTTTAAATCATCTAAAACTATATTCATTCATTAATTCTAAAAAAAAAAATTCGCATTAGACAAACGAATTCAATAAACCCAGTGTTTATATATTTGGGAGTTTAGATTATATCTCCCACTCTCTCAGCTCAGGCCATATCTTATTAAACTTCTTATATTGCTTGCCAAAATCAAAAACGCTTTGATCATCAGCTTATGTCCCATTGTGGGATACGATGATGTGTGGGCCTCCCACATAGCATTATCTTCTAAGCATATTTGCCCATAGAAATAGCGATACCGCGGTATTACAGCGGCATATTAGATACAATTTGAAAATATGTTTTCTTTTATTTTCATCTATTTCTAGAAATTCGCTTACACTGAAAAAAAATCAAACCATCCGTACTTATATCTAGTCGAAGCGGTGTCAATAGTACGGATTTCCTTTAATCAAAAACAAAATGATTGACTCAAGTACGCATTATTTAAAAACTGGATCGACTTAAGTTAAAGTGAGATAAAAATTTATCTCAACCTTGTTTTAATCCCAAGTATTTACCTTGATTAATCCCATGAATCAAAGAAACAAGATTTTTGTGTGTGACGAAAGAATAGACTTTGTGTGTGTCTTACATTTGTTACAACAAACACTCATATGTAGTCTATGATGACGTAGATTCGCAGCAGAATTTTTTTTGCACGGCTGAGTGCGCAATCTTGTTGCTTTTAATTCATGGATTAATCCGAAACTGAGATTTTGATCCTTACCTCAATTCTTTTCCCAGAGAACCAGAGAGTGGAGAGAAAGAGAGAGAGGAAGAATAGTATTATTATGTATAAGCTTATCACCCGATTACACATATATTTGCTTAACTCTCAACTAGAAGGCACCTGCAGCATAACCAACATGGTTTTAGCAATTATTCTACTTTGAACATTTTATAAATAATTTCAACAAATAGAATATGGGAATTTTTGCATTTTATTTTACTTTTTTAACAGTTAAATTATGTGTTTTCTTTCTTGTAGAGTAATTGTTCTTTCAACAAATCGTTTTTCACTACTTTTGTATGTTGCTGTTGTTTCTACAACAAACTTATAAAAACAAACGCGTATTCACTTATATGGAATGCAATTCTTTTCGAAAGTAATCACATTTTAGATTGTTTAAGGTACTTTTTGGTGTTATTCGTACTTAAATTTTTAAGTTCGACTCGTACTAAAAATGAGTGTAAAATCTTTTTTTTTTTGTGTAAAAATTTCTCTATTCCATATTTGCCATTAAACGCGCAACGCAATTTTTGATCTTACAATTCCTTTGTTAATAGTTGCAAATGGTTACAAATCGTAAAACTTGGTGCCCACATAATTTGTAAAGTGCATTTTGTTATTAAAATTTAGTACAACATCCAAAAAGTAGTTTTCCATCTCTGATCCCGATATTCCGTTTGCAGGCTAAAGGCTCAGTAAGCCGGGACTAGCAGTAACGTTGCAAATCAGCTGCTTAATTTTGTTGTATTAAGATTTTATGTCTCAATCTGTAAGAAATAGATTGGCCTTCATTTTTTACGTTAAGGTTACTTTTAAATTGATTTTAATTATTTAAATGCCTTTCTTAAATAGAAAGTGACAATTAAGGTACTCTCTGCTTAATGGGCATATTTGGCATTTGCAGTTAATAAGGCGGTATTAAACTAATAAGGCTTTTAATTAAGACTTTTTACTTGCAAAAGCAGACATGACTTTAACTTTAAATTTTTGTTTACAAGTCATGAAGAAAGGCATGCAATGTGGATAATCTTTTTAAAACTTTTCGTTTGCACACTAGTCAATTAAACATGCATGATTCAAGCACAAAATTGATATAACAGTAGTGGGCAACACACATATTGTGATATTTTGTAAAACATTATAAGATTTGCTTTGCACAAACCAAACAACAACAAAGTCAGTATAAGTTGAATTTATATAATTTATATTGTAAATAATGAAATCAAAAAGAGAGAGAGCGAAAACTTAAACGTGGCATCGTAGTGTAAGGTGCGCATCATTGCTAAATAGCGGAATACCTTTAAAAGGACGGGAATTTTTACTATTGATATATACGGAAAACCGCTCGAATTTTAGTTTTTAGTAACACGCTAAAGTATAAAATTATTTTTAATTATTTTATAATCACAGGAAATGCCGAAATTTTTACTAAATTATACCAGTCAAAGAACGAAAAAGTACCAAAAAGCCCTCTCACATATTTTCATTCACTCAAGGCCTTTTATGTTTCTAGGTAAAGAACAAAAAAGTACCAATAAGCCCTCTTACAGATTCTCATTCACTCAAGACATTGCATGTTTAATTTTATGTTTCTAGGTCCAATACTTATGAAAATTCAAAAAGTACTAGTTAAAGAGCGAAAAAGTCCCAAAAAGATCCCGCTATCAGATTCTCATTCACTCAGGTCGTTGCATGTCTAAATTTATGTTTATACGTCCAGTGCTAACGGAAATTCAAAAAGTACCAGCTAAAGAACGAAAAAGTACCAAAAAGCTCTCTTCCAAATTCTCATTCACTCAAGGCCTTTTATGTTTCTAGGTCGAATACTTATGGATATTCAAAAAGTACCAGTTAAAGTACAAAAAAGTACCAAAAACTTTCCTCTTATAGTTTCACTCAATACATTGTTTGTTAAATTAAATGTTTCTAAGTCCAATATTCGTGATAAATTAAAAAGTACCAGTTGAAGAGTTTAAAGACTTAATAAAGAAATATAATTTCTCGAATTTCCCCCTCTCCTCATTGAAGTATAAAAATAACAATTTTGTAGTGAAGGCCAAAAATTAGTACGTATTTGTCCATGAATAGTTCTTTTTACACTGTTTTGTAATAAAGTCCCCAAAAAAGATTTTCCCCTTTAAACGTTCGAACTTCGAAAAAGCGCCAAATTTGTATTTTTTTTTTTTAGATAAGTTTATAATATAGATGATGTTTATTGGCTTAATAGATAGATGGGGTGGGAAAAAGATACCAAAATACACGTTTTACCCGTTAACTCCATCAAACGGCAGAATTTTAAAAAACTACGAGACACCTGACCGCTTATTTTTCAAAAGAACAACGATAAGAATTAATTTTGTTTGTATCTCGTTAAGTTTTAGAGTTTTTCCATTTTTTTAATCACTAAATTTCCAAAAATCCCATCTTAGTCGATCGATTTGGGGAGACCAATCTCCGGTCCAAATTTCAACTTTTTAGCTTTAGGCTGTGCGATGATGAATCAGTCAGTCAAACAGTAACGTTATAATCTCATAATTCTAACTTTATTTGGGCCACCTTATTTACCTTTTAGGAAAACTAAAACCTATTACCTACAGTGTGTAGGGTACTTTATAATTTAATCTTCTCCGATCATTCTACACCCCCTAGTCCTCACAAAATTCAATTTAAACAATTATTAGCGAACAAATTAGCAAATTAAATAAATTAAATTGTTGACAATAAAAGATTTTCAAAAAAAAAATAGTCTGGGTATATAAATATAGAAAAAAAAACTTTATGAGTTAGTTATTAAGGAAATTTACAACAATGCAGAACATTCAAGTGTGGATCAAGCTGTTAGTGGTGCTCATATTACAGATTAAAATAATCGCAATGGAACCGGCCTGGCATGAAGGTAGTGTGGGAAAGACATTTCTAATCGATACAGAAGAAAAGGTAAGAACATCTTTAAGACATGATCGAAAAATGATTGCTCATATTTTCTTTATTTAAGTACAATTGGTACCAGGCCTGGAATGAATGTGCTCGTTATGATGCCCAACTAATTGCTATCGAAAGTGAGGAAAAAAATAAACAAATAATGAAATTGTTAAAAAATATCAATGGTGAGCAACAATTTGAAGAGGTTTGAAGGAACAAAAATATAATTTTGTAATTTACTTTTCGTAGAAAAGAACAAAAACTTTTGGATCGGTGGCAATGTGTTTTACAACAAAATTTCTTTCCTGTGGGCTGCTAATGAACAGGAATTCTCATTCACCAATTGGGTATCCGATGAGGCGGATAAATTTGCGACTTCAAAAAAACAGTGTGTTTATCTGATGAGAAATAGAAAGAATTTTCCTTGGAACATCGTTGACTGTGATGCCAAAGAATTTGGTTTTATATGTGAGAAAATAGTGATACCAAGTGAGGAATTGATGTATGCAGAAAATGTTTCAGAGAGAAAGGTTTTACAGGGATCCATGTATAATGGCAGTATTTATGGTATAATTGGATAAATTAAATAAACTAAATGTGATGAATAAAGAAAAGTGCTGGTATTTTTATGATGAAAATTTAAAAGAATTTTCCGAAGAAATAAAAAATTTAACACCCATAAAGACTACACAGCAACATGCAAGTTTTGTTTATATTAAAGTAAATAGTTCAGGTTATAGTCTAGTATTTCGTTTAGTCCATAGTCTATTCATAGTCTTTAAGTTTTCTGGAGTCTTAGGGGGCCTTAGACCACGTAAAAGTGTATTTTATGATGTACATACCTGTCTTTTACTTGAAATTAATCTTACTAAACACTAACTCCAAAGAACCAAAGAGAGAGAGAGAGAGAGAGAATATTCTTATTTACTTAACTCTAAGCGGGAAAATGTAATCAATAGGAATCGATAATGTAATACAAATCTTGTATAATAATTGATTCCAGAATACATTATTCTAAACACGAAATATGTCCGTCACACAGAAAAAAAAAACATCAATGTTAGATTAAAAATCATAGTAAATTTCCGCAAAAGTATGGACTTTATTTAAAATTATCTTGGTTTCATATATATTTTAAATGGAAAATGTTAAAATAAAATTGTTCAATATTAAAACCACAAAAACCTGTTGTACTTGTTTTGTATTTTTATTTTTACAAGTGTTTGTCTAATGGTCGAAATTCGGCCATTAATTTTTTTAAACATGAAGAAAATATAGAACATCTCAGTATCTCCTTCCCTGACCCTGATGGATAGCAAAAATAGTTCTTAATTACTCTATCAAGTAGCATCAAACTCTCTTTTTGAAAAGATGTTTTTTTTAATAAAGATTTTTTGTTATTAGGAACTAAAAAAACTCTGTTCTAAAAATATTATTTGAAAACAACAATAAATGACAAACAAGCCTCGGAGCAAAAAGTATAAAAAGTATTTGTTTTTGTGTTATACAATGTTTTTTTTTTCTTTTTTTTTTTTTTTTTGTTCTATTCTTCCTTAACTACAACAAAAATATCCAATAGTATTCCTCATTTCATATTTCATAGAGTTGTGTGCACAAGAAAACTACAAAAATTAGGTCAAATTTGCATCGCTTTTAGTTTCAAACAACATTTAGAAGTTGTAATGATATTCCATCACCCAGCCACCCACCTGCATCAGTAGCAATTACAACGTCGACATTATCGTTCCTGTATTTTCCTAGAAATATGATTAACCGAATATTTATTTTAACTGGCAGCGAGGAGTATAATGTTTCCATTATAAAGGTACAAGGTTTTTCTTGAGCATAAATATAAATTTTGTTTAGAGAAAAAGAAAACATTCACACAAACAAAGACACTCACACATGATTGGCAAAATATTTGGAAACTGTAGGGAATTGCTTATGCATTTGCATTTTTTGGAGAGATTTCAATAGCTGTATGAACTTTTACCTGAAAAAAAATGGGCAAAGAAAACTTTTTTAGACTCAATACTTGCAACGCGAACTGAAACTAGGCTATTGGTAGAGCAAATCTGCCAAAGGGTTTTGAAAAGTACGCTCGGGTTCCCGAAATATCGGCCCCTAAAGTTTTTGCATTTTTTGAAAAGGCGTTTGGTTTAGTCAAAAAAATATACTAAATGTACTTCTGCGCTGAAATACTTTTTCAGATTTCTTCAGTAGAATCGTATAGCAATTCTTTGCTTAGAACATATTAACCCTCTAACACTCATTTAAAGGGGTAATTTTTGTCCTTTTTTAAAAGGGCACTTTAGATGGTTAAAATGTTCCACGTATACTTTCTGCATCAAATTTTACTAGGGGTGTATGTGAAAGGACAAGAACTGGACTAATTTTGTTTTTTAAAGGGCAAGTTTTCCAAGCGTTTTGCCAATAGGTTTTTACATACATCGCAATTTTTTTTTTTAAATATTCTTATTTGCATGCCTTGATAAGCGCAACTCCTCGCTTACTGTAGCAACTTAAATAAATATTTACATTAAAGACTCAGTGTTTGCAACTTTGCAAAAATTTGTGACTCTTGTGACGTAACTTTTTAATTGTTTTGTCTGGTTTTTGGGTTTATTTGTGTACATAAATACAAGCAGAGATAAAACATGATTAAAGTTTGGTTAAAAAAAATGTATTGGCTCATAAGTGTTAACGTTTTTAAGTACCTTTACAAGTTATTCACAGTTAGTTCATTTTATTACGAAAAGTTTGCACTTAATTATGGGTAAAGCTGTAACTAAATGCCTACTACCTAACGCATACAAAGAACAGCTGATTATCTTTAGTAATGATTTCCGAATATGCGCCATTATGTTCCCCGCAATGGCAACAAACCAGGTATTGTTGTTTTTAACAATTTCTTGTCACGATTAATAATATTTTGTTTCTATATAAAAAAAAGTGGTTACCTCCCTTGAAACTTCAAATATCGTTGAATTTAACAACACAATGTTTTAATAAAATTGTGCTCCAACCATGCACTTAAACATATTATAGTTATTTTAACCATATAATTGCCACCGACAACCAATTATAGTTTTCTCCAAATATTTATGGGAAATGAATTGAAGGGGTTTGCTAATTAAAGTGGACCATTACAATGTATGTATGTAACTGGAAAAGAAACGACAAAAAATTATAACATGGCACTTGATAAGCAATTTGAAAAAATGGCTGAAATTAATGAGTCTAGTATAACATCAACCAATTGTAGAAAAGATTAACTCACTGTTTATTGTTGGTGTTTTGTTAAAGCTTTGATATTGTTACAAGCAAAACAAGTGTTCATAATTCTTATTCGCTTAACAGTTTTATTTGTAAAACATCTTTAGATTTCTTATGCGCATGGGAATATCTTATCCCATCAACAATAAATTTCAGTTTATCAAAAGTATGAAATGGGAATTTAGCACATTTAAACGAATTTAATGAGTTAATGAATTTTTGACTTCCAAGATAAACTTTGATAATATAATTTACATTGACCATATTATTGTTAACTCTGACCATAATATGGTTACTTTTTTTTTAAATTCTGGAAAAAATTTTAACAGAGATACTATGGTTAATTTGGAATATAATATGGCAAATTTTGACCATTAATCTAAACCATTTTATGGTAGATTTTGGGAAACTTATTATTTATTTTATCCATATTATGGTAATATTTAAACAAGGTATAGCATCTAAAAACATAATCGTTATTCAAACCCAACCATAGTATGTTGCTCTTAGAACATAGAAACCTCCGACCATATTTTTTTCTGCGTGTACATACGTTGTTAGTTAATACACTGTACATATAAAGTAACAAAAAACCGTGTCAAAATTTTTCCTTTTTAAACCATTTTTTTAAACAAATAGAATATGGGAATTTTTTCCCCATGTTGAGTATAATTTATTATATAAATTTTCGTAGCGGGCCAGAAATTGCAGTACATTCCGCTGTTATCTAATTGTTGTATACATTTTCTGTACATTGTAATTTGACTTAGAATACACATTCGAATTAACATTTTATAAAACACGACGAATGTCGGCCTATATCAAATTCTATTTTATACGCCGGTTGCGACCGTATTTTCATAGGAAAATGAAAGTTTTCATTATAAAATAAAATTATTTTTATGCTTTCAAATTGAATGTTTTAAAACAAAAAAAAAAAAAGCACGGAATAATAAACATTTCAAAAACTTTTGAGTTTTTTAACATAATCTATATATCGTTAGTTAAACTGCAAAAATGCGAACTAACAATTATATAATTTTAGAGGAGAAGCAAAAAACCTTATAAAATACAACTATATATAAGTCAGGGCTGTGGAGTCGAAAATTTTTAGGCATACAAAATTTTCTTATAATTTTCAAAATTTTGAATAGGGGCGTAATTCTGGCAGTCGTGATCGAGTTCTCGATTCGAAAGCAATTTAATATCTAATTATTTCCATCAATACTGAATGAATCGGAATTATTTTTTCAGTGTTGTAAAGCATTAATTTGAGCTTCAAAATTCTAAAAATATAATTTCGATTCGTTCTGTATCGACTGAAAGATTTTAAAATAAAATTGCTTTCGAATCCAGAAAATACTCGATCACAACTACCAGAATTAGGCCCCAGAAAATAAGTAGCATATCGCTGGCTTAACATGTAAAGGCTCTAAGTCCATATTTGAAAATTTTACAGGAGAGACAAAAAACAATTAATAAACATGTGATGGAACAATTTGAGAGAAATTGTTAAACTGTACTTTTAACTGGACTTAGAGCTTTTTCTTGTGATAAATTGAACTTAGCGCTTGTGCTCATCACTACAAAATAACAACAAAAAATTAGATAACTGTAATTTTTTCGTTGTAAACAATGTATTTTTACTTATTGCACATTACTGCATTAAAATCTCAATTTCTTAAAAAAGTGGACTTAGAGCCTTTACATGTTAAGCCAGCGATATGTTAATAACTATGTTAAAGCTCAATGCGGCACGTGTTAGGATAAAAATAGCGAATTGAAATTTTTTGACAGAATTTAAAAAAAGAGCTTAAAGTCAAAAATGAGCCAGATTCACATACATTAAGCATCCAGTTTGCGTAGGAGTCGGAGTTGAAGTCGGGGTCAAAGTAGGAGGCGGGGTTAGAACTATTTTTTGACAACTTCACAGCCCTGCACAAAAACATGTCCGAAAATAATGCATTGTTAAATCTTCCGTGGAATTCTTCGAACAATTTTCAAAGAAAACCATTTCATTATATTTTGTAAGAAAAAAATGTGTAGTTATGTCGTTTTTCATTTATCAAATAAGCACACTTGTAGTTACGTCCCCTGGTTTCTTGTAAATAAAGCGTAATTTTTGATCGCAGAAGTGTAGAATTTTGTCAACGCATGTAGTTGTATGGCATCATAATAATCAACCAAAAACTCGATTTAAAATTTTTTGGGAGTTACGCCTTTTTGCTTTTTAGCTAACGATATGTATGTATATTAACAGGGGACCAGAAAAGTCACTGTAGTACAACGACGCGAATTGCGCTGCAAGCTGTCAATAGTTATAAACGGCAGTTTCAAATGTATCGATATATATCGAATCGATATTTTTTAATAGTATCGATAATTACTATTTCAAAAATATCGATATATCGAACGTATTTTGCTGAAACCAATACCAAACTAAAATATGTAATATTCCTTTGTACATACATATTTATGAACAAACATATTATTTGTAATTAAATTGTTACTTTTTATTGTTTCATTTTATTTCAAAAAAATAATAAAAACAAAAAATTCAATCAAAACAAAAAATTCCATAAAACAAAAGCTTTAATTATAACAAAAACAAAAGCAAAGAATAAAATAAACCATATGAAATCCAAAAACTAAGTAAATGACGAAAAATTAAATGGAAGTTAATAAGTCATGGAAGTACCAAACTAACCTTAAATTTTGAATTGCACCCCAAAAGTACGAACTTTAACTAGAAATGTTTTTGATTGTTTAAGTCAAACCAGTAATCATCAGATCTGGATATCAGGATCACTCTCTCTTTTATGTGCTCTCCTGTCAATCTGCTTCTTGTATCCGGCGCTGCTTCTTATAAATGCCAATCATTTTAGATCTTCATATTAGTTAAAAAAAAAAAAAAAACAGATGCTGCATGAATGATGGCAATTCTTAAAAATAGATATTGTCTGAAAAATGGATAAACTTTTGAGTTTTTAATGAAGACTGACTTCAAAAAATATCGAATTCGATAGTTGTATTTCAATATCGATATATTGACATATCGGTTTTTGTAAATATCGCAGATATATATCGATAATTTTTTTTCTAAATATTGATATTTTGATATACCGATATTTTTTGCCCATTTCTACAACAGAATACGAAGGTGTTGTAGTCGTTGAAGTTGAAGCGCGAAATTCGAAATTTTTAACTTTGTCGCGCTACAGAGCATTTGTCAGTTTCAGCTACTACTACAACTTCTTTATTCTGTTCCAGGCCTTAAATTGTAACGTTACTGACTGACTGATTCAGTATTGCATTGCACAGTCTAAACGCCTGAAGCTAAAGAGTTTAAATTTGAACCGAATAAGGTGTATAGTACTTTTGAGAAGTAAAGCCTTTTTGGGGAGTAAACGGGTAAAGCCTGTATTTTGCAACTTTTTTGTCGTGGAACTCTAGTATACTGGATTCTAAGGGCTCTAGAAAGTTTCTGTTGCTGCGACTGAGATCTAAAATATGCTTAAAAAAATTGAGCACGTGAACACTTATATGTAAGGCATCTTCCGAACTTGTCTTTATGCTTAAAACTCAAACCAAAGCGAATTCAAGTACAGATGGTGTCGAAACTTCAAAAACAACAGAAACAACATATGCTTTTTTGCATTGCATTGTTAGTGTTTACAGCTGGAAATGTCAACCATTCTTAGGAAAACAGTAACAAACCAAAACATATAGATTCGAGCTGTCAAAATCAGATGGCGCTTCGACACCACCTGTAGATAATTCGACTTGGCGCAAACTACGAGGCTTCAGATCTGAAAAAATTTGATATTTGCGGTCTATTATTTTCCTAGAACTTGCTCTTAGTTGGCCTCTCTTTATTACGCTGCTATCGGGGACACTCCCGTTACCAAAAGCGAGTAATTTAGAATGGCTCTGGACCGGCTATTTGTAAGATCTCTGTGAGAATCACCTCGTATCTTCTAAATTTCACACAAATGAAAAGAAACCTTTTCTTTAAAAAACAATTCATAATTTATTCTGGAAAAATTTCTTCCCCTTTATTACAAGACTGTTTTATATGGAAGTATTTTTGTAAAAGAAATCCAACGTTAGCCAAGCTTGATCCCTATGGTTGCTATTGAGTCGTTAATAATTATCAGCGTTATGTATAATGAAAAATTGGCAAGAAGTTAGCACAGAGTTGAATTATAATACACTTACAGACTGTGGATAGCAAACTGCTAAACTCTGACTAGTGAGTTGCCAAATATCTGCTAATTTGGAAAAAACAGCTGTATGAAAACAGTATGAAATGTCAAAATCAGGGATGATTTCAGCAAAAATAATGTTTTTTTTTTAATACAGTATGGCATCGTTATATATCAGAGTTGATTTATTAAAAATTTGCACCAGTGAAAAAGTATATTATACATGAACATTTTGCTAACAAGCTGCTAAGCTTAATCGGTATTCTAGTTGGCAGCTCGTTGTACGTAGTGTATAAACTGTGGCTAACTTTTCATTATACATACCGCTGTATGTTTGTAGCCTTGAAATTGTAAAAATAAGAAACAAAAGAAAATAAAAATAATAATAAGCTGACTGGCCTTTTGATTAACCAACAAAACAGATGGCAATTTAAATGGTATTAAATGCTTAAACTGATACAGACAAAAAGAATACAAATGCAAAACACAATTTAATTAGAGGCGTGTTTGAAACATTGACACTTTTTCGTATTTATACTTGACAAGGCAAAAGTATGTATGTTTGTATGTAGTTTGTTAGCCTTCATCTTAAACAGAATTGAGAATTTAAACATTTGACAAGGCCAAAGTTATGACAGATGCTTTCATAAGGATGAAGCATTGCCAGAAAAATATAAGGCAAGTCCTTTAACTACACCAGGATAAACTTAAAATGCCAAAGTTTTTTTTTTGTTAATCAAATGATTGACAGATTAGGAAATCAGGTAAGAGCAGGAATTGGAAAAACAATAAATTATATTAAAAGGTTCTAAGAACATAAAATTCCGGCTGTGAAAGGCCGAAATACTTCGTTTGTTTATTTTGAAGTGAAATCAGCAGTAAAGCAGCAAAAACTTGAATATTTCAATCTGTCAATCATAATGAAACTTTTGAAAATTCTTGATTTTTTTTTTGCTCTGTTTGATTATAGTGTTCGTGATACATGGGTGTTGTTAGTTGTGGGTCAAGGCGCATGTTGTGATTTTTAAGCTCTCCTAAATGCCTACAAAAAGCTTTCTTTAATTCTCTTTAAAAAAAACTGCTAGAATAGTTTTTATAAATACAATCTCTTTTATCTGCTCTTTTCTTTTAACTCTGAATTTTCCTTTTTCCTTTCAATGACATTCTTAATGTCATTTCATTGAAGTTTTTTTATTTCTTTTATATGCATTTTACGACCACAGTTAAGAATTTCTACATTTTTCCTTTCGACATTTGTAAACAAATAATTATGAGGGCGTTCAAATAAGCGGTGAAATTATTGCTGACTGGAATGAGGTCTAAAGCAAAAGTGTAAATACATATAAAGTGAGCACTACAGTGTTGTATTAAATAGTAGCAAAAGGTATTTTAAATATCAATTTATATTCAAGTAAATCTTATTTAAATTATGTTCTTATGCGGCCCCTACACGTTGTTACTTGTTTACACTTTAATCAAGTTGTACAACAAATTGTTACGTTAGAGGTGTGGTTGGTCTTTGGTTGGATAAAAAATCAAAAGAATTTGATTTCAAATTAACTGTTATATTTAACTCAATTGTTCATACACCCAGTTTCAACGTAGGGGTCATTAGAATTTTTGTATGCCTACAGAACAAGTTGTTAAGAGTAAGTTTGTCATTCCGAGTGAAACTCTTTTAATATTCTTCTAGGACCCCATAAAGTAGACTTTTATACATATGGAGGGTTCAGGGTTTAACCGAACTAAGTTATAAAATATTTTAAATGTAGGTGCAGATATAAAACTCGTGCGAAATTCTCCGCCACGTTTAACTTTATTTTTCTAATAAGAGCGAGAGTGAATATTATTATTTAGTTACCCTGTTTTCCACGTTTGTCACACTTTTGTTGTACTGACCCCGTTGTTGACATAAGAGCTCTGAATTATAAGACGCCAGCAGCTTGACCGATATGGTTTCGCAATTTTTTTACTTTAAAACTTTGATGTATTTTACTAAATAATTTAAACAAGGCGAAATGCTAAAACCACCCTAACATATCTGTTTAAAAAATAAATATATATTTTTTTTGTTACAAGAAATCATGGAGTTACATTTCCTGAAGATCAGTTCAAAACATAGTTGCCTGGTTAGGGGGTTTCCCCCCAGAATTAAGGGTTTTTATTTTATAAGTGGGTAAATTAAGGTGTAAAAATTGTTAGGGGAAAATTTAGATGGCATCAATTTATATATAGGGGGTTCTTATGGGGATTCCCAATTTGTTTGTCTGTACAGAACAATAGCTAAGTAAACCTAGTATATATTACAGATTGTTTCGATTCGACAAGAATCGCTAAATTCCCGCTATACGTCTGAAAATCGCAAGATTTTACAGGAAAATAGCTAAATTAACATCTTTGAATATCATAACTAAAGGTGCCATATTTTGTAACTCCTCAAGATTGTGCTCGAATTAGATAATTTAGTAGCAACGTTTTAAAATGTTTTCCTACTAATTCAAGAACCAGTTTATTTTAGTTTCGTGGAAATTAAGAGTGTAAAATTTACAAAGTAAAGTTTATTGAAAAGAAAGTGTTTAAAGTGCGATGATTTCATTTAATAATACGACACACATTTTTAATTCAACACCTGAACTGCTCAAATTCCGATAATATTTAACAAAAATCAGAATAATACCAAGTTTTATGTAAAAACTAGGTAACGCCATGCATTTAAAAAACAAAAACAAGGTAACTCCATAGTTGCATATAATATATGCATTCTTTATATGCATATTTGGGATATTCACAAGGTGTGCTATCATGTTATATTGTCATAATGTTCTAACATTTTACAATGGTTTAAAAAAATTGTTGGTGCTTTGTAAACAAAAAGTGTCTTAAATAAATAGAACTTTGCTTGGTATGTTTATTGTGCTGTCGTAATTAATCAGAAGAGACCTGCGCTGAGCGGCTAAGCCGAACCGCATTAGTTTTTGTAGCCGTCGCCATTGATGGTATAGTTTTATCCGGCTAATATCCGAATTGAACCTGCAATTTTGCAACAAAGCACTTGAGGCGTCAAATTAGATCGGCTTTGGATCTGATGTTTAGTAAACAAACAAAATAAAATTTATTTGTGGTTTGCGTCTGATAAATGGAAAATAGTCAGGAAAGATCTTATTTAATTTATTAATTCATGGATTTTTGGTTAATATTTATTTGTTATATTTGTTTTAAATCAGCTGACTTAAATTCAAAATAGCACACTAAATTATGAGGGGTTGTTCACAACAGTCGTATATTTTCATGTTATTATTTTAAGACTTATGACTTTATGAAACCTTGTGAATCCCCAAATTATATCTTTTCTCAAGTTTTTGATTCATAGAATACGACTGCCAAACAAACTCGGCTTGTTTTTGATATAAATGGAAGAAAATGTTTTTGGAAAAACTAGGTAACTCAATATCTTCGTAAAAAAACGTCTAAATTAACGTGCTGAGTCAAATAGCTAATGTTTTTCCACAAATGATTAGTAAAGTTGACTTAATTCCGTAAAATATAAACTGAAATTTAAATAAAAGTTTTTTTTTTGGAGAAACTAGGTAACTCCATTTTTTTGAAAAAAAAACTGATTTTCGGTTTAAATGTCCAAAAAATAGTTCAATGGAACCATATATCATTAACATTAGTTTAAATTATGGTTTGTTTAATACGCATACATATTAACATACACTCAAAATATTATGTAGTTAAATTCAAACGAAAATTCATTTTATGCAACATAAAATTCATTTCAAAAACGGATCGTTTTCATTTCATTTAAAACAAATGATTTTTACATTCATTTTTAATTTTTTTATTTATTAAACTGCATTTTCCGTAAAATTGAATAGTTTTAACTTTTAAAAAATATATTTTAACTGACAAAAATCAAACTGCATAACAAAATAAATACGAAAAAACATTAATTTTTGGTAGTTCGTTTTTGAATAACAAACATATATGTTGAAAAATAAAATTATTCGTAAAATAACTATATTTTTATTAAATTTTAATAGTACGGATAACGAATTTAATAACCTTCAAGCAGTTACTGTAATAATTTTATAAGTGTATGTATGTTTAAAACTTTAACGGCCATTTTCACCAAGTTCGGTTATAATTAACTGTCGGTTATAGCTGTCAAAACATATTGGTAACCGGAACCTTAATTGAAAGTTAGTTTTAACCGAACTTGGTGAAAATGGCCGTAAGTGTATTTTTCTAGTGTTAGCTAGTCTTTCATACGGCCACAGAAATATTCTGGCTCCTGGAATAATTCTCGATTTATTCATGTCCGTTTGTCGGTCCGTCTCTCCTGCTGTTGACAAAATGTTCACGTTTGAAAAACGAAAAAAACGATGTTGGTGTAAGCAGTTTGGTATTGAAATTCAGCAAAATCGGTTCAGTAGGATGAGAGTTACGAATCCAAATACGGAAACACCACCTTAAAAAAAATGTATAATTTTGTTTTAAGAACTAAAATAAATTGTTTTAACATGCACGGATTAATACCTAGGTAAAAACTTTAAACTTTAACCACCGCCACATGTGTACCCGGGTACCCCGCTACCCAATACAATACACTTTATGGGATAACATAAACACATTTTAACTGCTCTAATCTACATTCTCAATACATACAATTACTTAAGATTAGTTTCCAAAGCGTTATTATTACAATACGGGGAAGTCTCATTTACATTTAACTGTTATACTAAAAAATACTGTCTGTATAAAAAATTTAAAATTTTAGCCGTTATACAAAACAAACTTAAAATAATCATATGTTTACATAAATTTAATTTAATACGCTTTTAAAATGATTAATAATTAATTTTTTTTTTTTTTCATAAAAATAGTGATTATTAATACATTATAGTATATGGGTACCCGGATACCCTGGGTGCAAAACAATGTCGACAAGGGTTAAAAGAACTAAATATTGCTTTATTTTAAAAGCTTTTATTTAACATACAATGAATGTATGTATGTTTGTTCGTGTGAAATCTTGCAACTCAACTTTGAAGCAGATATGTTCAACCGATTTAGCTGAAATTTTGTATAGACGTTCAGTTTGGTAAACGGTGTTACGTCATTCTTAATCCAATATGGCGGGCACACACAACATGACGGACAAGTTATTTTTAATGCACTTCTACAATATTCAAATAAAAGCCTGTTTTTTAAAAATGTTTTTTACTTTTAATTTTACACAGATAAATTGTCACAGAAAAATGTTTGGTTTGTACACAACCATAAAATACATATTGCCGATATGTCAGATATGTCAGAGTCTGATTCAATAACAATATGGTTGCGGTAAAAACACAAGTAATTTTGACCCATCTAGGGGCATCCTAGGCACTGCAGGGGCCAAATCTAAGAAATTCATTAAAACGCCATATTTGTATGATTGAAATTTGGCCCCTGCGGCGCATAGAGGGGTCAAATGTATGACCAACCCAATTTATTTTTCAACTCAATCATTTATTTCAAATATATGTATATCTACGCGCTATCTATATTCCTTAATTGGCTCTAATACAAAATGTTCAATACAGTCGCCCGTGGTGATGGTCGTCGCTTTTTGTCCTTAACATGTTCTAGAGACATACTTAACCTTTATCGCTATTTCTTAGAGGGGCTCCCAAACAAATATTTCGTTTTATAAAATTCTTAAATTAAATTAAATTTTTCGTCTTTTGTGAGTAAAATCAAAAGTAGTTAACAGATTTTTATAATTTATAGCAGGTTTGCAACACTGTTTTCTATATGTCTGAAAAAACTTAGAAGCATAGCAGCATTTGCCATTTTTTTTATGAATTTTAAACAAACAAACATTTCGAAATGTTGCTCAAATCTTATGTTTTTAAAACAACTGCGCATATTAGAAAAAAGTTAATTATTCTTAAAGGTAATTTTAATGCGGAATTTCGGGTTTTTTCAAAAAATAAAGGTAACTTGATTTTCCATACGGCCACAGACATATTCTGGCTCATGAGTAATTCTGTTTATCCGTCTGTTGAAAACACGCTCACTTTTAAAAAACGAAAAAAACAATGTTAGTGTAAAATTTCAGCTAGTTATCCTAAGCAGTTTGGTATGAAAATTTAGCAAAATCGGTTCAGTAGAATGAGACTTACAATCCAAATGCGGAACCACCACCATTAAAAAAATTTATAATTTTGTTACAAGAACTAACAAAAATTGTTATAAAATGCACGGATTGTTATAAAATTAGTAAAGTAACGGTTTATCTCGAAAACAAGAGCTAACCGAAAAAACCAGTTAGCACCACTGGATTCAGCGCACTTGAATTGAGTTAAAGCTCCAGGAGCCCAGCTTGCCTCAAAAAAGTGTAAAATTCGAGCACAGTGTTATTATTGTGGCATCTCTAACAAATTACATTTGTTTTGAAAGCAGCGTTGCCATTTTATGTTTTCTTTAAGAATTCTTGAACTTTTTAGAAAAAATTCAGAAAAGTGACATACTTGATTGATGGTAGATGTATGAAGTGAACAATGTAAGCGAGTATTGCACATTTTTTTGATCTGCAACACGTTCCACCGCGATGTTGATCAGTTTAAAGAGGCTATGAAGAGCCATATTTTTCCTACTCGATTTATTTTAGTTGCTATTTTTTTTTCGTAAGGGCCTTTTTCACCAATTCAATATTTGTTTAAAATTCTATTTTCATATCAAAAAAATAAAATTATATCGCACTCGTTCAACAATACTGTAGTAACTCAAAATTTTTATTTTTTCACTTTTTGGAAAAAAATGGATACGTAATATTCATATCCACCCACTGTAAAAATATTGTGCAATTTTGTCCACTTTTTTATAATGAAACGGCTGCTTTAAAAAGTGCGATATGAAACACTATATTTAAATATGAATTGACATTTAAATAGAATTGTTGAAATAGGCCTAAGATAAAAAATACTAAAACAATTTTATATTTTACTGGCATTTAGCGTCTCCCTTTCTTACATGGAAATGTTTATATGCCAAAGTTTATGTTTCTAGGTACCTATTAAAAAAAAGCTCCAACATTTTTCTGCACCTCCATAATTGTATGTTTTTAAGCTCAATACTAACGGAAAATTAAAATGTACCAGCCAAAGAAAAAAATAATAAAAACTCTCTTAAAGATTATCATTCACTCAGGACATTGCATGTTAAATTTCATGTTTCTAGGTCCAATACTAACGGAAATTCAAAAAGCACCAATAAAAGATTAAAAAAGTACCAATAAGTTCCCTCATAAAGCCTTATATACTCAGGACATTGAATGTTGAATTTTATGTTTCTGGGTCCAATATTAGCAAAAGTTAAAAAGTATAAGTTGTGGAACAAAAGAGCTAAGGAAAGAAATTTATTTTCCCGTATTTTCCCTTTTTGCTACTTTTTTTTATCCCCAATGAAGTATCAAAAATTTCAATATTATAGTGGGAGCCCATAATTAAATACGTATATATGAATCAATGGAGAAAAGTGTGTTGTAAAAAAATTCAAAAAATAGTTACAATTTTTACCCCTTAAAAATTCGAAATTCGAAAAAGTACCAAACTGATATTTGTATTTTTTAGATAACTTTCGAATGTGATATAGTTTTTTTTTCGATATAAGTTGGTTTAAAAGATAGATAGGGTGAAAAAGTGCCAAAATACAGGGTTTTCCGTTTACTCCCTTAAAGGCCCGAATTTTAAAAAAGTACCACACATCTATACGCTAATTTTTCAAAGCAAAATGGATAGATATTAATTTTTTATTGTTTATCTTTTAGCCTTGGAGATTTAAGGTTACCGAATTTACCCTTTTAGGTATCAGAACCCATTCTTAAGTCCAAACCCGTTTTTTGAGAAGGCCACATATATAGATTTGAAATTACTATCCTCAAGACTTTTCATAATGAACTACAACAAATCAATTTCACTTTATTAAAATTGAATAACATCTATTTAAAAGAAGAGGTCTTGGTTTAACACACACTTCCAAATTCTTAAGGCTTAAACATTCGTAGAATTCTACACAACTATCAACTACTTCTACAACAAAATCAATAACGAAAGTGTGAAGCATTTTCCACAAAATTCTTGTTATCAGTGACAGACAACAGTTTGAAATCCTCTTATCAGTAATAATTTGTGCAGTAATGTCATCATTTTATAACATCACATTTACAATTGGAATAGAAGTGTATCAGTACCACCACCATCCAACATCCTCTTCATTGTTGTTATTTTCATTTACAACATCAGTATCATCAACATCAATATGTATAATCGTCAGCACCATCGTAACAGCAATAACAGACAGCCGAAGCGGCAGCAACACTGTAGCATCACTACAGCTAACATGCCTTGACAGTGGCATCAAAACTATGTGTTAGTGAAAGAGTATTTGTGTATTTGCGCGAGTGTGACAGGCAACCAGAGTCACTACCAACATTATGTATTGTAAGTCTCAAACAACAAAATAGAAACTTATTTTCAACCAAACCACTTAATCCAGCAATTTTACCGACCAACCAAACACCCCATACTGCCAGCCAACAACAGACTTTAGAACGGCTGAGTGAGTAAATGAATGAATGAGCAAATGAATGCAAATGTATGAGAGTGAATAAATGATATTGATAGCAGCCGCAAACCTTTAATGGGGAAAAACACAAATTTCAACTTGTTTTTCGCTTGTTCGTTCATTTGAATGGGTCGGAAGGTTTTATGGGCAACGTCTGTCGTAATGCTCTCCATATTTTTATGAGACATACAGAAATACATGATGCGAAAATCATTTGTTTTTGTAAGATGGTAGTGAAGAGCTTAATTTTATGTAAAATATTTTAAATCGTTTAAGAACTAAATTAAATTTACACATTTGTTTTACAATTATAATCTTTTGTCACTTAAATTTATCATGTACATATATAACTTTGTCATTCCGTTTGTAATTTCACACAAATTATTTAGGAAGTAATTGTCATTTCTTTTTATTGTGATAATATTGAAATGGTTCAATTATGTATGGAACAAAATATCGGACAAATGGTCGCCGCAACCTCGGCGGTACACCTCCATCCGATGGTCCAAATTTTCGATGACGCTGAGGCATAATTGTGTTTCTATGCCGTTAATGTGCCGAATTATCTTATCCTTTAGCTCTTATCGGCGTACACCTTTTCTTTCAAATAACCCCAAAGAAATAAGTCCAACGGTGTCAAATCACATGATTTTTGCGGCCAATTGACATCGCCACCACGTGAGATAACAAGGCCATTGAATTGGACGTGCAAAAGAGCCATTGTTTCGATAGCTGTGTGGCAAGTGGCACCGTCCTGTTGAAACCAAATATCGTCCACATCCATATCTTCCAATTCGAGCCATTAAAAGTTCCATATCATCTCACGATAGTGAACAACATTCACAGTAAATGCCTGACCGGCCTCATTTCAATCTTTGGATTATCTTTCGCCAAAATGCGGAAATTCTGCATATTGACGAATCCACTGAGGTCAAAATGTTCCTCATCACTCAAGAGCATTTTCTTCGAAAATTGATCATCCACTGTTGCCATTTCTTGCCACCATTCAGACTATTGACGACGTTTGTAATGGTCAAGAGGTTTTAGTTCATGAGTCAATTGCAGCGTGTAAATGCAAGTCTTTATGCATAATGTTCATCAACGACGAGCGTTAAACGAGCAATTGTTGAAAAAAACTTGACGTTTAGGTGTGGTTCACATTCAACATCGGCCCTTAAAATTTATAAGGGATCTCAAACGATTAACCTTTGTTCGATTAATCAATTAATTTTACGCGGTTAACTGATTATATTGTTAAATCGAACCATTTAAAGTTTTAAGGGAGGTTAACAATTTTGGTTTAAATACAAACAAAATTTTATCAATCTTGACAAAAGTTATGTTAAAAACAATAAAAGTTTGTCTGAGGCTATTGCTGGGACATGCATTTTTCTGCGTGTATTCATTTTGAGCTTTAGTCGTTAAACAGGTAGTTTTCGTGATTTAATAATGTTTTTATTGATTAACCGTTTCGTTTAGACCTATTTTTAAATGTCTTGTTTTAAATTAACATTAATAATACATGAAACAGAAAAAAAAACTTAAAATTATTTACGATTTTTCAAATCTATTCCATCCATTGTAAAACAATGGGCGACATTTTCAAACATAACAAAAATTACAAAGAAATAAGTCATAAATGGGGAGGTTAAAAAAATAGTTGTCATTTAAACGTAGTTAGTGGGGGCTTTAAAGTCATCGTCATTCAAAAACTGTCATCACTAAAAACAAGATAGAATATGAATAATGAAGGGGGTATTTGATGAAAATTGATATCTATGGCACACAGACACACTTTCAGTTACAATCATTAAAATAAAAACGTGAAAACGTACACAAACACAGAAAATGTTACCGAGAAAAAAACCCACACAGTGTGGGAGGATAAGGTGGTTTTTAGACAGCAGCCAACATTTGTAACAAACGATTAAGCCGGTATTTAAGTTTAACCCCTAGTTTCTGCGCCAACAAAAAGACCAAAAGACAAATACAATAAAATAATATTGTAAAAACATTTAACTGTGGTCACACTTAACAAATATTTGAAGCCCCATATGTATCCGGTTTTCATTATAAAACATTTCCATGCTTTTGCCTTAATTGTTCTCGGCAAATATCTGTTAAGTGTGCCCATACCATTTAGTGATATGTTGCCATCTAGACTGGGACTATGGTTGAAACGTCATACATATCAATACAATTCTTTTTTTTATATACTTTTACCACCATCGGCTAGTCCAACATTCAACCAATTGTGTCAAGTATGATTATTTTCCAAATACTCATTTCAAATTAATAGAAAAACCATTATTGCAGGAAATAATGGCAGAAACTGCCACAAAAATATCAATAACAGGCAGGAATTGTCATGGTGATAAAGCATTTTTAAATTAATGAAGAACCTGATAAGCTTAATGATTGTAGTTGATTTTGAAATTATGAAAGTTTATTTAACGATTCGGTGTGGTGGTTATGGTGGGTGTCTTGCGGTGATAGCGATTCGTGGGAAGTACCCTACAAACGGCAGAATACAAACAAGGTAGGAGTTAGTAATCCTGAACTTTTTTACAGTAAAGGGTTGTGTTTTTAAAAAAAAACAAATTCGACTTAAAAATACACTGTACAACATATTTGAAGGCATCGATTGCAAACTCCTTCTCATGCAGGATTTCTCGAAGTACTTATCAAAACTTAACCTTATTTGGCTTGTGCAAGTTTAGCTGTTGTTCGGATTTAAGGCGCCATGTGTATTGATTTGTCCAAAGAACATGTAACTTTTCCCTCGGCTAAATCTCGAAAACCAATTGAAAATCTGTTTTCCTGACTTCGACACAACTGTAGCTGCAATTTAGAAGAAAATAGTGTAAACAAAGTGCCCCAAATTTGTTAAAATGCCGAAGGAGTTATCAAAGTAATTTTTGGGAACAAAAAAATTTTAATTAAAAAGATTTTATTTGTCGTGCTTTATTTCCAATTTCTATTCCACTGAAATTAATTGGTGGAGGATAAGCTAATTTGTATGTGCATTTGACTGGGTCGATGGAATTTTTACATTTTTCAGCTGTATTTACATCGAAAATGCGATAAATGTATAACAAGTGTAGCAAAAGACAAAAACACAAAAATTTATCAATATCATGTGTTTCTTGTTGCCTGCCTGAAAATTCTTCATTCAGTGTTTACGGCGCATCTGGCATTAGCAATATCGATAGTCAATCGCCGAAGTGAGAGTTAACAGTAGAGCAGAGGTACTGCAATGCCCCTCAAATCCAACATAACCCGTATAGTAGTACCAAGTCTAGAAAGCTTATCAGAGCACCAGTGCTGTATATCCCTGTGCCCCGATACCATATGATCCTGATATCAAACTGCTTAGCCATCTCGTTAAGATATAAGCGGCAAGCAAGTGCTGTTCTCTTTCTCAGGGAGAGAGAATCGATGATCATAACGACTGCCCCGCTATCGGTGTAAATATCCAAAGCAATCATCGACACCGCAGTTTTTCTGAGGCAGTCTATAGGCACCGCTAATACAAAGACAGCAATAGAAATCACAAAAACATATTGTGCCAAAACCCACCAAAAGTTAACATCTCCAAAAACAGCCAACACACCCATGAGCTGCGATCTAGCACGCAAAAAACAATAGGCCAACATATTAATGTTAAAACCACCATGTGGTTACAAGTAATGAATTCAGGACGTCATTAAAAGTAGGATTGCACGCAACATTTTGGATGGGATATAGACTCGAAAAGTTAAAATGTTCAGTTAAGTCACTTCTATACTAGGTGTGCGATATAATAATTTGAATATCTGGAGAAAAATAATAGTAGTAGTTTGAACTTTGGCACAAGGATCTTCTTTTTTGTAACACAATTTTATACCGGGTTAATATAGTCTTCTTTGGCTTAAGACATGTTAGAGGCGGGGGCTGCTTTGAAGGTAAAATTTTCTAAAGATACAAATTTTCGGCCAGTTATCCACAGCCATGTATATTCTTCTTCTTAAAAAGTATAAGTTGTCTTCTATGCTTGCTAGTTTTGCTTTCTGGAAAACTTTAAAAGTTTTAGCAAAGTAAGTTTCCCAAAAAACATACACTGTCAAAAACCTTTAAATCAACCTTAATCAACCTTAATTTATTATTTTTAAGACGAACCCTTATGTCACTTTTCCAACCCTATATTCTCTTTTGCAGACGACATCAACCTATAATTCGTATTCATTTAATTATAGAGCAAGCATATCTATTGTTGGTGCTATGAGGCAAAACATGAATGTTTATCTTAATCGAGTCGATGATAAAATCAGGGAATGGGGTCGTGCAAATGATATCGATTTTAATGTCCAAAATAACCGGTGTTGCCAGCTATCGCATAAACGTTCCTCATCTGTATATATGGGTGGTATAATAATTAAGGAATCAGAATCTCGTGATGTTCTGTGAGTGAAAATATAATGTGATGTCCGATGAACAAAACATTTATTCAAGATGTCGAAAGAAGCAGTCAAGTGAGTCGGTTTATAAAAATGGTGCAAGAGATACAACACTCCATCTGATCTCTTACAATTTATACTGCGTTCAGAAGAGAGCGAAGTTTCTTATTATTGACAGGAGGGTATCCAGCTCTATCGCCTCTCTTGAGCACCGTATTTGGGCTGTATTGGCCTGTTTCATCGCTCTGATGAAATTAGAGATCTAGTTCCCGAATTTCGTACGTTTGTTCGTAATACACGTTTTTTCTCAAGAACCACTAATTTTGTGGTAGATTTCCCCGTGCATCGTACAACGCATTACAGGGAAAATTCTTTCTTTGGCCGGACTGGAATAACTTTTCTGCTGAAGTCTTTCTTTTGAATTTTAGCATGAATAAGTTCAAGTCGAAGGTATACAACCACTTCACCTTCCCATAACAAATTTTCCTAGTTCCAACACAATGCAATGCATTAGTCGGAGTCATCCTGCTCCTAACAAAAAAATCTTTAAAAAAAAACTAGAACGTTACTAATGAAGAAACCTAGAGAATTTATTTTGTGTCTTTAGTTCATGTAGTGTTTTCCTTGTTCATCTATTACCCCACTACTCATCCCCACGAACCCTTTGAAAGTGTGGATGCTTAAAACCAAACAAAAGTGTAGAAGGGTGTTTTAACTAATTTGTAATCCTTGTTATTTTGTGGTCCAAACTGCCATTTTTGTTGATGATAATCAACAGTTACCTGGAAACGGAGATTAGAATTTAAATGTTTTTAAGTTCAGTGGGCCTTTTAAATAAAAACAATAAAACATGAAACGTGTCTAACAAACGTTAAAACCTATTGATTGTAGTTTGAGTGATAATTAAAATTCGCTTAACATATTTTTAAGGATTTTTCATTAATTACGCTTTAACCTTTATGTGCACGGTAGTCTATATTTGTAGCATTTTAGCAGAAAAAGTTGAATAAAAAAAATGTACACAACAACAGGGTCCGAAATTTTCAGTACCTTCTAAAAATCAATTCTAAGCAGTTAAAAAAATAATTTACAGCACCCTGCAGACCCTACTTTTCAAAATGACCATCTCCTGGCCGGTAGTCTACAAACGTAGGCACCATATAAAATGTATGGAAATTCAGATCGTTCTGTTACTCAACTGAATGGAGCATGTAGAAAATTTATTCGTGCACGTTTGTGTATGCTTGCGTGTGCTTAAGAATTGCCAGACGGGCTTGATTTGGCTTGATTGTTAAGCTTTTTCAATGAGACTCAAGAATCAAGAAAACATATAATTTGCCAAGCTAAATCGGAATTTTAAAAATTTGTATGTTAAATTGTTAAGAAAATCAAGAAACAATAACAATTATTAACCTATTTGCTGCAGTTATTATTTATTTTGTCAGAAAGAGCATTAGGAATTTGTATTCCAAGGAATTTTGAAGTGTTAGAAGACACTTTTTTGTTTTTCTTTTATACCATATTCCATTCATGTGAACCATCAATATTGTCTTTAAAAAGCAATTTTGAATTTACAGATATTATACAAAGTATCGGAGTAAAATTAAGTCCTTCTATCTCATATTGTGAGAAACCCCATTTCAACGTTAATACGGATAGTAAAACCGACGGACGAATAGATGGGGATCGTTAAATCAACTCCGCATTTATTAGACCAATATTGTTAAAATTATAAAAAACGAACTTACCTGTGTCGGAGGGTATAAATAATATAAACTTTTTTTGTAATTTTAACCGAAATATTAATTGTATAGAAAAATCAAGCTTTCTTTTCAATGCCAAGCTTTTTGCCGATTCCAATCTGGCAAGCCTACTGTGGTTGCATAATGCATACTAAAGTTTTTTTTGATATGTGAACATAGTTTTCCATACAAATACATATTTGCTACAAATGTAGACTTCTGACCGCCAACGTTATTTTAAAATCCCGAGCCCATAAATGTTATGGATCAATTTTTGAAATAAAATCATCCGAAATGTGTTTATTGTGTTTTTCATTTTAAAACAATTATTACCAAAGGATAAGTATTCTTAAAAACAATAAAATCGCCAATGCATAAAATAGAATTTAAATTCTAGAAAAGTCTTTTTAAATATGAATTCAAATACTATTGAACAAAGTATAAAACTTAAGGTCGTGTCAGATTAAACTTCGTAGCATAAAGCAAAAGCTGTATGACACAATAAAAACTTTGACAACACTTACGCATTCTTTGTTAAAAAAAAATATAAAAAATTATACTAGCCGATTGTTAAAGCGCGCAAAAATATGTGAGTTGCCTAACTTTTCGTTTCGCTCTGCGTTAACAGTACTTTATGTGACATGTTTCGTATAAATATGTTAATTTCATCTTAGATGTCAATGCGAATCAGTAACGCAACGCGAAGCAAAAGTTTTATCTAACATGGCCTTTACATATTTGCGGTCAAACACAATTCGCTGTAAAAGTCTTTGAATTCGCTGTTACTGCATTAGTATAAGAGTTTAAAAAGAAAGAAATTCATTGAAAATATGAAAAAATTAATATAATTGAAAACCAACAACAATAAGTTTAACATTAATTACTTTTAATAAAAACTACAGAAATACAACAATAATACCAAATTTGTTAAAACAACATTGACAACATTTTATAGATGTTAAGTTGCAGGTGACGTGAAAGATATTTTAGCCATAATTAATTTTGGTGAGGAGGAAATACTTAAGCTGGTTTACACTATTATACTTTGTAGTAATACATGTCAAAAACTGAAGTAATATCCCTGAAGGAAACCTGGGTGCAAGTGTCTCCAAGTCACCGGTTTTGTCGACTATATTGGTGACATTGTCAACGAAGTGTCTACACTACATTTCATTTGCCACTATATTTGGCTTTAATACGAAAAAGTTTTTATCAATAACAACTGAGAAGTACAATTCCTATAAAAGCTGAAGAAATAATAAAAAAAATATTGTTATGATTTCGTATTCTTACAAAAAGTGTAGACTACTTTTACTTAAATGTACTAGCGATTCTCTGGTTTCAATGTCTACATATGTTCCCAAAGGAACCACCTAGTCAGTAATACTAACGTCAGTAGTAGTTTTCTAATGACACGCACATGTTAAATGTCTATTGTAAATAACATTGCCTGCGGTATAATAAGTCACTAGTACTGATGACTGTGTCAATAGTCAATCAGTACAGTTTCACTAGTGACATTTCCTGCAGGGATGTAAAAGTTTGATAGTGTGAATGCATGTGTGAAGAAAAAGACAAGTGTAATGAAAAAATTTTTGACATCCCATACGACTTTATCGTTTTTTGAAAAATTTCTAAACAATACTACTTTTCTTTGGATCAGGGTTGCATTTTATTGCATGTGTGAGTGTTTATACTTTGTGTGATGGTGTGAACACAGACTGTTATTTTAAATTAGATTATTTGACAGTCGCAGCAAAACTCATTAGATTTCTATCTCACCAACAGCGTTACCGTTGTGATACTAAAGTATCAATTTGACCCTTTTTAAACGGTCTTGATACCTTATATTACCCTTTTCTTAAATTATCCTTTTGTATAATTTTCACCAATTTTGTGCCATTTTTAACCCTTTTTGGAAATAGTAAAAAGTAGTTAGTATTCATTTAAAGTTTGTATTAAAAGATTTTTTACGACTTCTAAATTAGATTTTCGATAGTTAAGTACAAATTAAAGTGCAATTTCCCTAATAGCAAACAAAACTCATATACATATTTGTTATTTTTTATTTATTGAATAACTTATGGTGGTTTCTTTTCAAAAAAAAATGTGACATTTTATTTAACAAATGCAATTAGGTGTTCGTTTCTTAAAAGTGATTTGCTCTCTTAGAGAGTAGCAAGTTTTATGCTAACAAATTTACCCTTAATAATGGCATAAGGCATTTAACTTTTCGCCCACTTTTAAATCGACAAAGTTAAGAGAGGCCTGTAAAATAGGTGACTCCGTTTTATGCATGATGCCATTTCTAAAACGGCGATGATTGCCTCAAAGAACAACAAAGCTTCGTAAATATTTAAAAACTTGAAAAATTTTGCAAAAATAGTGCCATAAAGTTGATTAAAAGTCCCTAAAACTAACAGGAATGAAAAGATTCGTTAAAAATTGTTGAAATTCCCAGATATTTGGTAAGGCGGTGCGCAAAATTACCCTAGGAAATATGGCCCCAAAAGAAAAGTGTAGAACGGCCATAAAATTTTACATAAGACACTAAAATACACAATTTTGGGGCAATTTTTTGGGGTTATTTTTCATGTTTTCGTTAGGGTGCTTTTGCATTTTAAGTGGAACGAAAAATGACCCCAATTTACAGCAATGAAAAATTACCCTAAATAAAATCACAATTTTTTACTTTGGGTCTATTTTTCGTTTACTAAAAAAAAATGCAAATTTTAACAAATGAAAAATTACCCCAAACATTCTTATACCAAAGTCGAGAAAATCCTTGCTAGTTATGTAGAGATGCTTTAGTTAGGGAAGCCGGTGTTTGTAATACCATAGAGGGAAAAAACCTTGCGCATGGCCGAAAACCCAACCATGGTAACAATCGTACGATTTTGTAAGCCAAAACCGTATAATTATTTTGATTTTGAACTCCGGATTCTAAATTTAGGATTTTTACATTCGGGCATATGAACTCCACCCAAAATTTTTAATATAATTTTCTTTGTGTTCTTTTTTGAGGTTAAAATTCTTTATTAATTTTGAGGTGATTTTTCATAATGAAAATTTAGGATCATATTTCATTTTATTTTAGGGTAATTTTACATGTTTTGGGGGTAATTTTTCATTAAAAAATGCGGCCATATTGTACAGCATGGCCCAAAATTACCGAAGTGGTTTGAATTGCTTATAACTTTTTTATTCTAATTTTTTTTTCTTTTCTTTTCAGTATTTTGTAAAGAAGACTTGGGGAATTAAAAATGGAGTAGTACTCAATTGAACAACGTGCCCAAATTGTTGAGCTTTATTTTTCAAATCAACGATCCAATGTTTTGACTCAGCGTGTATATCGTCGTTATTTTAATGTGCGGGTTGGACCTTCAGAGTCAACAATAAACCGTCTGGTTGCGAATTTTCGACAACAAGGGGCAGTAAGGAACCTTCCTGGTGCTGGCAGAAGACGAACGGTGCACCCAGATGACAATATTTAACTGGTACAGAGGAGTATTCGGGAAAACGGAAGAACATCAACCAGGTCACGTTCGACACAACTTGGCCTCTCACGAGCGTCCCTGCAGAGAATTTTGCACACACTAGGAATGTTTCCATACAAGATTCAGCTTGTCCAAGAATTGAAACCGACAGATTACCAGCAACGACTTGATTATGCAGTTTTTTTCCGTCAAAAAGAAGAAGAAAATCACAATTTTATTCATAATTTAATTATGAGCGACGAAGCCCATTTCCAATTAAGTGGGTTCGTTAATAAACAAAACTGCAGGATACGGGCTACGGAAAATTCGAGTTTTATATATACATAAATAAACTTCTGTTCTTTCCATACCATGGTGAAGGGTATATAAGATTCGGCATAGCCGAATATAGCACTCTTACTTGTATTATTTAAATATGTACCCTTTTTGACCCCTTTTTCTGGAAAATCCACTTTTTGTGAACCTTTTCGAAAATTTCCAACGGTAACCCTGCTAACAAAGTATTATGGAATACGTAAGACTTGTGAGATAGCGTAAACTTGCCTTAAATAAAATAAAGTTTTACGCCAATTTTATTATGCCTTTTAATATCTGTTCGTTTAACACAAAAATATTTAATTAAATATTTATGTATGTTTTTTTAACCTAAAAGTAGTTATTTTTTAACTACAACATTTTTTAGATAAGATTAGTTTAAGACAGATTTTGTTATTATTGCTACCAATCAGCTGAAAGTAAAAAAGGAGTTTTTGCTTGGCAGAAATATTTTCTGAGGAATGTAAACACACCTATGCTTTGAAAATGGGCTGTGACTTAAGCCCTTATGACACTAAAATTTTTTAGTCATTGAATTGATATATTGATATAGAATTTATAGAAAGAAACAGAAAATGTTGGAAAGAGCAAACTATAAAAACGGCAAATAAAATTTTTTTTCAGATCTACTTTTGTTTATTTTATTAAATGTTGTCAACTTTTTGTTTATGAGAAACATAAAAACAAAACAAACAAAAAGCAGTAAATCGCTGATTCAGCAACACTTTAAATATTTCAAGCTTGAAATGTCAATTTTAAGTTATACAATTTTACATTTTTTTTTAATTACTTCATTTGTATCGATAACTTTTTTAAAATGTTTGACAGTTTGCTTTTTATCATATACAGCTGAACTCTTTGCACTTGGTAAATTTTTCTATTAGATTACTGCACTGTTCACGAAAACTTGAGTAATGCATTAAAAATGTCTCATCTACAGTGAAACTTTACAGATAAAATATTACAAAACATTAACGATGGTGTTAAAGGAAATCGGAATGGTAGTTAAGGAAATCATAAGGTCAATTCGACATTTAAACCGTAACAAATGTAGAGATTGTGCTACAATTTGGTCCGATT
Organism: Pollenia labialis; assembly: GCA_949318255.1. Lineage (NCBI taxonomy): Eukaryota > Metazoa > Arthropoda > Insecta > Diptera > Polleniidae > Pollenia > Pollenia labialis. The sequence goes on from OX439142.1 coordinate 71,753,268, forward strand.
TAGCTTTGCATGGCTAGAAATAATACCATGCAATTTTGTACAGGCAGGTACATATATAATTAAACTTTGTTCTTTTAATGCCAGAAATAACTCTATCTAATTTTGTAATGATGAATCCATAATTTCCCACAGGTCCAATGTAAAATCCCTTACAAATCATGATAATTTATTAAAATTATTTCAAATAGACTTTTATATGACTAGAAATAAAAGCATACAATTTTCTGTGGGTCGGCCCATAATTTACCATGGGTCATATAAAAGTGCCTTTGGAATTGACTTTGATTTGAGAGGAATTTTAATACTGTGAGGTCTGTTTTTAAAAGTTTGGTTGATAATTCATGGATGCCATAGCCCAATCCAAAAATTAGCTTAAATCTTGATGGAGGCTTTCAAAGATAGTTCTTCTTACTCTTGTTTATCATATAAAAACAGGAAAGCTTTGGCGAAAATTTCTTCAAACCTTTCGAAACAAAGTTAAGCTGGCTTGAAGGGAAAATAAGGGGTTCACTAATCAAAAAAAAGGTGGGAACCCCAGCTGTAAGGTGTCAAATTAATCTTTAAAATACTCACCATTTATCAATTTTCCTAAAACTTCTTAAAGATTTTTGTCTTTGGATACCCCTCTTATTCAGGTTGTCATCAAAACAACAACAAAACAGTTGTACAACATGAGCAGCAGCAAGTGGTTTTATTTTCGATTTGATAACTTTTAGTTTTTGAAAAAAACCAGTTATTTCTATATTTTACCACAAACAACAAACAGGAAGTTTTTGGTGTTATTTTTGATTTTGTTTATACAATTAAAACATACACACTAACAACAATGAACAACTTTAAATTAAAGTAAAAAAAAAATAAAATATAAATAAAACTCAAACACACACTTGATTATAAACATCAGGGCATAAGTAAAAAGCAACAACAAAAAAATAAACAGAGAAACGAGACTTTGCCAAAACGTGAAATTGTTTCATAATTTTTTTTCTTTGCAAACACACTCGCCAGCCGATGCACACTCTATCACACGAACACTTATTCCCGTTTTTTGTGACAAAAAAAAATTTTTTTTTTTGCACAAATCAAAATAAAATATATTAAATTTATTTTTAAACACTTGTAAATCATTTCTTTTATTGCTGATAATGAGAATGGCAATTTGTTGTTCGGAGAAATTGATTAATTTTTAATTTAATTTTTATCGATTTCACGTTTATTTTTAATAGCAACACAACGAAATCCGCAATTTACTATTTTTTTTTAATGTTTGAAGCACCCAGAACAGCTGTTTTAAGCAAAAGCTGCCAAAACATATGCAAAAGAAGCACGAAAAAAGCAACAAGAGAAAAAAAACAAACAAAAGCTAAACATTTATTTTGCTCTCCCTGCCTCTTATGACATTTGACATTTCACTCAGAAATAGATACGAAAAAGAAGCTTAAAACTTAATTAACTTAATCATATTTTAAAGCAGTCATGCGCTTTACATTTTAAAATCCACTTCTCTCTCCATTTGATAAAGAGCCAGTAAGAGTTTAATAAGGGTTTAAAAAACAAGAAACTCGTATGAAGAGCTCTAAAATCCACGTGACTTTGTGTCGTTAATAAGAGAAGCTTAGTTAATATTAGTACATTAGTAAGAGTTTTTTGTATATTGTATTTGAAAAACTCTTACATTTTATGTTGGTTTCAAATTTGGTGCTATAATTTGTAAATGTTGCTTCGTTAAGCTAAAATGTTTGGCAATATGTTGACTAAGCATTTTTATACATATATCGCTTCTTTATTGCAACATGGTCATATCTCAAAAAAAAGAACTTGGCAAAATGCGATTAAAGTTTTCAAAATGTATACAGGTTTAATAAAATATATTTGGCTATAACTTCTGTTCAGTTTGAGATATATTACACAACTTGTGTTGCTACAACTTTTAGGGGTAAAATCAGCAAAAACCCATAATTTTTCGTCAAAAAATCTGCTCAAAGATTTGAAAAATCTCCAATAACTCTTCAAACACATTTATAAAATTTTTTATGTAGATTTTAATATTTTAATTAGGCTTAAGTTGATCGAATTTAATTTTCATTCAATTATTTTTATGAAGAAAGGAATTTTACCACATGAAAATTAATTAAAATTGTTATTGATAATTTTTCATTATTGACTGCAGCTGGGCTCGAATCCAGGCTTTTACGGACATGTTACCCTTACATGTTTCGATTGTAACCACTTAATCTCTTCAGAGGGTTTGCCGTTTAACAGTCACAGCCATCGACGGCTGCTGACAGTCAATAGTCAAACATCAATCTGGTCTTCAACAGTGCTGTGGCACATTTTTTTTGAACCTTCTTAAATTTTCTTCCTGAATTTAATTAAAGGACTTGTTTTATTGAAACAAAACCACATTGTATTGACATCATACCTACTACGTTGTAGTAACTGTTCTTATTCATATAAAGTGTTAGAACTGGAACCTGTCTCTACCACTAAAGACCAATCACTGGACTACTTTGTTGTCAGTTCGCTTCCCTCTAGGGTTTTTACACTTTTGGGTGCGTATACTAATGGAAGTAAAGTTTAGATCCTGTTGAGGAGAATAAAATTGCACCAGCTCTTTGACATTAGCATAGATATTCTTGACAATTTTAATTATCCATAGAACTTTGCTACAATACAACACACCCTTTAAGTCAATTATGTTAAGTTAGCCAAATTCATTCATGGTAAAAACTAATTTTTTCATATTTTTAATAAACTCCGGTATTTATATTATTTTTTGAAAACTGAACAATAAAATCCATTACAATTATTATTAAAAAAAAGAGAAAATTTTTTTTAGGTAAAGAAGACCCTGTTTAGTTTTGTTCAATCAAAACAAGAAGAGAAATATATAAACATCATCTACCTATCTTTAGTTCAAATAATAAAAATTTACTTTTTATTCTTATGACTATTTTGAAAAAAAAAATATTTCTATTTAAATGCAAATTTTTTTTCCAAATCCAAGTGCGATTCATTGGTATAAAGTTTTTTCAACAACATTTTTAAAATATTTTTGAGTTTAAATATTTTTCTGGTTCTTTGCACAAGCAACAAATGTTTCATTCAAAAGTATCTGTTCAACAAGTTAGTACAGGTGCAGTTATTGTAAAAGCATTGTTAAGGTAAGTAGTAAGTATTTGTTGCAATTTTCTGATGATGGGGTCAGAGAATATAATTTTATTTAGGGTTCGGTATTTTTTTCTTCGTTTTTTAAAAAAAATTTATATTTTCTTATCCATTGAAAAGTTTTTCAGATACATTTATTAGTTTTTTTTTTTAATGCAGAGGGGGTAAATAGTTTAAAAATCTCATTAACTGATGATGGCTAGTTAGAACAAGATAAATAATTGATTAAAAAATTAACGAAATGTTCGTAAACTGGTGAAAAATATATCTACATTTATATAATTATGTTAACAAATGCAAATGAGTTCTATATAGACTCCCCAACTACTCAACCAATATTCCTAAATTTTCCTAAAAGGTGGTTACATTTTAAGGGCCGATGACGGTTTTGAATAAAACACAAATTATTTAGGAAATTATTATCATTTCTAATCATTATGATAATATTGGTATGGTTCAATTTTGTATGGAACAAAATATCGGCCAAACGGCCGCGATGGTCCAAATTGTCGATGACGCTGAGGCATAACTTAGGTTCTATGCCTTTAATGTGTCGAATTATCTCATCCTTTAGCTCTTATATTGATGAATCAGTCAGTAACGTTACAATTTTATTTATACAGATTATGTATATTTTTTATAAATTTTAAAAAAGGTTAAATTTGACGTTCCTTTGTCGTTAATATTTCTAAACAAAAATATTTGTTTATTTAAAAAAGAGCATAACAAAATATTTTTAAAGAAGAGCTACAGTATTATTTTGACTTACCCAAAAGTTTAAAGAAACCTACACTCCTTTTAGAAATGTAAAGGATAGTTACATTTTAAGGGCCGTTGTTGAATGTTACCCATACCAGATTTCTCAATTTCAGACAAACTCAATTTGAACCATGGAACGATACACAATCGAGCAACGCGTTAAAGTCATTCAGGCTTATTATGAGCATGGGCGTTCAAATCAAAATGCATATCGTACACTTTGTGATTCAGTGATAAGGCACATTTTACAATGGCCGTGTTATCTCACGTGGTGGCGCTGTCAATTGGCCAATTGGCTTCTTTCTTTAGGGTTATTTGAAAGAAAAGCAACAATTCAAGAGGTAAATGATGAGTTAATTCGGCACATTAACGGTATAGAACCTCAATTATGCCTCAGCGTCATCGAAAATTTGGACCATCGGATGAAGTTGTGCCGCCGAGGTAGCGGCGTCTATTTGGCCGATATTTTGTTCCATACATAATTGAATAATACCAATATTATCATAATAAAAAGAAATGACAATAATTTCCAAAATAATTTTTGTTTTTTATTCAAAATCCACATCGGCCATTAAAATTTAATTTTTATAAAGACACGCTGCACAGTGGAAAATCGTAGAGTAAGACCAGCCCATAATTCATTTTTAAAAAGGTTCGAATTACACCAAAATTTTTTTTTATCGAACAGCTAAGATGTCGAACTGAATAATTTCAGGAAAATATTTGATGTTTGGTCATTAGCAATACTCGGAAATAAAGACCGTATTCACATCTTTTTACGACAACGATTTATAACTTTAAAAATAAAACGTATTTCAGAGCATATTTTTAATATTATTCACATTACAATTAAAGAGTTATACACCTTATTGAAAAGGTGATTTAATGTAGATTCCGATTTTATAAATAGCGGATCAGGTATTAGTGAAAACGTTTGAAATTTTAGCTTCTGAATGATGTTATGTTGTTTTGGCTGCATGTAAAAACTTCGGTAAGGCTTTTAATTAGGTGCTCTGCTTAGCTCTGCGATCATATGTAAAAAATTGTAAAGCTTAATATATTAGTAAAATACTATAAAAATATTAGCTGCATATTCCTGCCTAAACAGAATTTACATTCAATAATGTTAAAAAACTCAGTTATTAAGATAATTGAACAAATGATTTTGTTAAAGTAGCTTGCATTGTTATCTCATTGTTTTTGGTAGATTAAAAAAATTTAAAAAAAACGCGTGGATAAGATGTATTCACATTGGTTATAATAGCCCTGCAAATATTATTGGACCACCTGATCCAATTTCATAAAATGGACTACTTAATGGAGTGGTCCGATGCAATGCAAACATGGACCATGTCATTGTTAAAAAGTGTTTGTAGTGAGACGACATGTCTTCGTTTTTTAACGACATGTTTTCGTTTTTAAACTAATTACTTGCGTACACAATGGAGTAGTTTTAAAACTACTCCTTTGTAGTCCAAAGCTGGGGTATATGGTCGTGCCCTAGGATATCGTAATGTTAAATAGACCATGTTTTTTCAATACGTCTGGGTTACTTTTGGACTAGTCCAAGTCGCTTGTGGGCTACTCTTTATACGCGTGTTTGGACTGGTCCTATAATTTGCAGAGAGTGAATTCCAAAAATGGTCAGCGTTAACTGAAAATCATAAAGCAATAAAGAAGCTTAAAAAATCTAATATACAAAAACGTTTTCGTGAAGAGTTGGGATTAATTATTGATAAGCCAAGACAAAGAAGTGGTAACAGCAATGATGGTAATACCGCTAGAAAATTTTTTTTAATTTTTCACGATCTGCTGATATACCTGGAGTAGACGAAGAATTAATAAAAAGGTTTCACATCATTCTTCAAGCTTTATCGTCTGATTTAATAATAGACCCTGGAAAATTTGGCGAATATGCAATGGAAACAGCAAGATTGTATATAAAAAATACAACTGATATTATTTGCCATCATCTGTCCAAAAAATATTGATACGTGGAGAAAGCATTATAAAACATTTTACGAAGACGCACAAGAGTCGCGTAAAAAGGACTACAAAAATTATCGTTTACATCACTCTCGAAAATGTTCGCGATCAGCCACTAACGAAGATGTTTTCATCAGAATTATTTATACCTCTGATCCATATTTAACAAATTTAAGAAAACCATCCGCCAAACTTGCAAAAGATTTGGATGAAGATACGCTTAAACTGATGAAGTAGCCACAAAAATGCCACGGTTAAAGTATTACTTAAATATTTAAAGTTACACTATACCTAACAGAATATATAAATTTAATTTTATAAAATCAAAACCCAGTTAAAAACGGGAAAAGTGCAAATCAATAAAATTATATTAAGTTAGGTGCGGGTTAAAGTTACATCACATAAATTAAAATTATTACAAATGTTAATATAATAAAAAAAAATTATGTCAAGTTAAAGTTACTATTTTGTACCAAATACATATTCAAGTCATCTCTATATACAAAAAATAAAATTCTTACCTTTATTGTGAAATAAGTTCTGGTTTAATTTGGCTTATATTTTATAGAATAATAGCAAATATATTTAAGATTATTCGAGCAAAATTTCAGAACTCTATCTCTAAGAACAAAAAAGTTACAGATTTTTGATCCGATAAGGACTAAAATTTTCCACTGTGCGCTGCAGCAAAGCAAAAACAAACTGATAATTTTCAATATATTTTTAGAGTGAAATTCTACGTTGTTCTTGTGTTGATCTTACGCAAGACAAATTATGGGCCACCCATAATGCGCATAATCTGGCTTAAGCATATTTATCACATGTGTCAAACTTAAACTTGAACCTAAAGAAACTTTTTGTTAAGTTTTATTCAAGGAAAAGCGGAACTGATCGCACATTTGCGGAATCAGATGTGGGTTTTATATTATTTTGATTTTTTATATGCATTTGACAGGCTTTTCGTTAATTTTTGGGAGTAGCTTAAGGTAGCACATGCATCTTTTAGTTGGTCCTAGAGCACTAGTGATTATTCACAATATGTATATGATCCGAAATTCTCTTTTAATGTTAGCCAAACAAAATCCAAATTATCCCATTTGACACTAGATTAACCTGTCTATAAAACTTTTAAACTTAATTTCCAGAACTCGGAATTGTTCTGACAAAATCATAGAAAATGTCTTATAAAAAGTTTTTATTACAACTTTTGTAAATTGTTTCGTTTTAAAAAGGACATTTTAACCACACATACATACATACATAATACACACATGCTTAAAGGATTATTGCACACAAAGATTCTGATTGAAATATAATGTGTGTGTGTAGCAACAAATTAAATTTTCTATTGTGTAACCAATTTAAATTGTTGCTATAAGCAAAAGAGTGTTTTGAAAAGTGTGACTAATATTTACACAATTCTTTCTCAAATGTGACACAACTTTAAAAGGAATTTTGTTAAAATCTCGAAGAGTATTTAAAATAGCTTGGATAATTTTAACGCCAGACATTAATATACTAAAGGATTGTTAAATCTAACAATTTCTGAACCGTAAGCAAAAATTTTAATTTTAAAATCGAAGTAGTCATCCATCCAAGCGATTGCCTTGATCAACCAACCGTTTACATATATTGTTTGATACCAAAAAACAAACACAAAAACAAATTATAATCTGGCGCTAAACTACACAGAAAGAAAAACACTCGTGATAAATAAATCAAACAACTGTTTGTTTTTAAAAAACTGTTTGTTTTTAACAAGGTTTCGTTTAAAGGTGCTTAATTCCTATTTCATACTATTGATACATTGAAATTTATGGTTGACGAGATAAACTATTCCTATGCGTATTTCACTGGTTGCTTAGGCCAGATCGTCAGGAAACTTCATCCAAAGATTTTACATAACCAAAGATGTTATACAAATAAAACTGTTAAGCAATTAAGAATTATGAACACTATTTTTGCTTGTAACAATATCAAAGCTTAGTAATCCCCTTCAATTCATTTCCCAGCCTGTGACGACCTTCATTAGAATTCTTTCTGTTTTACTGGTTTATACTTCTGAGTGAATTTATGTATTTTACTCATTAATTAAAATTAAATGATTGAGAATTTTAAGCAAACTAGGCAAGTATGTAATTAAAAGCGTTCAACTATTGTAGAGAGAAAAACAAACATAATTTTGTTGCATTTGAACATATCGAGCCCTAACCGCGAAAATAACGTAAGCGCCAAAAATAAAATTTTACAGGAGAGTTTTTTTTTTATTTTATTTCATATAAATTTTGTATGGAATTTGTCGCTTACGATAATATTGGAAATTATGCAAGTGTTGCCAAAAAACTAATTTATTAAAAAAACGAAAATTGAAAATGATGACGCTTACGTTATTTTCGCGGTGAGGGCGCGATATTATCTCAAACTTAATATATGTATGTTTACAATGTTTTAAAATATTATGAATTTAAATATATTAAACCAAATAAAACTGTTAAGCGTATAAGAATTATAAACCTCAGTTTTACTTGTAACAACATCAAAGCTTAATGTTCGCCGCAATATAGCAAAGTTGTAAACCACAATACAAAAGTTAAAAAACTACAACTCAACTGAGTTTAGTTTTGAACCGTAATAGGGGCGTTAGTTTTTTATATTTACTTTAAGTACAAGTCGTACTCCAAAATTTATATACGAATAACACTAAAACGTACTTAAAACAAATCAAAATCCATCCCGGAATTTTGCGAAGATAAGTACAAAATTGTCAAACCAAGTAAAAAAAAAGATTAACTATTCGTTGGTAGTGCCACTCAGAGAGTAAAATTACTTAACAAAGTCTGTTGCAGACGCAACACCACACAAGTAGTTAAAAAACGATTTGCTTGTTTTGTGTAGAAGCAGCAAAAACAACAGAACAAGATGAAAACACATTATTTTCATGTTTAAGAAGTAAAATTGAGCTCTCATTTAGTTTATATTTTTAGTTATATATGTACATTAAGTTTATAAAGTAAAAACAATCCGGGAAATGAGGATGGAGTTTTGTAATTGAAATTCTGTAAGGCGTAAAACGGGTTAGTAAATTAGTCATAATAAAGTTCTCCTTCTAGTTTCTCTTTTGATTTATTTCAAGTACGAATTCGGGATTGAATCAACTTTATAATACTTGAATCAAGCAAATTTTCAGATTGGTTCAATCTTGGTTTTACCTAAACCAATCTCATTTTCGGATTTTTTCAGGTACGAATTCGGCATTGAATATGGATAATTTAAGTATCTCACGATTGAAAATCCGTACTTGAATCAATCTATCTATACATGATTCAAGAAAATCCGTGCTTTCCTTACTATTAGTACCGCTTCGGATTAATTTAAGTACGAATGGATTGATTTTTATTTTATTAAACTAATAGATTTTGGTTACATACGGCAGCTTAGATTTTTCGATAATTTTTTTTTAAATTAGTGAATTTTGCTTTAGAAAAGTTTGTCCCGACAAAAAATTTGTTCAGACAAAAACAAGCAAGAAGTTATAGTCGGTTCAGCCCTACAATATAATACCCTACACCACGCTATTTAGTTAGAGACACATTTTTGAGAGTTGACCCCTTAAACCAAAATTATGTAATGAGCTTTCGATTAATATAAGACTTCTTTATTCGGAGGTTCTTGAACGTTAAGAGAAACGATATGCTGCTGTATTTGATTCTAAATCAATTATCAAGAAATGTTTATGGCTCGTACAATACAAATTTGCCGCCAACACAGTTAATTACATTCCGCTTATTAACAATTTTCCTTTTGATTTTTTCACAATTTCAAATAATTTGTCACAAAAATTATGAATAACACCTGTTTAGGATTTACTCTTTTGCATGAACATACATATATTTTGAATTTTTTTGGCACATTAATTTATAATGCAACATTTCCTGACAATATTTTTTCTACATTCATCTACAAACTATTCCTTCCAAATCATATTTTGAAGCCACACATGTACACGCCTCACATTGGTTCAAGAGCGGCATAAATTCGTTTTTTTTCATGTTCGCCGATTTGGATAATTTTTTGGGTGTTGTTGTCAGATATCTGAATATTATGATTCCGTAAGATTAGGCTGATATACAGGCATGTTCTGAAAATCACAAGAAAGGTGTTCTGGCCAAAAAACTTTTTCCATAATTGTGATTTTAAACCGTTCAGCTAAGTGGTCACCGATTTAAAATTACATGCTTATTTTTTCCACCATTTTAAACCAAGTTAAAACTTTTGTGGTTTTCAAAACACCCTTAAATAATAATTGTGATTTTAAAGTCACAAGTGATTTGAAATTTTGTGATTTTCAGAACATGCCTGATATTTATTATTTGTTTGGACAGACACGCTCAAAGTTCATATATGTTCGCTTGTTTAAAATGGCATGCAAATTTACAGTATATTCGGTCTTTTTGTACAATCACAGTTAACTTATCATTTGACTTTGTTGTATATTTTCGTAAATGATGAGATTTGCATTAAAAAAATTGAAAAACGTGCCATATTAAAAGATTTCGTGGAACAAAATATAAGCAACATTAAAATTTCAATGTTCATCAATTTCAGTCGACTGCATCTTTTTAGCGCTGTGGAGTAGCGCTGGGATATCATCGATATTTTCTACTATCGATATTTATCGATAGTTTAGATATCACGATCGATATATCGCTATTACTATCGATAGCGAGGAATAAAGACTATAGAGCCTATAGATTACATCATTCGCGAAGAATTGGATGTGTAGCCACTAATAAAGGCGTAATGCATAATCTTTTATTTTCTTCAGACCCATTTATTAAAAGATTTCGCTCAAAGCTGCATTTAAAAAAATTGGAGTACGATAACGATATTAAAAAATTATTAAAAGACTGTGTTTAAATTACGTATACATGTTTTTTCTATGGGAGGTGGGCGTAAAAGTGGGCGGATCAGCGGCCCATTCTACAATTATAATATTAATTTTTTGTGAAAATTGGGATGATGCATTAAAAATCAAGTGAGTTATGCTACTTTTTCAATACAAGTTGTATGGGAAGTGGGCGGATCATTTTGATTTTTCCATTTTTTTCTTGATTCAATGTGCCCAGTTTCATTGTCCTTCGACAACTTCTTCTATTTTTTGCCGCTCGTTCATGAACTTCAACCAATGTGCGCCTGCAGTTGGTATATTCTCTAAAGGATATGAATGTGAAAATAATAAAATGCTAAGGTGAAATATTAAAAAAAAAAAAAAAACAAAACAAACATACAATTCATTTGCAACTTCAAACTACATCCTTTGGAACATAAATACATACATACATACATGTTTGAATCAATGTCTGTATGCTTATATGAATCTCTATTTATATATGTTTATAAAAATTTGATTTGGTTTTCACTTTTTTGAGCCATCCATTGAAAAAGGAAATGAAAAATTTCTACACACATATTCAGTATATCCTCGAGTGATATCCCACATCCGTTATGCAAAGAAAAAGTTTTATTTTTTTTATTCCAAATACTTTTCGTATATGATGTGATTGTATAATATGTGTAAGTAGCAGCAGGGTGTGAGTGTGTATATAGTCAAATTAACATTGTTGTATTGGTGGGCTTTTCTGAAAACTGTGGTTTCCATTTTGTTTCCTTGTGTGATTTTATATTCGCATTATTTTTTTTTTTTATATAATTTCTTTCTTTTTTATTAAATCATAAATCATCTTTTATGTAATTCGTGAACACACATACACGTGTATGTATGAAGTTTATAAGAAAATCTTATTATGGTATGTATGCCTATGTAGTGTTCAGTTATGATGATAATAATAATAATAATTATAACAATAACAATAATACAAAAAGTAAGCAAATGAGAAAAATCTGCTACACAAAAACTTGTTGTTTTTATCTTTAGGAGTGTGATAACGAAAAAATTAACAATTTTAAAAAATTTAATAAAACAATAAAGCAGACAGACGCATTTTTACCAAAAACCTAAATTTAAAAATAAGTGTTCAAACAGAATTGGGTCTTCAACTTCAGGCAAAAATCCTAAAGCACACAGTTAAAACTTCGTAACTGCAAATTCTCTCTCATTTAATTGTTTTAATTATAGCCATACCACAATAGTGGAGCGGGTAATGTGCAATTGGGTTCATGTTTGTAACACCAAAAATATTGGCCCTAGAAAATATGTTTGAATTATTTGTTAACTAAATAATTAAAACAGTTAATTTTTATTTTTATAAAAATATATATTTTTATTTATTATTAAATTTATATTTAATATATTACAATTATGTAGTTTTAAGTTATACTTTTATTTAAACTTATCCGCGGTTACGACTGCAGTAGTCAAAGACAAGACGCTGAATGATTTTTAAATTTTAAAACATGATCGTGCATGCACTGTTTTGTTTATTACAACAATAACATTACAAAGTTAAATCGTATGATTTTCTACCTAGACCAAACATATATTTATATCATTGTAATAATTGAAATGTTTCAATTCTCTTTTCTTAATATTTTAAGACAAACTAATTAAACAAACAGTGGCATGGTTAAAAGGGGGTGTCTTTACAAAAAGACTTAAATTACAAATATTATATATTTGTATATATATACATATATACACGTATATATAACTCCTAGACTCACCTACAGGTATGCCGATCACTTTCTGCGTTCGTCCGGCTGTCTGGATGTCCATGTAAACCTTGTGCACAAAGTACAATATTGGAGATATTTTGTGAAATTTGGTACATCCGTTCTAATCGGCACAAGGACCAAGTCTATTGAAAATGGGGTTAATCGCCACATAATTTCACATAACCCCCATACAAGTTTATTTCCGGAATAGGGACTTTGTGCCCATAAACCATCGAATTATTTTGGAATTAAGATTAAGTTTTATTATTTAAATTTCATCATACAAAATTTTATTGGAATCGGCCCATATTTGACCATGGCTCCCATACAAATACTACTCCCGAAAATAGCTTTTAGTGTCATAACCCGTGTTCGGAAATAAACATTATTTATAACCGTTCGGCTAACACACCCACGAACTTTATTTATGTTTTAGTGTTTGTGTATACAAACACAATCCTCAATACCGTTCGTTACTATTTCAAGAATGAGCCGAACATTATATAGTGTTCTGTTCTTCGTTAAAAAACAAAGCAATTGTTGTGATACTGTAGAGAAACATTACATTTTAATGTTCTGTTATGATACTTTTTTTTAACATTGATGATGAAATGAACAAATAGCAACGCCCACAGCACGTATAGCTTGTGAGTGTATTGTGTTTGTGTTAAATTTTTTAGCTGTTTTTTATTTTTTTATATATTTTTTTTTTTAAAGTAAAATATGTTTGGTTTTTTACCAGCCAAAAGGCGCTAAGCACAACTGAAGCGAACAAACACTGATGAGCTGAACCGAACACAATGAGGTTTGTGGTTTTATTAAAAACCCGAACGAAATTAAATTTTCTCATCTTTTTGATAAGTTGGATAAGATCAGTATATTTTTTGTGTACGGCAGATGACAATCAGCATTTTTGTTTAGCATTTCTGTTTTCCACAAATCTAGCAAATCGAACACTAAGTAGCGATATTTTACATTTATTTTCAAACACTGATCATAACTTTCTTACAAATGTTGTTGGTGTAACAATTTTTCCGTTAGCTACTATGTCATGACAAGATTTGGTCCTGGTAGTGTAACGAATCTCACCTATAAGGCCTTGCCTCTGAATGGTAGTGGGCTATCTTATTTTACCAGCCGTGTTCAGTCTGGGGGTGGTTCTTTCCCATCAGAAGCAATTGATGATTCATAACATAAACGATAAGTTTTAAAGATAGCTCTTCAACAAACAAAAAAAAATATATATATATATATTTAGTAAAAGTAAAACCAAAAATTTAGTATATTGGGAATCGTGGAAACTTTCGATTTATGCTCGTAAACAGTCGTATTTTTACCCTCCCTCCTATGACAGCACTACAATTTCCCATTGCTATCCCTCGTATATAAGGTTATCCATTTAACATTCCTTTCGTGATTAAAAGAATAGTTAGTTTAAAAATTTATTATAAAAACTAACATAGTTTATTAAATTTCATAAGTTAAACACAAAACAAAAAATCAAAGATAATTAATTTAATAGTCATTAACAATGTTGTTCAGAAAAATTAATATTAATAAAAAAAACTAGTTATAAAAAAAAATAATTTATCCATTAAAATTAAATTAAGTTAAAAAGGCACTATTAAATATGGTTTTCTATTTATAAATCGTGGCGATAACAGTTAGTTTTGGGATCTTGAGTTTTAAGGAAGTTTATAGAAAGTTAAAGTAAGTTCATACCATGGGATATTTTATCTTTCAGTACAGTAGCAGAACATTAAATACGCGAGTACACCGTTTGAATTAAAGAGATTCACACACCTTGGCTATTTTTGAAACCTTTTTCTTTGGAGATTAAAAATAAGATTAATTGGAGATTGGGAATGCTGTAGGCATAGAATACCTACATTTGTTGTATGGGTTGAATATGTTATCTATTAAATTGTAAACTGCACTTTGCAAAGACTTGGACCAGAGTCCTTTTGAATTTAACTTTAACATTCCGTCTCTTTTTTCTGTATCATGTATCAACAGTCTCTTAACGGTAGCAACAAAAAAAGAATAAAAATAATATAATAAATAGAAATCATTGTGGAATACTTTCAATATCTAGTTAAACATTTCATATTCTTGTTAAAACATTATGGCCATCATAACATTCCAAGAAAACGTAAAAAGCAGAAAAATCTTTCATAAAAAAATCACAAAGGAAATTTGTGTCTAATTTCCTTAAAAGGGGTCGGTCACATTGATTGTTGTTAGTAATAGAGTCTCTATCACTAAACGGCAAATACGTAAAAGGACAAACTAAAAAAACGGAATCTCTTTTTCTACAGCAACTTCTATGAATTGCAATTTTTGGCCAATTTAAGGCTTTGCTAAGCTTTTGTTGAGTATAAAATTTATGGCACTTTAAAGGCCACTAAAGAAGTTTTTGGTCTTCGACTCATACGATGTTAAAGCATTTAAACTATACAAACACACACATGCATACACAATTTACACTAATTCATGTTACTTTCCCTGTTGCAGAAAAACTAACTTTGTTTTTCCCCTTACACGTAGACACTTTCTCAATTGTGTGTTTGTGTGTGTGTGTTTTTTTAACTTGTGTGCATGTGGCAAGTACACTAAAATATTTATTTCTTCTATTTGTCCCTTAACTCGTTATAAAAGTTTACATGTGTGTGTGTATACGTAAAAAATTCTTTGTTATAATAGAAAAGGACCAACATACAACCTGTAGTCTATTTTATAAGGATTATCTTAGCAATTGCAATTATGAACAGTGTTCCAAAGGAAGATGAGCTTTTAAATAAAATCATCTTAATGACCCATATGTAGTATTTTGTTTAATTTAATTAAAACCATTATTGTGCTAGGCGATTCTTCTTTTAGAAAAATTCTCTAAGGTAAAATTTAAAGAATATTGAGTTAATTGTTTTGAAAAGTAGCTTTATCAGTGGCTCAATTTTTATTTTAGGACACTTTTGTAATTTTCTTTAGATGCAAACTAATTTAAAATTAAAAAAAATTTATATATATTTATATTTCTTATTTTAGTCACCATCATTATAATCGTTTAGCTTTACAAACCGTAAAGGGTTTCGGCTTTCTCCACAACTCTCCTCCATTCCTCTTTATTTTTTACTCGCATTGGTCGCATATCATCGTCAACTTTTTCCTTTTTGCTAGAAGGTGTCCAACGTTTAGCCCATCCCTTAAATGGTGAGGCTACAAACTCTGGAAACTACCGTCCAATAGCAATTTTCGGTACGCTCTCGAAGGTCATGGAGAGCATAATCAATTACAACTTGGTAAATAATCTGGAGTCTAATTCACTTTTGAGCGATAGACAATATGGTCGTTCTACGGGAGACCTGTTAGAAATTCTTTCGGGACGTTGGAGTCGTTCCATTCACCAATTTGGTATAAGCAAAGTGGCTGCTCTAGATATTTCCAAGGCGCTTGGTCGTGTGTGGATCGGTGCACTGATTTCAATGCTTATTGCGTTGATTTCTCTCGATTTATATTGAGCTTTTTCAGAGATAGACCCATAAGTGTTGTTAAAAGTTATGAATACAATTCACAAAAGCCTAATTCTTTGCCTTTCCTAAACTGTTTAAGTCGGTTAAAAAAAATGTGTGACTTAGAGGTGCTAAGATGCTACGACCTACCCTAAAACTGTTTTTTGAAAATAACTCAAAACTTTGAGGGTGTCCTCACCTAGGCCAACAGCCCCCCACTAGGTCGGTTTTCAATATCTGACAAAAGTTGTTTTTTTTTTTTTTTGTGTAGCAGTGTGTTTTTGCTAGTTCATATTTAATATATGAAAATAAATAATGGAAAAAACTTCTTCTTTCGAAAATTCAAAGGGACGCTGCCGCTTCATAATAAACTTTGGGTTTTGTAATGGTGTTGTTACTTTGCACCCCGCAGGTCGCTGAAAATTTGATTTAAATATTCTATTATGTGGAAAATAGAGTTTGTCTGCTGATACAATTCGATCTTGAATCCAATATTTCTTAGTAGTTATTTTTGTTGCTTTTTAGTGGGATAAATAAATTCATCAAAAGATATTGTTTTTAACGCCTAGGAGTCACTCCTAGGGGACTAAATGTATGACGGACCTCCACTAGTTTTTCGTCCTTAACAATTTCTCAAATCATACTTTTCCTTAATCTCCACCCCTCAGGGGGGCTCCCATACAAATATTGCATTTTATGAAATTCTTCGATTTAATTAACATTTTTCGTTGTAAACAGATTTTAATCATTTATGGCTTGTTTTGTTTGCAATTTAGTTTTTTTATCCGTCTGGAAAAAACTAGGAGCCTTACTGCATTTTCCAATTTTTAATGAGTTTTTAAAAAACAAAAATTTCGAAATTTTGATAAAAAAAAATTATTTGATTTTCCAAAAAAAAAAAATGATTTTTCTAAAACGAATGCGCATATGAGAAAAAAAGTTTTACCGTTCTTAAAGGAAATTTTATAAGGGAATTTCGGTTTTTATAGTGTTTTTGTATTTATAGCGTTTTTGAGTTACGCGAACATATCGACCCATTTGCGCGAAATTATCGTATGTTACAAATACTAAATTTTACAGCACAGCCATTTTTCTACTTTTCTCTGCTTTCACTTGCAATATCAAAATGAAAATATACATGTGCTTAGATAAGATAAGATAAGACGAAGTGGAATTCGCCTACAATATTGTGCCAGGTAACGTCTCTTTGAATGTAGAACAAGATTGCATCAAAAACTAAATTTCAAAAAAATTGGCACACTGTGTTTATTGTAACAATATATTGTTGTTGTACACAAATAATTGTTATTTTTATTAAATATCAGCAATATTATAGTTACTGTAAACATATTAATGTTTATCGCAATTATAAATTTAAGTATTGTTGACCGAAAAATAATTATTTTTCTAACAACTAAATTAAGATAACTTTCAAAACATATTATATTACTCACAGCCATAACATGATATTTAATAGCCACAACATGATAACTTTATATACATTTATCATAATAAGTTTAAGATGCAATCAAAATATCGTTAATCTAATAATATTTTGGTATCGCCATTTGTAAAATAATTTTGTATTAGTTGTGTCGTGTTTTACATAAACGTTTCGAATTATTTGTTAGTGAGTGGCTAAATAATAAAAAAATAACCATTAAAATAAACAAGAAATTAAAAAAAAATAAAGAAAAATATTAAAAAAGAAATAACAAAATAACCATTAAAATAAACAAGAAATTAAAAAAAATAAAGAAAAAACATTAAAAAACATTAGTGTCACAAATTAAAATATATTTGCTAAAAAATTTTAATAATCTTAAAGTGGTGGAAAAATTTTTGAAATATTGGTGCAAAATATTAACCATTACAGGTAAGTTTTGTGTTATTTTAAGAGAAAAATAATGAAAACTCCATAAAATAATTTATAAATAATTGCGACCTACGACAAAAAGATTACAGTAACTATATTATGTTTTTTATTTTATCATAAGTATTTTTTCCCAATAAAAATATTATGTTTAAAGTTGTATCATATTATGATGTAAAAAATTTATGTATAACAGTTCATATCACTTTGCATCATAATATGATTACTTCTAAACTTATTATGATTGCCATGACAATAATATGATTACTTCTAAACTTATTATGATTGTCATGACAATAATATGACGACTTCTAAACTTATTATGATTGTCATGACAATAATATGATTACTTCTAAACTTATTATGTTTGTCATGACAATAATATGATTACTTCTAAACTTATTATGATTGTCATGATAATAATATGATTACTTCTAAACTTATTATGATTACCATGACAGTAATATTATAACTTCTAACCGTTTTATGATTAACAGGATAACAATATGGTTAAGGGAAAAATATTATGATGTAATATTACGAACATATTTGGTCATAATATGATTTAATAACAATCGTAATATGGTGACTACAATCATGAATCTTATCATAATATGTTGCTCTTAGAATATGTTTACCACAACCATGTTTTTTCTTTGCGTGTAACTATCGCTTTTACGCTCATATGTATGAAGCAAAAATCCATCCTTAATCTCACTAAACGTGACGGTTGTGTTCGTTTCGCGATATTTTAAAAAGCTGACAATTATTTTGGAGATAAAAAACTAAATTTTTCATAGATATCAAATACTACAGAAATTTGAAGCAAAAAACAGACCATATTCTCATCATTTTACTTTAGGAAGTTTGGTATATTTAGCTTAAGCTTGCATATATTTGCAAAAACTATAAAGGGGTGTAGGCTAGCTAGTAGTGTGCTAGACTATCAGTGCGGGGGTGAGAATAAGACAAAATAAGTTAACTTTTGGACTGACACAATTTTTTTTCGATTTGATAACTTTAAGCCCGAGACAAGTTTGTTGCCTTCAAAAGAAAGTTTTTTAAACTTATTTGCCTCAAATTCTGAGTTTTATAATTCAAATATTTTCAAAACTTGTGAGACCAAAATTAAGTTCAATGAGACATTTTCTTCCGATAATTATAAAGAATTGTGGAATAATAATGACAGAATTGAACTGTGCGTGCTTTCCTTGTTAAAGTAAAATTAATTCCTGTTAAAAAAATAATAAAACGACCTAACTCCGGTTTTTATTTTTCGATGTTTTCATTTAACGAGAAAAAGTTTTACCAATGAAATTGCCTGCTTTGAAAACTCCATTCCAACTTGTGCTTCGGTAAAAAAAAACTTTTACCAACCTTCCACCTCAAAGTAATTTTGCTAAATGTTTAATTGATTAAAATTTCACATAGATATCAATTAATTAATGAATTAACTTGATAAATAAGGTGATGTTATTAAGATAAAAAGCTAAAACCGAAAGGTGCCAAATTCATAAGCAGACAACTGCCAGTTCTCATGCAACTTTTTAAACAACATGACGTCCAGTAAAACGAACTGCTGCGGTTTAAAAACGGAAAGCCCAAAACCCTTATTGGAAAGTTTTGCCACTTTATTTTATATATGTAAAATTTTTTTAATTGTTCCTCAGGATTTAGAAGAGTTTCGTAGGTATAACAATTTGAAGAAGTCGCCCACCGGAGAGTGTCTGGTAATAATTGGCATGATCATACTTTTTATAAATTTCAATTTAATGGTATTGGTGTTTGAAACAAAAACTTATGTAAGCGAAAAAGGTAAGTTAATCAAAAGGCTTTTTAAATTCAGTTAATAATTAATTCTTTTGTTTTTCTCATAGATCTCTTGCCCATATGCATAGGCTTCGTCTTGACCTATTACAGTTTGTTTCTTTTCATGGGTGACCGCATAACAGCTTTAATCAAACAACAGGAGTTTGAAAATATTTTTTTGGATTTAGAGGAAATTGATGAGGATCTTAGGGACTTGAAGATAGTAATCAATAATAATTATATCAAGTACCGTTTGCTCGTGGGCATACTGTTTACAGTCCTTTTGGAAATTTCTATATTTACCGTGACCTTTATCATGTATGTGGAAAGGATAAATTGGATGGCATGGCTATGGATTTACACTAGCTTGCCTATTTTATGTAATACGTTAGATAAACTTTGGTATATTGGAGTTTTAATAGTGATTCGAAAACGTTTTGAAGCCATTAATGCGGCCTTTGACGCAGAGGCTTTCAAGTTAGAGAAGAAACGTTTGGAGGAGAAACAGCTTAAATCTGAGAAAAAATTTAAAAAGGAGACCAAAGTTAAGATTTATGCTTTTAGAAATCAGATAAGGCCAGGTAAGGAATAAGTAATCAAATATCTTTTTCAACCTCTTGAAGTTGTTTTTCTAAGTTAAACAAAATTTCCAAGCCGTTTTTGGTGATGTTGTTCGAAATTCTCCCACATTCGATGATGTGCCTTTAACACTCCCTCATCGTTCCTCTACCTCCTCGGATTCTTCAACTTTTTTCGACTCAACTTTTGCTACACTCGAAACTAAATTTGTTAAATTGTGCCAATTACATGATTCTCTGTGCAATGTGGGCAAAGAGCTTAATAAGGTCTATGCTTTCCCGATTTTAATGTTAATGGGTTATGGATTTTGTATTGTTACGGCTCAATTATATTTCTTTTATTGTGCACATGTGGACCAGGTAAGAGAAGTTTGAGTAAAACTCTATCAGGATTCTCTTATATAAAATTCAAATTTTTAAAGGCAATTCCGTCTTTGTTTCGTCCGGCTCAAGGTTGGTGGATAACTGTAGTGAATATTTCCTATATTGCGTCGAAGTGTGTATTCATCTTACATGGAAATTGGAAGACAAATTTGGAATCGAAAAAGACGGGAATATGTATACATCGCTGTGCTTTGGCCAGTGATAAAAATGAAACATATGAGATGGTATGAAGCGTTACAAAATTTTAGTAAAACGTTTTCCTTTTTTATATTTTTCATTTCCTGTGCTATTAAAACGCCCTTCCTTAAAAAACTCTTAGATATTTTCTTTTTAATTTATTTGCCAGGTAAATCATCTTTCGTTAAAACTCTTTAATCATCCATTTGATTTTAGTGCTTGTGGCTATTTTTCCTTAAACATGGCAACATTGTTTAGTGTAAGTAATTTAAAAATTTCTTCGCATTTCTTTAATTTTAGTGAAATAGTAATGTTCATTTAAGTGAAATATTATTAATTGTCTCTTATCTGATAAATTTTCAAGTTCTGTGGTGGCATAACAACATATTTAATCATATTGATACAATTCAATCTGGAGGAACAACAAGTCAAATGGAATAGTGAAAATAACAAACCAATGACTTTAATGCCAAATGAAACACATCACACCTTTAGACTCGACAGTGTGGTTAATGGGACACGTAGTGAGAATGTTACGTCATTATTGGAGATATTCTATCAGGCATGGAATGAATACTTTAAGAATGAATAAATGTTAAATTAAATTTGATTATTATGTATTTGCTTAAATGATTAAATCAATTTAATGCTTAAGTTGAAAATATTGTTTTTAAAAAAAAAAATGTGGCAAAGCAATTTTATAATTTTTTTCGTTTGCCGTGCAAAAAAGGCCCATAAAAATAAGTCAAGCGAGACCGTTTGATATCCTACACCACAGTATGTAAAGTAAATATTTCCAGAGTGTATCCTATTTGGGACCCATGGAACCGGCAAAACAAAATTATATTTTGAGGTTAAGATTCATATTAGAATTCTTTGTTCAAAATATTATCTAAAAATAAACATCTTTGTGAGATTCGTTCGTTTCAAAGCGATTTTGTAGAGGGGGTTTACATGAAATTTGGACCAACCAGTACGAATTTGTGCCATGACATAGAAAATGTTACTAAATTTAATATAAACACCAACCTTTATAAGGAAGTTATGGTGCTTGAGGCGAATTTTGGCAGTATATGTTTCAACTAAAGGTTTTTTCAAAATAAGGACATATAGGCACAAAGGCTATTACAGAAGACACTTTAAAATGGGGACTATGTTAAAAAAATCGTCCAAATGCTACCATTTTAGTTATGAATTGTCCTTAAGATATTTACCAAACCTCATAAAATTATCTTTAAAATGACGACCAGTACTTTACGCACAAATTTAAATGGACATACAACCAGCCAACCAGCTGGACGGACGGACATAGTTAGATAGATTCAGGAAGTTATTTTGAGACGATTAGCATATTGAAAAGAGGGTATAAAAACAATTATTTCTTGTTGTACACACAAATGCACTTCCACTTTTTTGGTGCAGGAATAATTGAGCTGGTAGTAAGCTAGTCTTTTAGAGCCGGGGTTGCAGGTTCGATTCCCCCCAGAGACGCTGGTCCCATGCAGAAAAGCGATGAGCTTCGCGGGTTTAGTATAGGGGGAAAAATATAGGTACATTTAAATGTTGCTTATACAAAGATTTTTTACATTCTGGATCATTTTAATATTCTCGAAAATAAATAAAGCTGTGTCCTTCCATCTGTCTTTTAAAATAAGATAAAGCCCGAAAACTGAGAAAACTTAGTTTACTACAAAATTAGCCAAAACTGTACTTTATTTCTGAAGTGAACATATTTATGAAACCAAAATACAGAACACAGCAATTTTATCTGTGGCATGGAGCTTACTCTCATTCATTTTCAACTCACAAGTGATTTTCAATCCCACGTTTTCCAGCACGTGAGTGAAAATTTTGGCCTTTTAGCAGCAAGCCACACATCCATTTCATTCAATGCATAACTTTATAACTAATAATCAAAATGTGTTTTCAAGATGTTGAAATTAACTTGAGTTATTTTTGTGCAGTCTCCTTAAACTGGTTATAAACTTGAAATTAGAGAAGTATCAGGAAGAGACAACTCAAAACCCTTAAAGAAATATTAACGATTTATGAACAGGCAATAAATTTACAAAATGTTCAATGAAAACCGAAACTGCTCCAAAATACAGTTCTGTACAATATGGAATACAAGAGGTCGCCGTATTTATTATCCATACGAATCCTTTTTTTATTTCAAACTGCCCCTTCCAAATGCCTACATCAGAATTTTGGCGCTTTAGCCGCAATATTGTATAGATGTAAGTCGTAAAAAGTCAGTTCAAATACTTTCCTTCTTTTCCATAAAATGTCAAATCGGTCTACAATTTTTCCGAGGGCCCATAAAAACGTCCTTCCGGAATAAGACTCTTGGCAAGAATGAGCAAATACAACATGGCTTTCAATCATAAAGAAATTTATAATTCGTTATATTTTTCCAAACAAAATATTTTTCTAAAATAGTTTTTGTTTCCTTAAGCTTAAGTTACAATAAGTCCTTTTATTATAGTTTAGGCTTTTGCAAATAAGTTCTCCAAATTTGTCATCCAAAAAATTCCTGAAATTTAATAATATTTTTCCTCAGGATATGTTTTCCAATAGAAATTCTATCGAGCTTTAAAAATGCTTACAAACTTAAAGAACTAAACAAATTAATGTGAAAGTCTCTCTTCGTTTCTAATGACCAGGGAAGCCCTGAAAATTGTTCAAAATATGCTCTAAAAAATCAAAAATTGCCCTTTGAAACCAAAATATTCGACAATTTAATAACAAAATTAAAAAAAAACATCTAAAATTATTATATACTACAGGCGAATTTTCGAGATTGGAAACGATGGTCAGTCATGACCTCACAAAAACAAAGTTATGTTATTAGGTTGAAATTCCTATAAGAGATGCTTGCGCCGAATATTATCTAAATACGGTCGCTAAATTGTTAGCTAAAATTAACATTTAAAAGGAAGTTAAAGCTATTTATAGATGGGAGCTTTGGGCACATGTGAATCGATTCGAAAAAAATTCAATTTGCATAAAAATATTTTTGGGGCGAATTTAATTTAAATACCAACATAATACGATGGATTACGGACACAAATTTGGAAAGAGGATTTAATGTGGAATATGCGAAATTATATGTAGACCGATTCTCAGCATAAACATCGACTTCGTCTATATTTGATCAAATAATCAACAAAATTGAAACTTTTACTTTGCACACAAGGTTAACATTAACAAACAACTAGTCAGACGAACGGATGGACATCGTTAGATCACTTAAAATTGTGATTCAGAGTCGATCGGTATACTAAGTGATTGGTCTAGATTTCTGTGTATTTCACACATCGCCAAAAACTTAAGTAACAACCTGCCTTGTCTTACAATTTTCAAGTAAAAATTAAATGAAGATGTCGAAATTGAAGCAACACGCTGGGTATACAGATAGATATTTACAACAGAAAAGCATCTGTTAACCAAACTTTCGAACAAAAAATTTATTTTATTTGCTGCGAAAACTTTTGTAGGCATCTAAGAAAATTGAACACGTGTCAAAATATGCCTTAGAAGGCAAAATATGCGCTTTAAACTTAAAAAATGCTTGTTTAACTAAAGAAGGAAAATACTTGTACTAAATTTAAGTTTTTTTTTACTTACTTTTAGTACGAGACTTATTTAAAAATTGAAGTACGAATAAAACCAAAAAATACTTAAAACAATCCAAGATGGTATGAATAACTTTCAAAAACCGTTTCATTCTATTTAAGTGCATACGCCTGTGCTTGTTAAAAGTTGTTGTAGAAACAACAACAATGCTACAAAAGAACGTTAAAAACGATTTGCTTATTTTATGAAGAAACAGCAACACTACAAGAGAAAAAAACACATTATTTTCAGGTTTTAAAAGTAAAATAACAAGCAATAATTCCCATATTCTATTTGTTTAAATTACTTAGGGCTTATTTTACTCATTCTATTAAAATATCAATTTATGTTTAAAATTCGTTTTTCACGCCAAACAAGAAAAAAATTATATTAAGGGTCCTCATGATGTCGCTTAAAATTGCCATTTGTGCAAATGCGCAAACTTACGAGTCTTGTTTCATGAAGCCCCTTTTATACTTTTGTGTAATTTTAAACAATTAATGTCAGTTTGTAAGAAACGTCAATACAAAAATAAATTAAAAATTAAAATTCAAAAATATAAAAATTTGTGTTTAAATTTGTGATTAATATGTATGAGAAATTTGCTTTTAAAAATGCTCAAAGAAAGCCAAAAGACCAATTTACTGAAATTATTGCTAGAATTTATTGTTAATGATTTATAGACACTTGGATTTTTCATTGAAAACGACGTTAAAATCATTAAAAGATCTGTTTGTATAAATGCACAATTGAACAGCGCAAGTTTACGAGACAAAATTGTTGGGCAAATTTACCAAGTTTGTGTAAATGAATTCTCATACAATTTTTGACAGTTCATTTACGAGGGCGTAAAAATGCACAGTTTGCACAGATTACGAGACTTATAAACAATATCATGAGGACCCTTATTATATTTAAATAGAATTGGAGAAATAGTTAAACACATCAAATTTTCAAAGAATAGAATGATTACGAAACCCTAATCGGGCATGCTGCTGGTGTCTTATTTTTGTGAGCTCTTCTGGCAACAAATGTAAATCATAAATATGTGTAAACGGGTTAGTAAATAATATTCGTTCTCTCTCTCTCTCTCTCTGGTTTTCTGGGGTAAGTTTTTAGGTTAGAGTAATTCAAATCAATAATTTTAAGATTATTTCAAATAAGAATTCGTAATTAAAACAACTAAGAAACTCTTAAATCAAGCAAAGCTTGAGATTAACTTTTATCTCACTTTTACTTAAGACAATCCCGTTTTCGGAATATTTTAAGTACGGGGCCCTTGAATAATTCATACTTGATTAAAGGAAATCCGTAGCTTCTGCACTATTGGTACCACTATGGCTTTATATAAGTACGGATAGATTGATTTTTCAGTGTGTGAATAGTGCATTAAATTTAAACTATGCTGGCCTGAGGTATTTTCGAAAAGGCCGTGATTTGATTGCAGTCTTGTATATATTTCGAATTATAATAGCAAGTTAGACTGTTTAAATGTCATGAAATTTCTGATACAAAAACCCAAGGGTTTGCTCATTCACCTGATTCTAATACTAGAACTACTACAGGCTTGCTATTCTTATTCATGAACCGTTCTTTCCGATTCAGACATTAAATGGAGTTAAGTGTTTGGTCTTATCTACCGGTCATCCCTCTATCTGCCGGCCAAGGACACGTCTCCGATGGAAGACATCCAACTCCACATCTTAAATTACTTTTTTCACACCTCTAAGAGAAAAAATTCCAATTGATTTATTAACTTAATATCCAGCGACAACTGTAAAATAGGACAACTTTTAAATTAGCATATTTTTTATTCAATTTTAAAATAATCGGCATCACTTCCACTAAATTTACAGCTTTTTCTTTAGCTTTGTATTCGATATTATTTAGTCAGTATTAATTTTCACCAGCTTTTCGTAACAATCTTTGCCAAGTAAACCTATTATTGTAAGCAGAATTTGTTTTTCCTAGAGATTATAACCAAAGCAATTGCCAGACTCATCCTTAAGTTTGTAGCGGAAAGTCTTTTAAGATTAAAAATCAAGTGGGAGCAAAATCATAAAGAAAAATGCTGCTATACCGATGACTTGAAAAGCAAAAATGGAATGAAATGTGTTGTAATGTTTATTTTCAATTTACTGGAAAAACATACGAAAGAAAACATAGATACCATAGATTTGGGAGAAATGAAACACATGAGAGAAAGCAGTTTAAATTATGGAAGGTAGAAAGACTAGGATTTAAAAGGCAACGTCTTACAATAGCTGCCACAAGCGAATGGCGACAAGTGGATCAATAAAAGATGCATATCTTTTAGTCTAATCTAGAATATTGAAAAATTTGTTTCCAGAAATAAGTGCTTTTTTAATGACAACTTCACCAGTCGTCCGCCGCTTTTATTCTATTTCATCATCCCTTAAACCGTTAATTTCCCTTGCTGAACACAGACAAAAAGCAGTTTACTACGTTAAATTGTCTTGATGTTTAAGCTGCTAAAGCTATTTGTCATTTTCAACTTGTTGTTGTCTATTTCGCCCTGTTCTGTGGTTATGAAGCGGAGTAGATTTTGTGTCTTTGTCTTGTAACAAAAATTCAATACATTTAAAAAAAATAAAGGAAAATTCTTTACAATTTGCATGAATTTCTTAAAATGAAAAGAAGGCTGAGAAAATCAAACACAGCAGAAAGAAGTAAGAGAAAAAAGAAAAAAACCAAACATGAACATAAAACAACATCTGGAGGTGTTGCCAATGAATAAACAACAACAACCCAACAAAACACCACACAAATTATTTTCTATTATTTTGTGCTCCATTAAATGGTTTGAAACCTCAAGAAAAGTAACCAAAGAAAATAACAAAGAAACAAATTACAAGCCAGTGACACAAAGAAAAACACCTTCCAAAGTTAACACCCATTCATGTTGTTGCTGGCATTCTACCTTGAATTTTTTGTGAAAAATTTGCATTTTCCTTCTGTGAATTTAAAACTGCCAAAACCCATATCCCTTTTGTATTTTATTTAAGATCATGATTCCCCTCCTCATGGGAGCGTAAGACAAACGACATTAAAATCTCTAGAATCTAAAAGAATATAAGGGAAAAATAATAAATTATCAGAAGATGATGTATTCGTTTCATCACATAAAATATCACATCAGAATTAACTGACCCGTAAGGAAATTACAAAAAAAAAAAAAAAGTTACAAGTCATTCAATTATTTGCAGTTGAATTTGAATTGAGTGTAGGAAATATTTTCATGGTAGTAAAAAGTTATGAATCATTTCCGGAAAAATTCGTGGTAAAATACTTTATAGATTATTTAATGCCCGGATGATAAACTTGACGCATTTTGGTATCTTGAGTGTCAGCTATAATTTTTTTTATTCTAAGATAAGATAACAAATTATGTTGCAAAAGGCTTACCATTTCCTATTCCTTCTACACTATCGTAATTTAAAGATGTCAATGCAAGAACAAGAATATTTTTGTAAAAGGTTACAGCCGTCCCTAAACAAAAGCGGTGCGCGTTTTATAGTTGTCAAAATTTGTCGCGCCCATACAATTTGTATGAAGCATCCCTAAAAGGCGCGGCGTCAACGCTTTGGCAGCGCATTTAATAGTTAAGTTGACCGCTATTTTTAATAAATAATGGCAATTTAGCTTTTTTTTGGTCAATCTAGCGATTTTGTCTCCATCTTTTACTTCCTAGGGATTTATTAAACAATAACGTTAACACTACTGTTCGTGACAAAACGTTAACGCTCTTGTTTACGTATGTCATATCAGCGATAAAGCTTAGCGAAAGAAAACGTTTCGCCTTCCGCTCTTGTTTAGGTACGGCTGCTAAGCTGGTCTAGCAAATGTTTGTCTATTTTTGGTGCAACAACATCGAGCCCTTACCGGACAAAAGCTTATCCGTAGATCGAGCCTTAAAAATAATTCATAATTCTTCCTTTGTGTAGTTTTTGATACATACTAGAGAGCATAGGAGTAATTGAATAAAATCAATACACTTAAAGTTTTTTATTATTTCTTATTTATGTTTAATTAAGTCTATTAAATATGAATAATTCTAGAAATCATTAATGCAATCAACGCAAACATTTTTGGCGTGTTTATCACTACATCAAGGCTTCTGACATAAAAAGCAGAAATTCGATGACCATTTGTTTTTATATTCACCCTAAGTGTAACATTTTTGACATCTAGCACGTTTATTTTTTTTTCAGAATTATCTGTTTTATGTTTTTTTGATGGACCAGTTTTTTGAAAATTGTAAGACCCCTTTCCAACTCGGCAAGTAACTTGCGCAAGTCTCTTGCGCAACTCTTGGTTTGTAGATGTCAGCGGTAAGGTCGGGGTAAGGAAAAAAAATTGTACAGACTTTGTTGTTGTCGGCAAGTTACTTGCCGAGTGTGAAAGGGGTCTAATAAAAAGTTCATTTCTAGGACATTTTTGACGTTTTTCCATATAAGGCTTTGCCAGTGATATTGCTAACTCGTGAATAAAAGTTTTACGTTTTGTACTGGTTTGAGTTTGTTTCCAGTTGGTGTCAACTTCGTTATATGCATATAATGTAAGCATTCAAAGCAGAAATATTATTATTTTTTCGTTTGCAACTATAGCAACTCAACATTTTATCAACCGTATCAACTCCTCCTTTCGTGGAGTTATAAAACGATATTATTTCAGGCAACTTTTTGGGGCAATACAACTTTAGGTTCATGAGGCATTGTACTCATATCCAATTGTACACTTGTCTTTGTGGCTTATATAACTAACCATAGTTGTATCAGGGGTAAAAGCGAAAATTGACTCATGCCTTGGAATTTTTTTACATACCAAAAGCTTCGGAGGAATTGATCTCTTGTTTTTTCGCATAGTTCCTACCATTGTTATATTGCGTTTTAAAAGCTGTTGACCAATGCCACCCGTTCTTCTTGGTTTCGCTCAGGAATTCCTGATATATGCTTTCCCAAATATGGTTGAATTTTCCACACAAATCAAGTACGCGAGTCAACAGGCAGCCAAAATTTCAGACCATTCCTCTCTGGTTTGGATGAAATATATTGGCGAAATTTTCAGAGACCATTAAAACCTAGCAATTGGTCATCCACTGTCACACAATTATTAGGATTGTAAAATGTTAAGAGGCTTTCAGACCATTTTTCGCAAGAGTTTCTTATTGGTGCAAACTTGTATTCACTCTTCTGGGAACGTCTCGTTAACACATCATCAAACCGTATTACTTTGTGTATATACAAACATGTTTTTTTAGACATTATTGACCGAAATATAGGACGTCCATAGTACTCATCAAAAAGATTGTGTAAAGTTTCATATTTTGACCTATTGAATGTAAAATATATGTATATGTGAACACCTTAATATTTGTTTACTTGTGTACTCCGGCCAACAATGAAACTGCCAAATAAGCATGAATGAAATAATTCCTCATCGATTTCAATATGAGTGGAGCCATTTATGTGTTCTCCATATTTGTTGGAGTTATTGATTACGATCTTTGATATTTGTGAGGGGAAAACTAACAAAAACGAATCTCGAATAGTATTTACGCGACTTGAGGCAAATTTTGTTATACCTAAAAAACAGATCTCAATTCAATCACCTTTTTTTCTAAGCACGACTCACCTGGGCGCATACTAAGAATATTTTTCATTCCTTATCTACCAATGGGATAAGGTTCACTGACTAGTCGATATATAAATAAAATGTTCTTTGAAATAACATTTCGTTAAAACACCACCACTAAAAAGGTTTTAATATTTTATAAAATATTTTTCACAATACAGTTTTTGTCGCTTAATTGCACACCGGCTATAAACTTTTTTTTATACAGTTACCCTAATATGCATCCAAACTTGTGCAATTACAGTGCACCATTGAAAATAGCTGAAATTATTTCGCGTATAGGGCTTTGCATTAATGCATATCCCGCTTTTATTTATCACAATATAACAACAATTTGAATAAATTTCATTAAAAAACTCTCATATAAGCATAGATTCATACTTTAGTCAAATACAATGAAACATGCACAAAAATTATTTCATCAGAGCTAAATTTGCTAATTTTAAATGGAACATTGAATGCATTTATTTACTTTCGATTCTATTTGACCAACATCAAATGCACCAGCATGTTTGTTTCCCACATTATTCCTATGTTTGCTTTAACGTTGCCCAGTAAAAAATGTGCTCCAAAAGGAACTAGTTTTATTTACGAACAAATCGCTTCAAACCTGCTGATGGGATGCCTGATTTTTGTATGGCGGGTTGCCGGTTTGGAGAACTATTTTCCGCTGACAAAAACCTCTTCTTTAACATGCAAGCAAAGCACTCCTGAAGTGCTTTTTTAAGGGCTAACTATATTAACACGTTCATTAAATTTGTTTGCTTTTACTTGTTTTAATGCATTTTTCAATCATTTACATAATCCAAAATATATTTTTATTTTTATATGATGTAGAGATCATATATTCCAAAAATTATGAAAAAATTCCCGATTGTTTGGTATGAGGTCTGAAAGGGATACCAGCAAATAAACAAAATAAAAAAACATTTGATTCCGTACGGAATGTGCGATTAGAATCGCACTTTACTTAGGCAAATTACAGTTTCATTAAACTTAGCAAAAAGCTTCCTTAAGTTCAACAATCTCTTACTTCTTGAGACGTCCATTGGCCATGGAGGATTATTTATCGCTCGCCAATTAGGTTCCGTGGAGTCGTTGCTCCCGTTATCCTTATTTCAGGATATTTTTTAGGATATATCCATATTAAACTAAAAAAAATTGGTATAACTCTCACAATATTATTACAGTAACGGACTGTAGTTTATTTAAGAAGTATTCCGTAAAGTCATTTTTAAATAAATAAACATTTAAATTCCAAGCAAATTTATTTTTAACAGATTCTAACAGTTATTCAAAAAACTAAGTGCAAAATATTACGGATTTTCAGTTCATTTAATTTTTACGGTCAAAAATTCAATCACATATTCCGTAAAAACAAATGAATTTTCAGTTATTTTATATAAATTAACTACTAAAAATAAATATTTGGAAATTTATAAAAAAAAACGATGTGTAACAAATTCCCATTTTCTATTTGTTAAAATTATTTAGTTAAATACATCAAATTTTTAAAGAAAAATAATTGCGAAAGCATATCGGTCATGCGGCTGGTGTCTTATAATTGAGTGTTCTTCTGTAAACAATGGGGTCAGTACAACAAAAGTATAACAAACGGGGTAACTAAATAATAATAATACTCTCTTTCTCATTAGAAAACAATTCAGCTCTTTATTGGAGCAAACGAGAATTACTGAATTTAAAAATACAACTGAATATTCCTTTGTTTTTTTACGGAATATGTAGTTAATCTTTTGATAGTTTATTTTTATAAAATAACTGAAAATTCATTTGTTTTTACGGAACATGGGGTTGAATTTTTGACGGAAAAAATTAATTGAAGTTTTCGTTAAAAATAAATGGAAAATAAGTAGAACAGTTTTTAACGGAATTTTCATTTATTTTATGTTACAATTTTAGTTAATTTTACGTACCGAATATTGTGAGTGTAGGTTTTGTTTAGTTTGAACAAATCCTTTTATTTATGCACAACCGTTAAATGAAGTGAACCACTGTGCGTTAAGACTACAAAAAATTGTCCAGCTATTTTTGAGACAATTCTTTTCAACTTAAAATAGTTTATCAAAATACAAAAAAAAACTATATTGTATAAAGAAAAATGTGTATATCTGTCTGAAATTTCCCACCAAACAGTTCAAGATAATTTAAAACACTTGATAATATTAATAAACAATTTTCACGCACACATTATAAACAAAAAAAAAATATAGTAAAGAAAAATATAAAAAAAATATTTAAGATCTCATGTTTATTCATTGCTGCATCTATTATCACATCGCTCTAACATACGCACGCACACACATTAAATAATATTTGTACTTAAGAGGTTTCTGTTTTCCTTTTTGAAATTGATTCATGTATGAATACCAACGAGTATATGAATGTGTTTCTTAATGAAATGGAATGATAACAATAAACATTATTTTGGTATTATAAGGCTGCAGCCCTTGTTCTTGATGCCACTCAATCTTCTTGCCATTGTCCTTGCCGCATACATCTATAACTGAAGTTTTTTGTTGTTTTCCAGCTAAAATGTCCTTGTCTATCCAAATGTCCTTATCTAGCCACTTTAACCAACATCTTTAAATAATTTTTCTATTTGCTATTGTTGTTTATTTTTATTTTATTTTTATTTTTATTTTTTTTTTTTTTGGAAAAAGTTTTTTGGACTAGATGTTATTTTTGTCTGTTTGTGTTTGTGCGTATGCATGTGTGTCCTGTTAGTTGGTGGTGGTTGTAAAAGCGAAAAGATGAAAGAAAATGAAATTATTTATTATTCGAGAAATATGTTTCTGAGTCGTTATTTATTTATTTGTTTGCTTTCTTATTTTATTATTATTATTTCTAGTAATTTTATTTTCACTTTTTCGTTCTTCATCAATTTTGAAATAAATTGTTTTCGTTAATAATGCAACAAATAACAATTTATCATTAATAGCAACAACAATTACAATATAAGCAAAATTTTTGCAAAAACGTATTTAATACAATCAGTTTTAAAAACAATTATTTGTTTTTTAAAGAATATTAAAAAAATGTATTGCTTTTTATAGAAAGCTTAAAACAATATAGGCTATGCCAAATTTTATATAAATAGAAAAGCCACTTTTTCATAGTCCAAACCCTTACTCCAAGAGCATATTTGTAGAGACGCTATGGAAATAACTATTCGACTTTGCTGATTTTCAAATCCGAAAAAATCTTATAAATATTTATCACCAATTAAATCATGAATCAAAATTAATATCAGTTTTAATTAAAAACGTAAGTGAATTAAACGTTTAATCAAGTTAATTAAACGTTTAATAATATTTTGATAGCGCAATTCGTAAAATAATTTTCCATCAGTTGTGTCGTTTGTTTAATATGCGCCTATCAAATTATTTGTTAGTGAGGTATTCAAAAATTAAAAAAATACAATTTAAAACAACTATTCCTATGCGCATTTTACTGGGTGCCCATAAAGAGTTTAGAAAAACTAAAGATTTTAAACCAAGTAAAACTGTTAAGTCTAGATTTACACGTTTCATCTTTTGATGCTCAACTTCTTTTCAATTCCTTTTTAAAGATGCCAATATAATCACACGCAGCAATCGGTTTCAACTTTTTTCGGTTTGAAACAACAACAATCTTAATAACAGCGAATCAAAGAGAAAAAGAAAATAAAACATGCAACCATCGTTGTGCATATACTAACGAATAAAAACACAAAGCGTACTGACCGAGTAAAGGCATCTCCGTACTTACCCCTTTCTTCATTCTTCTCTCACCTAAAAACAAAAGAGTTGAGCATCAAAAGATGAAACGTTTGAAAGCAAACTAAGCGATTCTTATACGCAACAGTTCTATTTGTAACAATATCAAAGTTTAAACAAAATCAATTGATTGGAATTCTTCCATTAATTAATTGTTCCTGATGATCTGGCCTAAGCCACCAGTAAAATAACCTACTTACAACTACAATTAATGTTGGAAGAATTCCAATCAATTGTAGTGGGGAATGTAAGGAGAGATGAAATTTTGCTTCTTATTTTACTTTCTTAACACGCAAATAAAGTTAATTATACACATGATGACGTTCGTATTAGATTGATGTCACTGTTTGGCTCAGAGTTGCCTTTTTTAATAACATTAATGTCACACACTGATGTAAAAGGGCATCATCAATATGAAAATGCATTTTTATAGGAATTTTTGTACAAATTGGCTGGTTATAGAAAATTTTGCACAAATTTGCTTATCATAAGAATCTTGGAAAAATTTGCTGTTTTTGGAAAGTGTTGGGAATTATTTTATTTCTATTATAACTAAAACAACAACAATAGATTTTCAAAAAAAATAGATTTGTTGAGAAATGTGAGTGGGTGATATGTGGAGAAAGCAAAAAATCTGAACGAAAAAACATGAAATTAAATAGTATTTATTTAATTTCTCTTATAATTTATACAATTACAAATTAAATAGAACTTTCTATTTTATCTAAATTTTCTTTTACTTTGAGTTCAAGCTTTAAGCACTTTTGATTATTTAATTGACTTTATTGCTCATATAAAATGTATCGTTTATATTCGCAAATAATAAAGTAAAATATTTATTAAAAAAACCAATTTTCTTTTATTAATTTCGAAAAAAATCATGTATTTAAATCCGTACCCTCATCCAATTAATGCATTTTTTTTTTTGTCACTTTTCGTTAAAGCCTGTAAATTATATTTGGCTAACGAGTTAAAATAATATTTTTGCTTGATTCAATTGATTGAATTGTGCATAAAATTGATCAAAATATTTCATTTACTTTATTAATTTGCATTCAGATTTAAGCTTTTTATGTTGGTGGGTGTTAACTATTTAAATTAAAATAAAATATAAAAATTCAATTCATTAGTGTGCGAGTATGATATTTACATAAACACATACAGGATTTTTCAAAACAACCGAAAACATTCCTTTGCTGCTATTACATTTCGTACAATGACTGACTTCATTGTGCCTTTATGGTGTTTAAGTATGCGTTTTTGCCTCTTTCTTATTAAATCACATGCAGAAAAGAATCTATTTGTTTAAATGATTTTTGTTATATTTTATTCACCGCGCAAAAAAATATTATTTTTCTTTATGCTATTTTTTGTTTAACAAATGGAGTTATTTAATGAATTCTACCATAAAATAATTTATTTTTTATTAAATAATGAAGAATTTTTTTTATATCAATTTTTCGGTTATTTTTATTTCATTTAGGAAATTTTTAAAAAGACTGCAATTAGTATTAAAATTTTTAATAAAAATTGGTGTTAGTTCTAAAAAAATGTGTTATTTATATGAAATTTTTTTTAAAATTTGCTATTTATAAATTTTTTCAAGATTTGTTATTTTTAGGAAATTTGCATAAAATTTGTTTTTTTGTAGAACATTTTCTTAAAATTTGGTATTTTTAGAAAATCTGTTATTTAAAGGAAATTTATCTTGAAATTTGCTTTTTGTAGAAAATGAATCTTTAAATTTGCTATTTGTAAGATTTTACATTTAAATTTGCTGTTTGTAGGAAATTTTTCTTAAAATTTGCTGTTTATAGAAAATTGTATATTTAAAGGAAATTTTCTGGAAATTTGCCATGTACACGCAGAGAAAAAATATGGTTGGGCATGGTTATATATTTATTTTGTACACAAAAATTTGTCATTTTTATTTAATATCAGCAATATTAAAGTTACTGTAAACATTTCAATGTTTATCGCATTTATAAAATTGAGTATATATGACTGAAAAATAATAATTTTTCTAACAAATAGATAAGATAACTTTGAAAACATATTATATTAGTTACAACCACATCATGATATTTACTAGCCATAACATGATAACTTTCTATACGTGTACTCATAATGTGTTTAAGATGCAATTATAATATCTTTACTACAATAATATTTTGTTAATGCCATTTGTAAAATAATTTTGTATCAGTTGTGTCCCTTGTTTTAAATATGACTACCGAATTAATTTTAAGTGAGTAGTTAAACAATTAAAAAAAAATACAAATTAAAAAAAAAATTGAAGGAATTGTGTTGACATTAAAAAAAAATTGCAAAGTGCCACAAAATAAAAAATCGATGCAAAAAAATTAATTTATTTTTTTTTTGTGAAAGTGGTGCTGTATCATAATATGATTAGTTCTTAACTTATTATGATTACCATGACAGTAAAATGATTACTTTTTAACTTATTATGATTACCATGACAATAATATGATAACTTCTTAACTTATTATGATTGTTTTACCATGACAACCATGTTTTTTTCTTTTCGTGTTTAAGAAATTTTCTCAAAATTTGCAATTTTAGGAAATTTATCTAAATATTTGCTACTTTTAGGAAATTTCATAAAAATTCGCTATTTTTAGGAATTTGCTATTTTTTTAGGAAATTTTCTTATTTATAAAAATTTTTTTTTTTAATTTTCTTTATTGGAAAATTTTTCATTAAATTAAATTTTTTTTATAGCGATTTTTTTTTTTTAAATTGCTTATA
The DNA here is from genome assembly GCA_949318255.1 of Pollenia labialis. Taxonomy (NCBI): domain Eukaryota; kingdom Metazoa; phylum Arthropoda; class Insecta; order Diptera; family Polleniidae; genus Pollenia; species Pollenia labialis. Next base: position 71,789,998 of record OX439142.1, read on the forward strand.
GAAAATTTTTTAAAAATTGCTGTTTATAGGTTATTTTTAAAAAATCAATATTTTTAGAAATGTTGTAAAAATTGCATTTTATAGTAATTTTTTTTAAAATTGCATTTTATGGAAATTTTTTAAAAATTGGTTTTAATAGGAAATTTAAACTTAAAGTTTTATATTCTAAATAAGAATCGCTACGTGAAATAATTTATTATAAATTATTTGCTTTATTAAAGGAAAATTTCTTAAAATTATAAAAATTTATAAAATTTATAAGCCTTCTGAATTAATTTTTTTTTCATAATTAAACATTTAATTATGTTGTTTCTTGTCACAGTTTAGTAAATATTACACATCAAATTGCAAAACCTTACTTTTCAATTACCCATTTAGCGGTATGTAACTTGAAATAAAAAATTTATGTTGCATTTACATGAACGTGACATAAATATTGGTTGCAATTGATGATGATTGCATGTGTAATTAGCTGTTTTTTGTTGCAATCGTAATAAATTACCTTTTTCTATGAAGAAGCTGCAAAAAAGACGAATAAAAAAGGGTAAATAATTGAATATTTTTTCAACTGTGATGTGGTAGTAAAGCCATATTATTAACGAAGACCTGGGGGCTCATACTAATTAAAGGCCGGTACCAATAAATATTAGAGAGCAGAATGAGTGACGTACGGGCCATAAACTTCGAAGAACAGCACGACAAGCATTAAGGTGGAATGTACAAGGTAGTCGTCGACTTTGTGCAAAATATATTTGGAATCACAAATTCCCGAAAAGCCAGTAACACAATTAGATATAGAATAACAGAAGAGGCACTGGGCTTCAGTTTGAAAAAAGAATGACAGAAGAAGAAACAATGATCATGAGTGAGCAAAAATTTAAAATATGCGTAGAAAACAAGATGCTTAAAATTAAAAAATATCCGCTTAAGTTTAATTAAATAAAAATAAGCTAGTTTAACAATAATAACAGCGAATTGTCTTTTCCACAACAGCAAAATATTTGTTTGCATTGCGAATGTTAATAATTTATTTCCGAAATTAAAAATATTATTTTCAATATGTATAACCATTTGATAGTGTTAAGTTCAAGGATGGTAATTTTAATATTTCTAGCAAGATTTCTTGAAAAAGTAATAAAAAATTAGAGATATTAAAAAAAATACTCTTCAAACACAAAAGGTCTTCAAAGATCATAAAGAAGAATACAACGTGGTGGTAAAACCATTTTTAAATTTGAATTATATTGAAAAGAAGCCAATAAACATCTTATTTCTGCTGTGCACTTTACTCTCCGTTTCCACATTCACGTGCAAGTTCGAAAAACTCCATACATTCACAATTTTTCACTAACATTCACACAATTTTTGTACTTCCAGCCAATCGGCTGTTTCCTCGATTTTCGTTGATAAAACGTATACACTACTTGCAAGTAATTACTTGCATCTGTAAACGTTGGGTTAAACATGCTCCTTCAAACATAAACCATGTGCGTATGAGCAATTTACTTTTTTTTTTGACACAACAAATAAATATTCATCATACGGTATGGAGGCCCTATGTTCCACCTAGGAACTATGGGAATTTAATAACAATAATACGCTAAGGAGTTTACGAATATGCACTGGGTAAACATTTTTAAAAGCGTTTCTTACTACCTTCAAAAAAAAATTAAAATAAACGTTGAAGTTCTGACTGAATGAAATCGAGCAATGGAAAGATTTTATGCCCATCACTGCCACGATCGGTGGATAAGGATTATATGTATGTACGTATGTATTAATTTCCTTATTTATTTCTTTTCAAATTATAAATATACATTTCATAGTTCATCTTAATTGCACAGATTATTAAATAAAATTAACAAAGAAAGTAACAGCTTTGTTTTATACAAAACCGTCAGCTGGAAGATAGCGTGATTATTTCAAAAATCGAATTCTTCTATTAACATTTCCCTATATTTCAAAGCAACTCTTACATACCTATAAAGGTTTGATCAACCAGCAACTTCATCACCATTTGAAATATAAATCATTTGTTCTTCTGTTAAAAAAAAGTGTTACAGAAGTACCGCCTTATTATTTCCTTTAACACTGGGCAACGGCCCAAAAAGTGCTGTGCCGTTTCCTTTTCTCTTAGTTTGCACAAGAAACAATTACAATCATCACCTACGCGGTAAAATGTTCCGTTTAGCCACAAAATACCTCCCCTGACTTTCATAATTAATGATATTTGGAATTGATTAAACAACTCATTACAATACGTTAAACCTTTTGAGAGGTCTAAACAACGATATATTCTATCTTGACTTTGACGTGCCTCATTCACGTGTATATGGTATGCGGGGTTTTTCATTTCCTCCGTCAAAAGTATGTTGGCATTGTTCCACAGCATTTTGCTTGGTTTAATGTTGTTGTTATCTACGTCGTACTGTATTAGCCAGGTTTTGAAATATTTGTACAAATATAAGTATATTTTTCAATATTACTTTTGTGGATAACAGGTGGGGTAATCTATGATTTTCATAATTGAAAATAGTTTTTAAAATATATTTTAAGAGTAGAAGTGCACTTCTTCCTGATTTGTTTCTAAAGCGATTACGTAATTTGTTATGTTGTCTGGTAGTTTAAGGACTATTTTCGTAAAATATCTGCTCAACTTATTTACACCATCAAAGTTTAAGTGTCCCCAAATTGGAGCTCCGTCGGAATTAATTGACCTACATACTGCTGGGAATATTTTCCATTTTGTTTTAATTGAGACATCTTTTTGCTTGTTACATTTTTCCAGGTTACATTAAGACAAGATTTTGCAGCATCTGTTTTTAAGTTTATGTGCTTTATGAACGACATTGTTGGTGTGAGCAACATGCCAAGATATTTATATTTATTAACTATTTTTACATCTTCTCCTTCAAACGCCCTCATTTCACTTGAACCAAGTCTACCTACTTTTCTGAAAACCATTATTCCGAATTTCGTTAGATTTACTTCCATTGCCCACATTCGACAGTACTGTAATTTGTCAATCATTTTTTGCAAAACACTCAGTATAAGAATAAAGCAAACATAAGCGGTGATAAAAACCAACCTTGTTTAACGCCTAAATATGTTTCATCCGAACTTGAAATCTCAGTACCTGTCCAAACAGCTGCCTTTGTATTTTAGTATACATTCTTAATAAAATTTATTATTTTAGTTGACAGTCCAAATTGGTAAACCTTGTTTGTTTAAATTTTTCTAGGTATTCTATCAATAAGGATTATATAAAGAAATATTTATCTTAGTTAACATTAATTAAATATATTCTTGATCCTTGGCAATACTGAAATAAAGCCACCAAATTTATATTTTTGGAATGCATTTTTATTCTGACTTTTTAACTAAAGAAGCAGGCATGACTTTGCATTTTTGGTAGTCGTAAAGTACCGAAAGGTTCATACATAATTATATGACTTTTCACACAATTCTATATTTTAAACTTAAGATAGATGGAAATAAAAGTTTTTGAAAAAAGTTTTCATAGTAAATTAAGGCTCAAGTTTTTAAAGTTCTTATCACCAGCCATGGGTTTTAATACTCTCATTATTTTATCCATCCTTCTAAATTTTTTTTTTTTTTGTTTTTTTTTTGTTTGCTATAAACCAAATATTTTTATAATTTGTTTCAGTCCACTTGAAGTTGTATTAAAAGGTGTTATAAAATAGACTTTACGCCTCTTGTTTAAGTTGAGGAGACTGTGTGCTAATTTTTCTTTAATACACAATGTCTATATTGGCTCTTACGTTGCACTCTGGGTTGTTAAAGAAATGACGGCTACTAAAGATGAGCAAGGAAACAAACAAAAAGCTAACTGCTACCAAACTATGTTTAAATAAAAGAAGCGTATTTAAAAGGAAAGCCAGAGATCCTTAATTGGTATAGAAAATTTGTATCCAGAACGGGAAAATAAAACTACTTCAAAAAAAAAACAAAAACACTTTAAAGTGTTACATATGGAAAGCAAAGTTAACGTAAATTTAATTCAGTAACTTTTTAAACAGTAACGTTTACCGCAATATGCTATCTTAACGTCAGGTATTTAAGCTAACTTGACGACAAAATATTTCCTATAATTCCGCTGTTAGCAAATTTATGCAAATTTCCGCTAATTTAGTAATTTTTACCGAATTTTTTTCCATTCCTTAAAGAGTTAGTGACTTCAATCAATTTTATGGTCTGTTCGAAATATTAAAAAATTTCGCGAATTTTCGCTATTTTTGCGCCAAAAAAAATTTTATATTCGGAAAATTTGTTTTTTTTAAGCGATTTAGAGCATTCAAATAAATTGTACGGGTTTTTTCAAAGTTGGCAATTTTTCCGAATTTTAGCCATGTTCGCGATATAAGCGGGTTTTTTCCTGTGGTTCTGTAGAGCTTTAACGATTTTTATTAAATAGCCGCTGTTTACAAATGTTTGCCATTTTCCGCTAATTTGACAATTTTTGCCGAATTTTTATAATTCCTTATAGTTTTAGCAACTTTAAATGAATTTTATGGCTGGTTTGAAATATTAAAAATTTTCGCTATTTGTGCAAATTTTCCGAATTTTTGCCATTTTCGCTAGACTAGCAAAACCAAAATGAGGCTTTGTTAGTTTCGAAAGTACTTCAAGTAGTTCCACACGAGAAGTAGTTTGTACTCGATGACAGTGTTTGTTAAATATACTAATATTTTAACAAAGATGTCAAATTGGGGAACGGAATTGCTATATTGTTACCGCAAGCAATAAATTGTGCCGGTAAAATTAACGCTTACGTTAATAGTTAAAAGTAAGAGAATTCCACTACAGATGTCTAGTTATTTTCTGAATGTCTTAGTTAAAAAAAAAAAAAACTTCTTGATAATGTTTTAAGAACTACTGTCTTAAAATACTTATTTTACTTTTCTATAAGGCATCCGCTTAAAACTGCCTTTCTGTACCTTTATAGCTCTGTTCAAGTTACGGTGTTTAAAAGAAAACGCTTATAAAATATTAAATTTATGTGTTTTTGTGAACCACACATTTCTTGCGGTTGTTTTTCCAGTTGCTTTCTTTCTTGGCTGATGGCATCAGAATTGGCTTTGACTGGGCAGATTGCATCAAAGAAAATACTGTGTTTGCCATTTTATTTCTGTCATTCTTTAATGACTTTTAAAATGAAAACGTCTGGTTTAATTGGTATGTTTAATATTATAGAATTGTACTGAAATTTTCTATATAAAGATGACCAAGTTTCTTAAGGCATCTACTGAAGGAGTGACATTAGAAAAGCACAGCGAACACAGAACTTAAAACTTAAACATAAAGATTAGTTTTGACTATTTCGCTTAGTAAAACAGGCCTGACTTTGAATAGAATTAAGGCAAATGTCTAAGTAAAGCATGCGAAATAAACAAGACTTGCACTTCGTTTCACACAAAAAAAAATTCAAAAGCATTGCAATTTCCTTGAACAAAAAGTCATACATCCATATCCTGGAAACCGAATTTGAGTGAAATTAAAATCAAATAAATTTCTGAAATTATCCTGTTTTATTGGTTCATTCAATTTTTCTTAAAGCACTAATTCTGTGACCAATGAACAGAATATTATAATAAAATGGACCGAATTGTGATAGGTGAAAACAAAACATATCGCTGTACTGGTGACAAAGTGTAGCTGCGCTAGAGGAAAGGGAATTGACACAAAACTAGGCATGGGAAAATTTCTCGGGACAATTTCTGAGACAGGCATTATTTTAACCGAAATAAAATGTGTCCAATTAGGTTACTTCAACGACCTATTACAAAGTGTCAAAAAGGTGCCAATTAACCCCCTCCTGGGACATCGCCATGTTAAAGTGGCAAGTCCCCTTAATATAAAATGTAAAAACTAGATCCGGTCCCAATCATTTTAGAACTGTCACGTTACAAGTTTGGTGCTAGTTCCCTTTCCTCTACACTCACAATATTATTACAGTAACGGACAGTAGTTTATTTAAGAAGTACTCCGTTCAGTCATTTTTAAATAAATAAACATTTAAAATTCCAAGCGAAATTATTTTTAAGTCATTCTAACAGTTATTCAAAAAACTTAGTGCATAATAAAAAGGATTTTCAGTTGCCGTTAATATTGTCCGTTGATTTAGTTAATTTTTTTCTTTATGTTAAATTAAATGAAAATGTAATTTTAAGTAACGAAAAGTTCATTTAATTTTTACTGTCAAAAATTCAACCGCGAATTCCGTTAAAACAATTGAGTTTTCAGTTATTTTATATAAAATACCTATCAAAAAATTAACTGAATATTCAGTAAAAACAAAGGAATATTCAGTTATTTTTTGTAATTTAACTACCAAAAAATTAATTTTTACTTATCTTTAAAAAACGATGTGCTTTCGAAGTTCTAACTAGAATACTGCTTAACCGCATCAAAAACAAGAGTTAAAGCAAGCAGGCTTTCGCCCAAATAGATCCTTTGCGGACCATACCACAACATTGCGGATAATTCTAGAGATAATGGCAACAAGATCCCCACGTCTGTTTTGTAGATTTTACCACTGCATTTGACAGTATCTATAGAGATACGATATGGGAGTCCTTAAAATCAAGAAACATCCCGACAAAACTTATAAACCTAATAAGAGCCCATTTCGAAGGTTTGAAATGCCGCATACTCCTTGAGGAGTTTGTATCTACAGATGACATTGCACTGCTGTCAACAAAAAGGTCAAACATGCAAATAACACTCAACGGCTTAGGCTAACATGCTGCTGACTGTGGTATCCGTATTTATACAAAGAATTCCGAATTTCTACCTACATCCATTGCACGAACAAATAATTTATGCTAAAAAGGAAACCACCTTATGGTGGCGCATAAAATAAAAATTAAAATATTTAACTCAAACTTAAAGTCCGTTCTTCTATATGTATGCGAGTCCAGGGATTAAGCTGCAGTGATAATAAAAAGACTTCAGACCTTCCCAAACCACAGTTTGAGGAAAACTATGAAAATATGGTGGCCCCAAATTATATCCAACCAACAACTAATGACTCCAAGAAATGAAATTCCGATTGCCTTAGAAATAAAACGGCGTAAATGACGATGGAAAGATCACATCCTCAGGAAAGATGTTAAGGAATCCTGTCGCACATCATTGCGGTGGAACCCTCAGGGAACTAGAAGTCAGGGGAGACCAAGAACAATATTGCGGCGCAACATAAAACTATAAAATAATCTAGATGAATAAATCCTGGAGTGAACTAAAGCAACTATGAAAAAATAGAAGCAACAATCGAGCTTTCGTTATGGCCCAACGCTGCACCCGGAGTTAAAGAATTTTATATATTTATTCATTTGTTTACTGGTGCAAATTAAATTAATATCACACATTTTTTTATTCAAATCAATTTTTATTTTACTTTCTGTTTGTATTTAAACCATTTTGAACTTAAGGAATAGTTTTGTTTAGTTTAATGGAACTGTCATTTGTTTGAGCAAAACGCAAAACTGATTGCACTTTCCGTTCGGAATCAAATGTTTTTTATTTTGTTTTTGTTTAATGCATTTGAGAGCCTTTTTGTTAATTTTCGACAATTTCTTTAGCAAGGTCATGCATATTAATGTTGGGCCTTTATTAATTTAAAACTATTTCAAAGCCAAAATTAGTACATTGAAAATATTTTTAAAAATTACTCATCTTTTGAAACCCATAAGTTTTTAAGGATTTTTCTATACACAAGTATGTCTCCTTTGACATTCTGCAAAACTATTGTAGCTAAGGCTTAACACACACCGACAAAAGACAAAACGTTTTCGTCTTTTAAATCAAAAACACTTCCTTGATGGTAACCCATGCCAAAAAAACGACTTATTAAGTTTTTGTCATAAAAGTTAACCGGCAATCACACAGGAATGCGACAATGTTTATTGTCTTTTTTCGTCTTTTTGACATGTCTTAATTGGTGTGGATAACATTATAAGAAAGCACGCAATTATGTGCAACGAGGCTCGTTTCAGGCTGTTTTGTCTGACTTTCTGTGGGTATGTTATATTTTGTCGCTGTAAGACAAACAGATTTAAGGCTATTTTGTTAAGTGGAGGTTTTCTCAAAGGAACTAATGTTCTGTTATCTTATTATCCGAAAAAAAGCTGTTTTGTCTTTTTTTTTGGTGTGATCCATACACTGTTAGCAGAACACACCACCCATGTTAAATAATATTTCAATTTATAGAGTGTTAAAACAGAAATAAAATTGGTTTTCAAATACTGTCTCGTAAAACGTTAAAAAATTAATTAAGAAAACTGAAAGCAAAACAACAGATAGTTTTTAATTTTTTTTACAGAATTTAACTTTAAAAACTCACGTGCAGTAAAAAATGTTTTTCATAAGACAAATAAAAACAATAAAAACTCAAGATTTCTGGTTAAAAAAAACTTATAAACATTTCTGTTGTTCTTTTGCCACAACAACAAAAAAACGTAGTAGCGTTACGACAGACATTCCAAGTAACAGTTCAAAAGCCACTTTGCGGTACCACTTAACACCTCTTCTGAGAGTAGTGGCGTAGGATGTCATTTGATCGGATATATCAACACCTAATTTGGCTTTATTGTAATCAATAACAGCAAGGGGTTTTTCAATAGCTCGTTTCCTTCGATTCCTGGTGGATGGTGGGTTGTTGGTACTGGTGGATGGTTCATTACTGTCTACATTTGGATGGCTCGACGTGGCTACCATTATAGGGGGGTGTTTCGTCGAAAGAATCCTAACACCTCTGGTGTCCTTCCACTTTAACACAACCACTCCATTTTCCTCCTCACGGGCTACCATCTCGCCTCTTTTCAGATTAGCTTTCATAACTTCTGCCGGACAATTCTTTTTGTTGGCCCGTAATGTGCCAACAAGGTGGGTATTTTGATGTAACATGGAACGCGCAAGTTCATAACTAGTATAATAGTTATCCACAAAAAGGGTACGGCCTTCTCCTTTCAGAAGACAAGAAAGTTCTTCACAAACTTTTTGTGCGAGCCCAGTTTCTCTCACGCCTGTGGCGTTCTTGCCCGAGTACACTTTTGCCGACCAAGTAAATCCCTCCTGAGTGCACAACTTAAAAAGTTTAACCCCATATGGGTGGGTTTTGTTCGGAAGGTATTGACGGAAACTCAATCTTCCTCTCCAAGGTATAATGCTTTCGTCAATGACAATATTTTCTCCTGGCATGTAAACTTTCTGGAAATTAGCCTGTAGCATGTCTATAATTGGGCTTATTTTGCCTAGTTTATCTCCTGGAAGAATATCTCGGTTGTCGGCAAAATGTATGAAGTTTAACAAAAGTTGAAAGCGATTGCGAGACATTGTTTTTGCGGGAACTCCAAAATTAAACATAAATTCTTTGGACCAATATGTTTCGAGACTGCCAACCTTTACGAGACCCATCCACAATATGAGTCCAAAAAACTTTTCAATTTCACGATTGTTTGTGGGACTCCACATTAGTTTACGAGATGATCGTGTAAGAGTTCTCCTTTCCAATTGTTGTTGCGCATATTTATTTGTTTCACAAACGATGTGGTCGATTATTTCATTATCGACAAAAAGTTTGAAAGCATCTATGCAACTTATATTTGGCGCAACATCTATAAGAAGTCCAGATTTGCCAGTAAACGGGAAAGTTTTTTGTCTGGAAGAAAACTCAGCCCAATTTATTTGAGTGTCCTTGGAATTAGGATCCATGGTATTATCACCGTCTCCAGCATGCTCATCCTCGTCATCAAAGTCCTGATTTTCCTCATGTTCATCATCAAAAACATTAAACCCTGCGTCTTCAGAATCAGTATCTGAATTGGGGTCCTCATTTGGTAGCCAATTAATATCAATTTCAGAATCGTCTCTTGAAAAATCTCCATCGTCGGCATCGCTGTCCGAAGTTACCACATCTTGCAATATATCTGCAATCTCGTTATCTTTTACATTTCTTCGCGTCATTCTATAAATTATTCTAAAAGTTAAAAAAAATAAATAAATAAATAATAAAATAAAACAAAAATATTAAATACAACTCAAAAACTACATAAAATTACTGTCGCACATTTTCGTGCGACGTGGCCCCACAACATGTTTTATGTTCTCCCAGGCCATGTCGCACGAAAAGGTGCGACACAAAAAAACCGTTATAACTGCAAAATTAGGGACCACAATAAAGTCGCGAGTAGTCAAAACTTATTTTTAGGCACTAAGAAACAAAAAAGAACAAAAATAAGTTGTTGGCCTCAGGTGACCAAAATTGATAAATGACACTGTCAATGAACGATCAAAATTCTAAAAAGGCTTTGGCAGCCAACGTGTTAAATCAAAGACATTTCCTTGATGGTAACCCATGCCAAAAAAAAACGACTTATTAAGTTTTTGTCATAAAAGATAACCGGTAATCAGACAGCAATGTGACAATGTTTATTGTCTTTTTTCGTCTTTTTGACTTGTCTTAATTGGTGTGGATAACATTATAAGAAAGCACGCAATTATGTGCAACGAGGCTCGTTTCAGGCTGTTTTGTCTGACTTTACGTGGGTATGTTATATTTTGTCGCTGTAAGTCAAACAGACATAAGGCTATTTTGTTAAGTGGAGGTTGTCTCAAAGGAACTAATGTTCTGTTATCTTATTATCCGAAAAAAAGCTGTTTTGTCTTTTTTTTTGGTGTGATCCATACACTGTTAGCAGAACACACCACCCATGTTAAATAATATTTCAATTTATAGAGTGTTAAAACAGAAATAAAATTGGTTTTCAAATACTGTCTCGTAAAACGTTAAAAAATTAATTAAGAAAACTGAAAGCAAAACAACAGATAGTTTTTAATTTTTTTTACAGAATTTAACTTTAAAAACTCACGTGCAGTAAAAAATGTTTTTCATAAGACAAATAAAAACAATAAAAAATCAAGATTTCTGGTAAAAAAAAACTTATAAAAATGTCTGTTGTTCTTTTACCACAACAACAGCAGCAAAAAAACGCAGCAGCGTATTTCAATGCAAGCCAAAACCAGAAAACTAAAATTAACTTTCAGAAGAAATGAAAAAACAAACTGCGGAAATAAATGTAAGAAATGAAGACAGACAACAACCAGCCAGCCACCAACAAAATGAAAAGAAATAACAATAACAGTCACAATAGCTCCAGCATTCGTGTATTTTGTAGACCGGAAATAGTGTAATAAAGTGACAGTAAGAACATCCGTTTCAAAGTCATCTTCATTGAGTGCAATTGTAAACAATTGTATAATTGTGTAAGTGAATATATGAGAGTTTATATGCATGTGTGTTCGTTGTTGGTGTTTGAGCCCATATTTCTTTCTTGTTGGAAATGTGCGAATGTGTATGATTTTGTGAGGATTCAATTTTCAGTTTTAAGGGAGTGCATTAAAATTAAACAGTGTTGGGTAAAAAAATGTTTACTAGAACGGCGTATAGACATCTAAAAAATACTTCTGAATCATTTAAGCGATTATTTTAGCCAGATGAACGTCTTTGTATGGTGCAGTTAAAGCAACTGGAGGACTACTTTCTCTTTGTGTTACGTCCTCTCGGGTTGATGAATTCTGCCAGTTATTAAACACGTTTCCTTTAAGTAATATTTTAGAATGGTTTCAATAATCATGTACCTGAAACTTTAGCAAGTCACCTGAAGGGCATTTATTTTTAAAGATTTAAAATCCACAATAAACATCTTATTTCTGTTTAAGTTAAAAATACTCCCAGTTTTAGTAAAAAAAAAAACTTTAGTGTCAAAAATACCATCTTGAATATAAAAATTTTCTGATTTTTTTATTCATACTCCTGTTTTTATTTCAAAACTCCTAGTTTTATTTTAAAAACTCCCGATTTTGATATTTTTAGTTATCATTAAATTATTTTTACTGAAGGAAGGAAGTTTTAAAACTTGGAATTTTAGTAAAATTTATTGATAATTTTTTTGGCTGCGCATGTTTCAAGAATTACCACATTCTTTCATCAAAATTATTTGAGTTCTAACCTCTGCACCACTGCGGTGCCTGCCAGCCTCCAGTCAAACATCAATATTTAGCCAGTGGTACTGATGGTTCGAAACTTGCTGTTATTATCAATTTCAATTTATTCACATGTTGCTTCCTTTTTTCTGTTTTTTCGTATTCTTTCTGTCAAGATTTTGTTTTGAAAGCCTGCAAACATTTGTTTATTATGTTTTTTGACCACTTTCGTCGACATTTTATTTGTACAGCTAGAAGTACAAATGTAAACATTAGTGTTTGTGCCGTAGCTATTTTTTAAGAACAATTGGGATTTTTAGTTAAACTGTTAATTTAATTTTGATATTTCTAGTTAGGCTTGAGTTCGAATTTTTATTCACAAAGAACATAAGTTTCGATTTAAAAATAACACAGCGGAACAAAATTGAACTTTTTGTGTGTTGATTGGAAGTTTGGTGCAATTTTTTGCTAATTTGAGGTCGCTGACTTCAAATTTAATCTCCGTTTTTCCCTATCAGCTCGCATTTTTAAAAATTTCCAAAAATTAAAAGTTCAAAAATCATAACTTCACTCTCCATGAAGCGATTTTTAGAATTCTTCTTTTTTGCAAATCACAACAAAAATGGCCGAGAATAAGTTGTTTACGCAAAAAAATCCAAAAAATTAAGATTTTTTATTTTTAAAAATCATGAAAAGGTCCAAAACCTAAAAAACTTCAAAGTCTTATTACTTTCACGTAAAGTCACATAACCTATAAACAGTTTTAGACACAGACCGATGAACGCGTTTCGCTTTTATTCACAATTAGGTGAAAGTACCTTATTTTTAAGTGAAGCAAAAACGTCCATAAATAGAACAGCAGCAAACACACACACACACACACACACATTAAAAAAGTTATTTTTGTATGGAAATCGCAATTTCTATCAATTTCCAAAAACTGCGATTTTTGCCGAAATTTGAGTTTTTATGAATTTTTAACGATATCTCTAAAACTACTGGGCAAATTTAGAAACAATGCCAGTTCAGCTTAAATATAATATTCGGGTATCTTTTAGAAACCGAAATGATGAGAAATTGAAATCGAACGATTATTTAAATTCAATTATTTCCAAAATTAACGTAGTTTTTCGTGGTTTAAAGTGATGTTCTTGCAAAAATTATAGATACTTAAAGAATGAAATAGATAAAGTGTTATATTTTAATGAATTTTCATTACAGGGTCGGTTCTAAAATTTCCTCGATTTTAAATCCACTTCATTTCGATTTCTAGAACACGCCCGATTGTCAAAGAATTTTGATGTTTTTTTATAGTGAATGTTGTGCACCGTTTTCAAGTTATTCCAACGCTTAAATACCTGTCACGCTTATTTACCTTGGATAAGTGATGCAGTATCTCTTCTCCTTAAACGAGTGTGGCCGCTATCATTTAAAATATTTCGAGGTAGTGGGATCGTATGCAATTCAAGCCTTTTTTAGTATTTTACTGCATATTTCGTTATCATAGTTTTAACTACTTGAACGAACGTTCTGATCCTTGTGAATATTTGAGTTTTTAACATACCAAGGGCAGCTGTAATTATTCGAAGAAGTTTATTTTGGCGCTTTTGAATTTTTTCGATGTTAGAGGCCGAGGCAGTGCCCCATAACTGAGTACTATAGCACCCCAGATTGGCTTTAAGATGGAATTGTAAAGTAGAAGCTTGCAATCGAGACTAAGGCCAGAGTTTCTTCCAATAAGCCGATGAATTTGGATGGCTTTTAGTTTCATTTGAGTTAATTTTGATTCTATATGGCTTTTCCACGTTAAACGGCGATCTAAATGTATACCGAGATATCTTACACGAGAATTTTGTGGTATTATTTGATTATTAATTTTGGTATGGGTCATGTTTCGCGACGCAGTGTGAATGTTTTATTGTTTTATCCTCCTGTAAGTAACGAGATGCTTCAGGACGGGTTTCGGGCACGCTTAGAAAAGCTGTATCGTCCACAAATGTTGAAGTTTGGGTGAAGTTATTTGTTGGCATGTCCGAAATATAAATTAAGTATAAAAAGGGCCCAGGATGCTGCCTTGTGGGTCTCCAGCGCTTATTGGATGAGCAGAACTTATAAAATCGCCTTCTTTAATAAAAAAAATTAACGACCGACTAAGAAGCTTTCTAAAAGCCTGTGTTCGTTTATCAAAAGCTTGAGAAACATCGATGAAGAGAGCGTAACAATATTTTTTTTGTTCAAAGGATTTTCTTATGGCGCTTACTATTCGATGGGTTTGTTCAATAATGCTGCATTTTCTTCTAACCCCGAATTGGTGGTTAGGAATACATCTCTTTTCATTTTATATTGGGTTAATTTTGACACTAACAGCTTTTCCAACAGCTTTGATATATTAGAAAGTAAGCTTTTAAGCCTATAGGCCTATATGACTTAACTTTTGTGTGATCCTTTCCTGGTTTAGGTATCATGGTAACTAAGGAAACCTTCCATTTTTGAGGATAGAATTCAAGGCGTAAGGTAGCATTAAAAATTAAAAGAATAATTTTCTTTGCTATGCTGGGTAGCTCCAAAAGCATTTTGTTGCTGGTCTTATCAAAACCAGGAGCCTTCTTGTGGTGTAAATAACAAGTAGCTTTTTCGATTTCAAATCTTAGTGGAACAGCTACTCTAGCAGAAACAGGTGGTAACTCGACCTTAATTTTTGCATTTATATAAAACTTTACAGTTTGGAATAAAATGTATCTTAAGCTTAGCCTTGGCTTACAATTGTATTTTGAAAATTAAAGGTAAATGGCGTAATTTAAGAAAAAGAAGATCATCTTTTAACCAGAAAAACGTGAAATATGTGTGCATTAAAAATGCAGCAATAGCTAAAATATGCAAATTATTAACAAACGAATCTAGATTCCGTTACTGTTTTAATATTGTGAGTGAAATAACCTTAAAAACAACATTCAGTTATTATTCAACTAAAACCTTGTTCCCTTATGTTATCTTAGTAAAAAAAATAATTATCGTTGATTTATTTGGCATTAACTCTTTCGGCTCTTAAAAAATAACTTAATTGTGCAATCATTTGTCGATTTTTCAAGTTCTCAGTTTTCTGTTTAAGGCTCAAGGCTTACAAGGTATTCAAAAATAAGTAAACGAAAATGAAAAGAAATCGCCTTAAGTGCGATTATTCATTTATACTAATTTCAAGTCAACTCAACGATTCCTATACCTGTTCTAGTTTGAGCCCAGTACCGATTTATTTTATTTGTCGCAAACATCTATTCTAGTAAATAATTAAAAATCATGTAAATGAAAACTCTGAACAAAATTGAATTTTTAGCATACAATTTTTTCCATAGCCTAACTTTTGATTGTTTTTTTTTAACAAAGCAAATCTCTTGTTGACTTTTCTACATATTTTTTTACAAATAAATACACATGCGAGTTGTTTTCTTTTTTTTTTTTTTTAGTTGAAGTTGAAAAACAAAATATTTTACTAATAATCAGAAATTTTTATGCAAACGTTTAAAAGTAAACAATAAACAAAATATTTTAGCTTCTATTTATAATTTTTACATAAAAACCACATCCTATTGTTGTTAAATATTTATGCATGTAAACATCGTAAAAATAATAGAAAACTTGTAACAATATTTGTACAATTTGTAGCCAAATGGCATTTATGTGTGTGTGCTTGTGTGTGACTTGTCATCGCTTGCAATCAATCTGTCAACAAAATTCAATGTTAAAAACCCCAAAAAATGAGCCTTGACTGATTTGCAAAAAAAAAAAAAAAAAAAAATAACAACCAAACAACAATAAAGGGTTTATCGCTAGAAAAAAACTCGACTAGAAGTAGAAAATATTTTCTAAAGTTTGGTAAAAAAAAATTGAAACGATACCAAAATAACAGATATTTAGGCCAGCGCAGCATCATATTTCAGCCAAAGGCGGCATAAGGCATAAAAAATATTCCAGCTTGGATGCTGTGGACGTCACGCATATATCGTTTTTCACAATCTTTCAAATACATATGCAGAATTGGATTTACTTCGGTATAAATACCTACATATGTACATCTACGCATTAATAAAAGGGATATAAGGAAATGGAATTTGAGAATACTTTAAATTCCTAACATTTTTTCACGCTATTCAATTATTCATCAAGGCCAGGGGGAATTTTAAGAAGATCAACAATTTTAAAACAATATAAAAATATAAAATATGTACAAAACATAAAAAAATCTAAATAAATATGTATGTATGTTTAAAAATAAGCAAAAATGGAAAAAGTTTTTTAATTTTAAGAACAATTGTGATTTTTAGTTGAACTGTTAATTTTAATTTTGATATTTTTTTTTAGTTAGGCTTGAGTTCATCAAATTTAATTTTCATTAAATTATTTTTACTTATTTATTAAAATTTATTGATAATTTCCATGGCTGAGCTGGGGCTCGAACCTGGGTTGAATTTAAATGTTTCAAGAATCACCATATTCTTCCATCAGAATTCCTTGAGTTCTAACCTCTGCACCACTGCGGTGCCTGCCAGCCAGCAGTCAAATATCAATTTTTTAACCAGTGATACTGGTGGTTCGAAATTTGCTGCAATTATCATTTTTAATTCATTAACATGTTGCTTCCTTTCTTAATTTTTTTAATTTTTTAGCTTTTTGACTTGGAAACTTATTGACTGAAAAAACCAAGCAATAGCAATTTCTACACATCCCGGTTGGCCCCGTCATTAAGACGTCCTCGAAGACGGATGCACGACAATGTTAATTTCTGCACGACATGTGAGGGACAGCAGGAACAAATCGTTAACGACATTTTCGAACAAGTGTCGCGAAAATCGTGCAGGACACAAAGAGAGACAATGTCGCCTACTTTGTCGTCAACGACTACATGCATGACTATGTCGTCTATTTTGGCATCCACAACAAAAATTATTATATGCTTATCTATTTCAGACAGTTGTTTAGTATAGTTGGAATTTTAATTTGTGTTATATGTTATATAACATTGTTGTTTGAGGTTTCGGTAATCATTTGTTTTAAGATGAGAAGCTGATTGGGCTTCTGCATCCGGTCCTGGAACTGGGGCTGCCAGCATGGCCTCCAGGCGGGCTGTTGGTGGCAGTTGGTTATTTGAAGGCGCCAATCTCTCGCCTTGACTGTGATAAAAACCAAATTTTACCAACTTTTAATTATAGGGGTAAATGAATTTACAGAGTATAGTTTGAATTTGAAATTTTATTTTGTTTAAATCTAGAAACTTTTTGTTTAAACATTCATAAATTGTCGAAAATTTTTCATTCAAAAGAAGATTTGATTAAGGAAAGTCTTATAGAAAATAGAGAATTTATTTTACGGGAGAGCAATTGGTTTTAGAATAATTTGGACAAGTTATTGGAATTTTCGGTTGCGAATATTGCAAATTTGTTTTAGAAGAATACATTTTGCAAACTTAATTTAGATAAACGGTAAGAAAATTTCGTATTTTTGTTTTAGTGAAATTATGTTGTTAATAATTTGTGGTCTTTGTACTGTTGGTAGGATTGTTGTGTCGAATATATTGGCTTCTGGAGTGAGGAAGAAGGAAAAAACAAAGACAAAACGTGTATTTGGGTCACTTTCTCTGGTTGTTATTGGTGCAAGATTTTTTTATTTAAATCGCAATTGGGAACTTGAGGTTCTTTACACGTTTGTGTTGAACCTGATAGAATTCCGGAACCTGATAAAATTCTTGAGGAAACTAAATAAGTTTCCGGTTTATAAGATTTATCATAAAGCTAATTTTCCTGCGAGTGAACATATATCCCATAATACCTACATACGTGAAAATAGAGTGACCTACGGGTAGTTCAGTATTGTTTTTTTTTTTTTGTTGTTAGAAATTTCATATCTAATTTATTAAATTTGCTCGAACTTTTAAGTTTTATATTTATATTGAATTCGATTTAAAACCGGGGTTTTTTTAGTTTTAAAAATTGATTAACTTTAAAATTTTTGCTTAAATTACCTGAATGGTACTGTAATGGTCACCTAAATTGTTAATTATCGATAAACTTATAAAAAAGAAGTCTATTTACGAATATTTCAAATACCTTTACACTTAGAGGAAACTACACTCAAATGTATTTCTTCGGTTTGTGCTTTGTTGCGATACAGACGCGTATTCTTAATCCCGCATACAATTGAATTATTAATTACATTTGATATTTTAATATAACAAATTAGCGAATGGACGCATTTTTTTTAATAAATCTTTAACATAAAAGTGAACAATAATCAAAAACGAAAAAATTAATAAAAAAATATATGTATAAATGTACATACATATGTACACATATACTGTACAAAAACATTTTGTTTAAAATTCTTTTTTGGTGCAATACATTAAATAATAAAAATAAAAAAAGCACAGTAAAACAGTGATAAACAAAAACAACTTTTTGCATGAGTAGTCACAATGTAAC
The DNA here is from genome assembly GCA_949318255.1 of Pollenia labialis. NCBI lineage: Eukaryota > Metazoa > Arthropoda > Insecta > Diptera > Polleniidae > Pollenia > Pollenia labialis. The sequence goes on from OX439142.1 coordinate 71,808,474, forward strand.
AACAATAAAACTAGATGAAAGAAATGCATACGTAACAGTTAATGCTAAAGAGTGCAATACTGAAACAAATAAAACAAAACAAAACAATATTAACTACCTAACGGCTAAACCTATTGCTCGTACACGTTCCCTTTCACCCTCTGTTTTTACAAAGACGGTTGATGCTGAGACATTAAAAAATATTAATCTCTCGCTAGTGCCTGCAAGTGTTGCCGCTTCGGCAAAAACAATTTTAGTAACAAATGTTACCATGAATTCAAACACAGACGCAATGGAAAAATCTCAAGTAAAAAGTTGTCAAAAGCCTCAAGTACAAGTTGGTATGGACAGGTACATAACAGTGCTTAAACGTGGTCGCAGCCCTACCTCTGCAGCAGTTGCTTCGGCCTCAAAAGTACCATCTTTTGATAAAATAAATTCTCAAAATCGTTTTGCAATTCTGGAGGATGATTCCTCTGAAGCACCAAACGTCATAAAATCGTCCAAGCCTCCCCCGATATATCTTAGGGAGCAAAACTCAAATGAGCTTATAAAGAGTTTAATTTCGTTAATTGGAGAAAATTCGTTTTACGTAGCTGCTATCAAGCGTGGTAGTATAAACGAGACTAAAATACAAGTCAATCATGAGAATAATTTTCGCAAAATAATAACCAAATTTGAAGCACTTAAAAAAAACTTTTATACATACCAACTGAAGAGCAGTAAAGGTCTTCAGGTAGTGATTAAGGGAATTGACTCATGTGTGGACCCTGAAGAGGTAAAAACATTCCTAGAAGAAAAAGGCTTCAAAATAAAACATGTAGTAAATATTAAAAATAGAGAAAAAAATCCCCAACCACTTTTTCGAGTGGAGTTTGAACCCGGCGACGTAAAGCTTAAAAAAAACGAAACGCATCCTATTTACAATTTGAAATATATTCTCTATAGAAGAATAACTATAGAAGAGCCACACAAAAGAAATGGTCCCGTTCAATGTTTAAACTGTCAAGAATATGGTCATACTAAGGCATACTGCTATTTACCCCCTGTTTGTGTAGTATGTGGTGAATTACATGGTACAGTTCTCTGCGATAAGTCTAAAACCGACCCCAACGTAAAAAAATGTAGTAACTGTGGCGGCAATCACACTGCCAATTATAGAGGATGCCCTGTGTATACTATCGTCAAGCAGTCGGCTGGACCGAAAACTAATCCCCCTCAAATGCAGGTACCAAATCAAGTAAACACAAATGCAATTCAAGCCCCCCAGCCTGGTAATAACAGAATTTCTTACGCTAACGTGCTAAAATCAAACCATGTGCCAATGCAAGGTGCCTCGCCAGGTAATGATGAAACTCCAGTCTCTAATTTAAGTCGTTTAGAAAAAACAATGGAAACATTAGTGCAAACAGTAAATAATTTTACAAACACAATGGGTAATATGATGCAGGAGATTCTTAGAATGCAATCGATGTTATTGCAAGCTGTACTTAACAAACCATGAACTGTTTAAAAATTTGTTTTTGGAACGCAAACGGCATCCGCCAACATAAAAATGAATTAGAATACTTTCTTAAAAATAAACAAATTGATGTCATGATGGTTTCTGAAACTCATTTGTCCTCAAGAAATACGTTTAAAATTAATGGTTATACACTATATGATACCAAGGACCCTCGAGATAGAGCTTGTGGAGGTTCTGCCATTTTAATAAAAACCAGAGTCAAACACTACCTCATGGGTGATCATTGTGAAGATTATCTTCAAGCAACAAACATTTGCGTTGAAGAATTAAATAGAAACGTAGTAATCTCATCGTTATACTCCCCACCTAGATATTCAATATCTGAAGGCCAATATTATAATTATTTTAAATCATTAGGACCTTGTTTCCTGGCCGCTGGCGATTATAACGCTAAACATACCTTCTGGGGGTCCCGACTTATAACACCAAAGGGTCGTGTTCTATTTAATACTATTTCTAAAATGGATTTGAATGTGATAGCGAGCGGACAACCAACATATTGGCCTACTGATCAGCAAAAAATACCAGATGTCATCGATTTTGGCGTGGTTAAAAACATTCCCTTAGAAACGATTTATGTTGAAGCTTCCTTAGAATTATCTTCCGACCACACACCAACAATTGTTACTTTAATGAACCCCAAATAGAATTGTATCTCCAACTGGTTACTTAGCGACGCCAGCTACACAAATCAATTGGCTAAAATATAAAAAATATCTCAGCACCCATTGCACAGAAAATATTCTGCTTAGTACACCGGAATACGTAGATCGCGCTATTCTTAATTTTTACAGTTTTCTGAAGCTAGCTGTGCAACATTCCAGTAATACCCCAAAAAAAACTAAAAATATTAAAATTTATTCCACAGATGTTGAGCGTCTCCTGACTGAAAAAAGAAGAGCTCGAAGAGAGTGGCAATTGCACAGATCCCCTCAACTAAAGAGTTTATTAAAAGATTGTACAAAAAGGCTAAGAAAGTTACTACAGACTCAAAAAACGGCTTCTCTGCAAAAATATCTTAAGGAACTTGATGCAACTCCGCAATCAGACTACTCATTATGGCGTGCAGCTAAAAATCTAAAAAGGCCAGTCGCCTCTAAGCCACCATTAAGAAACTTGAACGGAAGTTGGGCAAGAAATGATAACGAAAAGGGAAATCTGTTTGTTAATCACTTAAAAAACGTATTTACCCCAAATATATCTCACGATACTGCGGTCGTGTTACCACCTGTTCCTGCTAGAGCGGCTGTTCCCCTAAGATTTGAGATAAGAGAAATCGAAAAGGCTGTTTGTGAATTAAACCCCAAAAAAGCCCCTGGTTTTGATAAGATCAGCAACAAAATGCTTTTGGAGCTACCCAGCACAGCAAAGAAAATTATTCTTTTAATTTTCAATGCTATCTTACGTCTTCAATACTATCCTCAAAAATGGAAGGTTTCCTTAGTCACCATGATACCTAAACCAGGAAAGGATCACACAAAAGTTGAGTCATATAGGCCTATAAGCTTACTTTCTAATATATCAAAGCTGTTTGAGAGGCTGTTAGTGTCAAAATTAACTCCAATTTTAAGTGAAAATAGATGTATACCTAACCACCAATTCGGCTTTAGAAGAGAACACAGCACAATTGAACAAACCCATCGTATAGTAAACGCCATAAGAAAAGCCTTTGAAGAAAGAAAATATTGTTCCGCTCTCTTCATCGATGTTTCTCAAGCTTTTGATAAAGTCTGGCATGAAGGCTTATTACATAAATTGAAGCAAAATTTTCCAGCAAACATACACAAGCTGCTAGAAAGCTACTTAGTCGGTCGACAATTTATTATAAAAGAAGGAAATTTTCTTAGTTCACCTCAGCCAATTGGCGCTGGAGTCCCACAGGGAAGCATTCTGGGGCCTCTATTATACTTAATTTATACTTCGGACATGCCAACGAGCAACTACACACAAACTTCAACATTTGCAGACGATACAGCTTTTCTAAGCGTCCACGAAAACAGTTATGAAGCATCTCGTTACTTACAGGATCATATATTTCAACTAGAAATATGGTTAAAACAATGGAGGATAAAAGTCAATGAGCAAAAATGCGTACATATAACATTCACCTTGCGTCGGGAAACATGCCCCCCTATTAAAATCAATAATCAAATAATACCTCAAAATTCGCATGTAAAATATCTCGGTATACATTTAGATCGCCGTTTGACGTGGAAAAGCCATATAGAGGCAAAATTAACTCAAATGAAACTAAAAGCCATACAAATTCATTGGCTTATTGGAAGAAACTCTGTCCTTAGTCTCGACTGTAAACTCCTACTTTACAACTCTATCTTAAAGCCTATCTGGTGCTACGGTATTCAGTTATGGGGCACTGCCTCGGCTTCTAATATCGAAAAAATTCAAAGGCTCCAAAATAAACTTCTTCGAATAATCACAGCTGCCCCTTGGTATGTTAAAAATTCAAATATTCACAAGGATCTCAATGTTCCATTAGTTAAAACTGTGATTACGAAATATGCAGTAAAATACTTAACAAGGCTCGAATTGCATCCGAACCCACTAGCTCGAAATATTTTAAATGATAGCGGCCACACTCGCTTAAGAAGAAGAGACACTGCAGCACTTGTCCAATTAGATGAGCGATAAACACCTAGATAAGTGAACAGAACCCGTGATAAAGAAAATTTTTGTCTGGCACTGGCAGGACATAAAATAAAGTATTAGGTTAAGATTTGATTAATTATTGTTAGTTCATATTAAATGTATGAAGATTCAATAAATAATATTGAAACAAAAAAAAAAAAAAAAAAAAAAAAAATGTATGCGTTGTAATATTTAGGAAAATAAACATTTTCGTAGATATTATAAGACATATGTACATACATATTTAAATTTAACATACATATACAAAAAACATATCGATTAATTGGTTGAACATAATAAGAATAAGTATCCTGTCTAAAGTCTTCCGGCGCCTGAGGACATCGATGGAGAAATCATATACTAAGTAAGTTAATTAATTCATATTTGTTTTTTTATATTCTTATTTATATCATCCATATTCAAAAACACTATTTTGTTTTTTTTTTGTTTTCTCTTAAAATTTAAAAAAAAAATAGAAAGGTAAATAATATATACCGTAATAACTTCTTTTAATTCAATTAATAGTTGTTAAAACTATTAGTTATACATTCGTTACTAGCTATTAATTGTTACTACAAATTTTACGGGTTTTTAACTTTAAATATAAATGGTAAATTTCAATTTGTGACCAATTATAATTTAAAAATACCTTTTCTGTTAATTTTCAATCTTCAAATATATATGTTAATATTCATTGTTAAATAAATATTTTTATATTCCAAACATGAAATTTTAAATTTTAATTTGGTTGTGAAAAGTGAAGTTTAGGTATGGGTCTTATGGGGTGATTTTCGTTTGTATTTTATTTTTCTATAGGGCTGATAAGCGGAAAATATGTATATCAGCATGGAGGGTGGGCTAGGATCTGTGTAGCATATTTCATCTCTCGCTACACGTGCATCATCAATCCATATATACTTTCTCTTTATTTCTATCTATCTTTATGAGTCACTTTAGTTGTTTTAATTTTGCTACCTAAATTTTATAATCTCTTAGAAACGAATTAATTTTATTGGGAACATAACAAACCAACCCCCCAAACGACGAGCACGGCCGAACTAATAGGTAGCCCCGTTTCTAGCACTCAGAACTTGTTAGGAGTCCGGCGCCACCCGGAAATCTTCTGAGACTCTCCTCCCGGAACCGCTGATTATCCGCGACTGCATTTGCAGCTGTTCCGTATATCCACGGAACTTTCCACTATCCGCAACCTGTTGACGCGCCCGATAGCACTCAGCTGTGCTTCCATCAGAGATGCGAGGCCCTATGCTCCTTATAGGAACTAAAGGAACCAATATATATATATATATGTTTTATAATCGACTTTTATAAGCAATCCTAAAGTTGACAGTGAAGTATTAACTGCATGTAATCCATTTTCCAGCCAGTGAATACCTTCATCAGAATTTTTCGGTTTTACTGGTTAGAGCTAATTTGTAAATTTTTTGTAGGTATTTAAATCAATAATTAACAAAAAGAATATGAGAATTTTAAGAAATTAAAGCAAGTGACAAGAAAACTTTGTCGTCAATAGCATTTATACAAGACAACTTATAGGACAGTGTCGGTCATACTGTCTCACATAGAGCTAAACAGAAGACAACTTATAAGACGACGACGCTCAAACATTCGTGCACGACGATTTCCTTTAAGTCGTCTTCTAGAAACCCTAAACGACAGGGGACTAGTCTTGCATACATCATCTGGTCAACTGAGATAATCTGGCCATTACACAAGCAAGTGCAAGTTTGAAGAACTCAATAAACTCACACTTTTTCATTAAGGCCATCACTGTTTTGGTACTTGTACCCAACTTGCAGCTCTACTTGCAAGAAATTTCTGAAGACAGTGTATTTTTGCCACATGCTGCTAGTTAATGTCAATTATATTAACAATGTTGCCAAATTGACTTGATTGCGGAAACATTAATTTAAATTTTAATTTTAAAGTTTATATAAAAAATATTTATTGTTATTATCAAAAAGTAATTTCAATTTTCGGGAATACAAAATTTAAATTTCAAAAGATTTTGTTATTCGTGCTAAATTCCCAGTTTTTATTATTGATAAAAACACTTGAAATTTATTGTTGATGGGATAAGCTATTCCTATGCGCATTTCACTGGTTGCTTAGGCCAGATGGATGAAGTTTCCTGATGATCTGGCCTAAGCAACCAGTGAAATGCGCATAGGAATAGCTTATCCCATCAACAATAAATTTCAAGTGTTTTTATCAATAATAAAAACTGGGAATTTAGCACGAATAACAAAATCTTTTGAAATTTAAATTTTGTATTCCCGAAAATAGAAATTACTTTTTGATAATAAACAGGCGGGTGCACGGCCTAAAAAACACTTAATTGACAACATCTTTTGTAAGTTGTTGTTGTTTTTTATTTTGTTTTTCTTAACCTACTTACAACTACAATTAATGTTGAGAGAATTTCAACTAATTGTAGCGGGGAATGTAAGACGAGATGAACGCACTGTTTATTGTTGATGTTGTTTTGTTTAAGCTTTGATATTATTACAAGTAGAACAGTTGCTATAAGTCTTATACGTTTAACATTTTTACTTGGTTTAATATCTTTAGTTTTTCTAAAATCTTTATGGATGAAGTTTCCTGATGATCTGGCCTAAGCAACCAGTGAAATGCGCATAGGAATAGCTTATCCCATCAACAATAAATTTCAAGTGTTTTTATCAAGAATAAAAACTGGGAATTGAGCACGAATAACAAAAACTTTTGAAATTAAAAATTTTGTATTCCCAAAAATTGAAATTACTTTTTGATAATAAACAGGCGGGTGCACGGCCTAAAAAACACTTAATTGACAACATCTTTTGTAAGTTGTTGTTGTTTTTTATTTTGTTTTTCTTAACCTACTTACAACTACAATTAATGTTGAGAGAATTTCAACTAATTGTAGCGGGGAATGTAAGACGAGATGAACGCACTGTTTATTGTTGATGTTGTTTTGTTTAAGCTTTGATATTATTACAAGTAGAACTGTTGCTATAAGTCTTATACGTTTAACATTTTTACTTGGTTTAATATCTTTAGTTTTTCTAAAATCTTTATGGATGAAGTTTCCTGATGATCTGGCCTAAGCAACCAGTGAAATGCGCATAGGAATAGCTTATCCCATCAACAATAAATTTCAAGTGTTTTTATCAATAATAAAAACTGGGAATTTAGCACGAATAACAAAATCTTTTGAAATTTATTGTTATTTATTTTTTTCAAATATAAAAAAGAAGACAAATGATTAAAATTCTTAAATATTTATATTAGAAAAAGTAATAATAATTTAAAATACCAACTGCTTATTTAGAACAGAAGCTCTGTTTCGCACTTGGAAACTTGAATGAAGTTCAAATTGTTTGCTTCGACACAACTGCACATAATACGGGTGGAGCAAATGGTGCTGCATCTCTGCTTGAAGGAAAACTAGGGCGTGATTTATTATATTTTCCATGCAGACACCATATTTACGAGTTGTTACTCCGAAAAGTATTCGAAATTGGAGTTGCTACAACAGCCGCACCAGAAGTACTAATTTTTAATAGATTTAGCAAACACTAAATTAATATTGATAAGACAAATTACAAAAGTTGCTTAGAAGATGAACACGTTGTTAAAGTATAAACTGCAGAAGAATGTGAAGTAATCTTAAATTACTGTCTTGTTAATTTGAAGCAAACTTCAAGTAGACGCGATCACAAAGAATTATTACAATTAGTAATTAGTAGGGAAGGGCTTTTTATGCAGTTAAAATCGAGTTTTATGCGCATAAAACATACACTTATAATTAAAAAATATGCGCTTTAAATTGAAAAAATATGCACTTTAAATTTTTCCTAACACATTACAAATAATCAAATCATTAAAATAACATAAAACCCCTAAAAATTCAGTCTCGTTAACGAAAATAAGGTACACCAAAAAATCAGAAGAAAAAATATAGTAAAACACAAAATTTAAAGTAAAACAATAATGTAAATTAAGTCACTTGTTAGATAGTTATGCGAACCTTCATATAAAATTTTCATATACATTCATTTTCCACTACGCTGTTTTCGTAAAAATTTCAATTAAATATGCCAGCAGTTTGTGTTATTGTTTTGTGTCCTTCTTATTTCTAAAAACTTTATCAAATTTGATACGAATTTGTTTACTTAAGTTTCCCTTAACTGCATACATTCTATTTATGACATTATCAATTAATTTAATTTGCATTCTTAATGGATTTGATTTCTCTAATTTTACAATAGTCTCAGAGATAAATCCGTAATTTGAAGACTTTAAAATTATCCGAAATTTTATATTTTGTAAATTTGTTATTTTTTTTTTTGGTACTGCATTACCATCGTTCCATCACATCCTTGAATTGTTCAAAATTTTCAGCATAATACACAACTGATTTCAACCACATTGTTGTTATGGAATACTTCTCCTAATATGAGACAAAACGCAATGTGCTTTGCAAAATATTTTTTTCCCAAAAATGCACCAAATATATGCAATGTCAGCAATATATGCAAAAATATGCATTTAAAGCCTAATATGCAAAAATATGCACTAACAAATCGATGCCATTTTATTTAAAATTTCTTGATTCGAAAAGATATTAAGTTAATCTTGATCTCAGACTGACCACAGCAAATATGTATTTGCATAAAAATCCGGTCTTTGGTAATTAGTTTTCTTGGTGGTACGGTGCCGAATTTTAACACCTTTCGAATACCTGGTGCAACTTCTCATGCTAGATGGATGTCAACAGCTATTTATACACTTAAAATTTATTTGTTCCGTAATCAATTTAATATGACAAAAAAAGAGCTGAACGGTATACGTAGTGTCTGTCTTTTCATAGTTCGTATTTATGTTTAAGCCTGGTTTGGATGCACCAAAGCAATTGAAGCACCAAATCAAGACCTTAATTTAATAAAAAAATATAATTGCTTATCGTAAACAAGATATAGGCTTTGCTTTGTTATGGTATTTGTCCGAAGAAGCAGTTGGTCTTTTATTCTTCGATCCTAATGCTAGTGTTTATATTAAGAGAATAATGGTTAAAGCAATTAATGTTCAAGAAAGTAAAGAAAAATGCAAGCGGATCATAGCTAATCCAACAAATATCCTTTAAACATTTTCACAAAAAGATTTAAGCGATTTTGTAAATTCAAACACACACGCGTTCTTTGATCGCTTAGACATTTCAAAAGACTATTTGCAAGTCGATCAATCGGATTGGAATGAAAGATTTGACTACGCTCAAGCATTTCAAATTTGTCAAAACTTATCTGTAGTAAACGATGCTGCTGAAAGAGGTCCCAAATTCATTACAGATTATAATAATAAATTAACACACAATGAAGATGAGAAACAATTCCTTTTTCAAGTGGTCAAAGAATATAATATTAATTATCCCACTTTTAAAAAGACTTCACTATTACACTAAATTGATATTAATATGTAATTCATAGAAATATTTTATTTTAATGTTAATTTTTCAAATAATTTTTAATAAAATATTAAAAAATTAATTTTTTTGTCTAATTTCTAATAATAAATACAAATAGTTGCTTGAGGCGGGGCTCAACATTATCCAACCGTGGTAAACATTTATTTTTGTGCTTTTTAATACTTAATGAAATATTTTTAGCGCTTGCCCCGATATAAATTCGAGAAAATTAATTTCTTCATATATAACAATAGCGTATAATTTTTTTGGGGTTTTGAGAACATCGTGTTTAAAGTTTTTGTCAAATCGGATATCTATTAAAACCTCAATATCGCGGTTAATAAAAATTCTTCATATTGGATTTTTCGACGAATACATAATACCGTTTTTTGTGTTTAAATTGAGCAATTTTTTTTATTCTGCGTATCCTTTATGACCATCCATATTTTATTCAAAGTGCTAGTCCTCCATATAGGCTATTTTATTTTTTAAGGAATTCGTATGATAAACCTGATACACTATTTTATTTTGTATGGTATACGCTGTTTTATTCAATAATTTTACGGTATTTTTATTCAATTTTTTTACGGTATTTTTATTAAAATATTTGATCTCAAAAATATCAATTTGTAACATTATAAAACAGTTATTAATTCATACACAGAAAAAATTATTGCCGAATTATTTTCAAACAAACGATTGTTTGAAATTTTTTTTATTTTCTGCAAATTTTTTTACTGATTCAATTAATATTTTTGTTTGATTTTTATTTAACCAACAAAAATGTTGACAACTTTTCAATAATATAATATACGCGCTATTGGTTTCAATTTTTCATAATTTTGTATGAAATATTTAACGCTCTTTAATGTTGTCGTTTTTTGCATTTTTTATTTGATCGTAAGCAACACTTCTTTATGTGAAATATAAGAACAACAACACAAAACACATACAGTTTATTTTTGGACGCTTTAAAAAAGTACAACAAGAAGAAAGATGATAAAATAGCGCGACGAGGTTATTAGTAAAAAAACAAAAAAAATAGCAGGTAAAAAAAGGTTTCATTCTTTTTTAAACAACAGAAACAACAACCACATTATAAGAAACAAAATTCATTTTTGGTTGGTTTCAAAGTTGGAAAAAAAGGAATGAAAAACAAAATCCCGTATTCAATTTTTGAAAACTGTTTACTTAAATACATCAAATACAAAAATAAAATGATGACGAAAAACATATCGAGTCGGTCTGCTGCCGTTGTTTGTTACATTTCTTCTTCTTTAGCCAAGGAAAGGATACAGCAACAGTGAGTGATGAAGAAAAACATTGTGTGTATAAACAAGACTTCGTTCAAAAATTATTCCAACAAAACATGTGTCTTAAAGCCAGCCGCCGCTCTGCTTCTGCCTTCATCTTCTCCTTCAGTTATAGCTTGGGTGCGCGTCATTACTTGTGCAAAAAATTTTTGTTTGATTTAGCAAAATTATTTGTTTGAAATTTATATGAATTTCAGTAAACTTTTTGTTTGATTCTGTAAATTATTTGTTTGAAAATATCAGTGTTTTTTTTTAGTAAACAAAATGCAAATAAATTGTTTGAATATGCGAATTTGTTTGTAGGACCGATTTCAGACAAAAAATGTTTTGATTCTACAAATTTTTTGTTTGAATTCGAAAAATAATTTTTTCTGTGTAGTGTTGTTAATTCAGTGGCATATATTCATTACTTTTCAATTTGGGTTATTAAAAACAAAAAATTATGACAAATTAAGGTATACATTGCGTAAATTAAAAATAACTAGAAGTTCATTCGTCTTCTTTCTCTTCCTCTGCTTCATCTGGCTCATCTAAACAATTTCGCTTCTTTCCACCTTGTAAGTTATAAAAAAATGACTGCGAGACACGACGAATTACATTCTTCTTGAACAAATTTTGGAGATCATGCAGCTTTCGATGGTCGGAATGAAACTATTTCTCAAACAATAGTGTATATTATTAAAAGCTATTTTATGTGTTAAAGTTTTCATAAATTGTATTTTTTTCTACAGACTAAAATGGAGTATAGTGCGTATACACTATTATTTTTTTAACAATTTTGGAGTGGCAATTTCAATTAAAATATCGCATATGAGCTAACACACTTATTGAAGGAAAATTTTGAACAAGAAGTTATACACTATTTTTTCCAACGACATTTTGACCCACTTTTTGGAAGTGGAATTTGACGATATTTTGACCAGACATAGTATCAATGATGGAGATTCTAAATATGCAATTAAAAAATAATAGCGTATGAGACCATACGCTATTGTTATATTAAGGGGACGATATAAGGACCGGTCTAGTATTTATATAACTTTCTGCTCCCGTCGCACCATGGTTAAGGGTGTATAAGATTCAACCGATTATATCACTCTTACTTAATGTTTTTCGATTGTATACTTGCTGTTAAGCTAATTTAACTAAAATCGTTTTCTCTTACTTAAGGCCACTATCATTTCCCTAAGTAATCCATACACATAAGTAATCGTAATAAAAATACGCTATTTATTTGCCATAATAAAGTCCATCATTATTTATATGTTTGTTTATATCACATAATAGAAAAAAAATGAAATTTATTTTTGTTGACAGTTTCATTGGTATGTAAAAATATCGTCATCATATAAAATTATCTTAAATTGAAATTACAATTCAGTTGTTGTTTGCTATTTTCTATTCCACTCAACATCTTCCAATGCAGATAAAAGATAAGGCAGCGTATGTCTCCCAGCGACTCTGCAATACTCTGCTTTGGAATATCAATTTTATACTTTTCTTACGAAATTTATTTTCTGTTTACTTTGAAATGAATTTTTATTTCATCCTTCATACAGTTAACATTCGTATGTTATATGAAAACATACTTTCCCAGTAATAAGACATACAGACAGACACTTAGAGCTATACGTCGTATCAAATTTGTAGAGAGAAAAAGTTAAACTTATACGCTAAGTTTATATTTCCCATTTTACTTCCTTCTTTGTAAGTCTTGAAAATGTTTGAGATTTTGTGTTGTGTAGTGTGAGCACTGTGAAATTGTGTTGGGGGGGGTAAGAAAATGAAAAACAAACTACTGTCAAATGGAACTCATCATATGTGGTTTTATACAATTTAAAAACTTTTCTTACAACAATTTACATATTAACTTGGCAATAGAAGAAAAATTCATAATAAAAATTCAAAGAGATGCGCAATCAAATAGAGAAGAGTCAGGCATGTGAAAGAATTAAATATATAAACTGCTTAATCGGTAAACAAAACCGGTTAAATAAAGGCTAGAAGGACTGCAAGCATCCTGGCTTTATAGACTAAAAAGGTTACAGACCAGACAAACTTTAGACAAAATTTTACAAAAAAAAGTCTATACTACTCTCCTAAGAAAGAAAAACACATCTTCATTATAGTAGTTTTGAGCAGGGAAAGAAAAAATTCTACTCGACAGCACAATTCGAGTCAATTTTCTCGTTTTAAAATTTTTGCTCCCTAGTTTTATTGTTTAACTCTCCAATAAAAATGTTAAAACAAGTGAATTGACCCGAATTGTGCTCACGATTAAAATTGTTTCTTACTTAGGAGGGCAGTTTAATACACCACCAGGCTATAGATTTAGAAAACTATGGATTAATTAGACTGACTAGAATCTCAACTGAATAGACTACAGTCCAACTAAGCTTTAGACTGATAAGACCATAAACTAGTTACATTATATACCCACTGGACTACAGATTTTTAATGAACTGACAAACGTTTTGGCTGATTTAACTTAAGACCTGTTAGACTTATTATAATTATTCTTTTTATGGTATGCTTACATACAATAATATTAAAAATTTGCCTAATTTGGAAAGTTCATCAGTAAAAAATTTCCATTGCGCCCTAAGGCACGCTATACTTCTTCAGTTATAGAATAATTTAATCGTTATAAATAAATATGGATTCAATATTGCATCCATCAAAAAACCTGTTTTATATTAAAATCAAAAGTTTATCTTGATAAATTAACATGCATACATAGTTAAGTATACGAATTCCTTAAAAGGTCTCACTATTAAGCAGCGAGGTTGACGTCGTCCTTGCGAAGTGTGTGTCCTAACCAGTCCAGTAATCTTCCATAGCTTTTTATATCTAATTATTCTCCGCCAAGAGATTTTAAGCATTTGAGGCATGTATCTATTTACGAATGACAACAGCTTCTGCGTGGCAGATTAAACCTTATACCAAGTTTCGCATCCGTACAGCAAAATGGATTAGACACAAGCTGCATGCATACCCCTTTCAATTATGCTTTTCGTCGACGGTTTTCAATATCTTCCGATGCAACGCCAATCGTATTTCTTCGGCTTATTATTCCAACTCCGCTAAGCTTTAATTGATGCACGCAACGCCAAAAGCGTTATTGCTTGTGCTTATTTTCATGTATTTTTTCTTTTGAGAGTTAATCACAAGTCCTTTTTTGTTGACTTCGTTTGTCAGTGTATGTAATTGGTTCTTTGTATGAATTTGTGTCTATTCACCATCAGCACTATGGCATAGGCGACGAAAGTTCAACTAATTCCTCATTCTATGCCAGTTAATTCCAATTGCTTCTTCTCATATTCAGGATTTAGTCCAAGCCAAAGAGCAATGGTGACAATTCGCTGCCTTGTTTGATACCGGTTTCTGTGGGGAAAGGATCGCCCCCATAGGTCACCCCGAAACATCCCCTTCGTAAATATATATCAAATATGAAAAATTAGGTATTAAGCATGTCATCTTATCTTATTAATAATAAATTTTGTATTCCCGATAGTAAAATTATAAATATTTCTAAAATTATTGTGTGCGTAAATTATTATTTGATAGTCCCTGATGATGTTATTCAAAGAATAACGAAATATTGGAAAAATAAAATCAAGAATAATTTATACAAAAAGGACATCGAGCTTGAAGATTTATTTATTATTTATATTAAGTAATAAAACGGTCGAAAAACAGCTTCATATCTTTCTAATTATCGATATAATCTTCCGAGAAATTCCCTTTGCTTCGAGGACCTTCCAGAAACACTCTGTCTTGAGTGAGTCGAACACCCTTTAAAGATCTGTGAATGTCAAAAAATGGCGCAGCACGAAGCTTTGTAGAATATTCCAGCAGTATTCGGATGGTATTAATGTGAGCAGTGCAGCTTTCTTTAGAATCAAGTTGTACTTTATTCTGTTTAAAATAACCAGGGGTCTAATCGCCGCATTCGATACTATCGTATCGTATAAACTTTAGATTTTTTTTGCAAACGATAGACACTGAGTTATCGAATAAAAAATCGAGAAATGTAATGTCGAGTTACTCGATATCGAATTCTATTATTTCAAATTCAATAAATTTCATTCGATATCGAGAGTTGTGATACCAAAATAAATAATTTCGATAAATTTTGATTAAATAATTTAGTGATGGCGTACAGAATAGATATTTCTCTCTAGTTGTTCCTATTTTCAGAAGATTCGTTATTGTTGACTTTTTTATTCTTCCGCAATCCCTTCTGTCTGCCATATCATTTGAAAAAAGTTGTAGCAAAAGTTTGGAGGTTTCAATAGCGTCATCCTTGAAGTAATCAGCTGGAAGTCCGTCATGCCCAATTGTCGTATAAATGTGCGTGCTTAAACGGGATCTAATTTGCTAAACATGTGGGTCTTCGTTGTCGATAATATTTAATGTACGCTCAAAATGCTGTTGGCAGGGTAGAAGTTGCTCTTTTCTATCCGTTACTAAGATTCCGCCGTTATTACTCCTCTGTCACTGATGTGTATCCTTATTGTACAAAAACATCGACTCTCACGTTTTCAGTACCTTCTTACTATGTTTTCATATGTACATTAGCGAGACGAATGCACTCAAACTGAGCACATGTGTCGCTGTTAGCAGAAAAGTGTCTAGAAGGCAACCACGTCAGTTTTACGGCATGTGGGTGTCTGAGAAACAACTACATCAATATTTGCATTATATTTTTGTTGTGCCTCCCAAACAACACGCCAGTTACATATTTCCGATTTGTTTTTTTTTTTTATTAGTTTTGGTTTGGTGGATCGCTCAACCAGATTCTAAAATAAAAAACAAATCGGAAAATATAAGTAAATAAAATATAACGGAACTTAAATATAAGTCGTCGAAATGGTGTCTGATATACCACCACGTCATTGGAATTGTTATAATTGATTCACGTCAGGCGCAGAGGGTTGAGCAGGTGTTAAATTCAACATTTTCCTTTCCGTAATTTTGCCTTTTTATTTTCTAAAACTCCTTCAAGTCTGTCGTTTGGACGCTATTGCCATCTTTAATTATTTGTTTATCCAGCAATCACTAGACTATAAACTGACTAAACTCTAGACTAACTATGCTAATATAGACTAAGAAAACTATGGGCTAATTATTTTACTTACTAGTGTATAGGCTGATTAGGTAATAAACTAGTTGAATTATAAAACAACTAGACTAGACAACTTGTGCCCCGGTAGGCTAGCTTGAGTTGTGAGCTAGACTATCAGCGCCGGGGTTGCGGGTTCGATTCCCACCAGAGGCATGCGAAGAGCTTCACGAGATTAGCTTAGGAAATTAAAAAAAAAAACCAAAAACAAATTGGTAATAAGCTGGCTAAAGTAAAAGTTACTAAGATTTTGTTTGTTGTGCTCAATTCCCCATTTTCATTATTGATAAATACACTGCAATTTATTGGCGGCGAATTAGCTTGTTCCTATGCGCATTTCACTAGTTGCTTAAGCTCAAATTAGACAAGACATAACCATAATCATACAAAACAGCTATTTGAAGCAACCTTATGGACAACATTAAGGGTCCTCATGCTGTCGCTTAAAATTGCCATTTGTGGAAATGCGCAAACTTACGAGTCTTGTTTCATGAAGCCCCTTTTTTACTTTTGTGTAATTTTAAACAATTAATGTCAGTTTGTAAGAAACGTCAATACAAAAATAAATTAAAAATTAAAATTCAAAAATATAAAAATTTGTGTTTAAATTTGTGATTAATATGTATGAGAAATTTGCTTTTAAAAATGCTCAAAGAAAGCCAAAAGACCAATTTACTGGAATTATTGCTAGAATTTATTGTTTGTGATTTATAGACACTTGGATTTTTCATTGAAAACGACGTTTAAATCATTAAAAGATCTGTTTGTATAAATGCACAATTGAACAGCGCAAGTTTACGAGACAAAATTGTTGGGCAAATTTACCAAGTTTGTGTAAATGAATTCTCATACAATTTTTGACAGTTCATTTACGAGGGCGTAAAAATGCACAGTTTGCACAGATTACGATACTTATAAACGATATCATGAGGACCCTTATTGTGTTAGATTATAGGTGACTTATCAAACCGATATAATCATAACCACACAGAAAAATTAAATTTTGATTTCTGTGTATATGTCACGTCTAATTGGACAAATATCATCAGGAAACCTTTTGCCAAAAACTTTAAAAAGACAAAATATGTTATCCAAATAAAACTTTAGAGTGAATGAGAATTACAAACACTAAAGTTTTATTTGCAACGATATTAAAGCCTAAACAAAAAAACCAACAACAAACAGTGAGCTTATCTTTTCTTACATTGCCCCTGTTACTGCTATATAGACTTGCTAGACTGACTAGACTATAGCTCATATCATATTTTAAATGCACCCGGGGGGAAGAAAAGTTCTTGGGAATAAGATGAATGATGATACAAGATTCCAAGAAATAATAAGCTCTTTTATATGTTATCTATATATTAGATTTTGAAATAGTAAAAAAAGAACTGATTCTTTAAATATTCTGCTAATACACTCTATACAAAAGCATATATGTATGTATTTATTCATGGCAGATTTGATAAGGCATCCAACACGTTCTGACTTATTCATGTACATAAAAACGCACTTGTCGACTTAGGACGAGAAATAAATCTAAATAAATCTGCCCCATAGAGAAGAATCTAACAATTTAATACAAATAACTATTTGCAGAATTAAACAACTATTTAATTTATATTTAAATAAACCCCTATTTAAAGCAGTCTTTATTTAATGCAGTTTTTAGTTAATTAAAAGTTTATTCATTTTATTAAAACATAAATACTGTTTGTTGCTTGCCCTTTTAATTTATTTTAAGCCTGCAAGTATGCTTTAAAAAATTCTTCTGTTTTTATTTTAGTTACTTTAAGCTGTTTTATGTTTTTTGTTTTGCTGCTGGACGCAAAAGTGTTGGCGTGTGTTTTTTTTTTTCAAAATGCTAATTAATTAAACGTGTTTGCAATTAGCTTTAATATTAATTTATTTGTTGTTTCCAAATTATACCCAAATGAGTCATTCTTTAATATGGATAATTTAACTTTCATTACAAACTAAAAACAAACACAAAATGAGAACAATTACAAACAAAATTTGGAATAGTAACTAATAATGTTGAAAGCTATTTTTAATCTTCTTGCAAGGAGAAAAGTTCTGGCAAATAAACAAATAAATTGTACTAAATGGTAATCTCTACCTGGTAATTTGATTCATTGAAAGCCCAATCAGACAACTTAAACTGTAAAAAGCAATTTGAATCCTGTATTAAGCTTAAAGGCAATACTTATTTAGCAAACTAATGCTGTCGCAAAAAAAAATCCAATGCAGAACTATCCGATAAAACAGACTCAACTTGTCTTTAATACCCATCAAACGGCTTAAACAGAAAGTGAATGTGCCAAATTCCATTTTTCAGGCATTTCTATTAAAGAGCACATTTCATAAATAGTCCACAGTCCATAAAATGTTATGACATCATTTTCAAAAGCTGTTGGTATCATTCTGTATTCGCAAATAATAGTAGGGTAGTATTTTAAATTTTATTATCCTTACAAAATTATAGCAAACAAATTTAATGAAAAAAAAAAATTTAAGTTACCAACACCAACACAAATATTCATATGAAATATGTATTTGACTTGACAAAAAGTTTGAAATATTTTCCAAGATACATTCTGCGGCCAAATTTACAATAGCAAGCAATTCATTAGAATAAAGAACAGTGGAGCAAATCGAAATTTTAATACCTCCTGCAAAAGTTTTAAAACTCCAAAGCAAAAACTTTTTTTTGACAAAAAAAGATAGAAAATTTTTAAAAGTTTTTCAAGAAAGTTCACGGTTTATTAAAAATGTTTTTAAAAATATTTGACCATTTACAGAATATTATTGCTTATTTGCAATATTTCTTACTACACTAAGAGAATAATAACGATCTAAATTTAAGAACAAAATTCTTTACCAGATTTCAATCTTGAAATTTGGTCAGTAAGATTGACATTCTCAAATTAAAGCATAAATTCTAAATTTTTGGAATGAATTCTAAAAATCAAGAACGTAATTTTAATATTAAGATCGCTTTCTTGAAATTAAGAATATACATATTTTTAAAGTTAAGATTTAGTTCTTGTTTTTTTCGAAATTAAACATCAATGAAAGCGTGTTGTGTAACGAATTATAAGACGCCAGCGGACAATATGATGTAATCAGCATGCCGTAAGAAATTGCATTGGATTTTTAGACAACGCATTGTTAAAAAAAAAATTTTTTCTACATGAGTTTCAAATGGAGATTATCTTAAGGGTAAGTACTCCTTCTTCGGTTTCCTTTTTTAAATACATATACATATGTAAATATTTAAATAAATAAAAACCTGTGTTTTATTTCAACGTTTCAAAATTCGATTTAAAGAATACATTCTTAAAATCGATCTTAAAAGAAGAATTTCATTAAGAATTAATTCGATCTTAAAACGAGAATTTATTCAAGATAACAATCTTAAATGCGATCTTAACAATTTAAGATTTTGTTCTTGAATTTGGAATTTTCACAGACTATTAGGATTGAAATGTTTTGATTTTGAACGTAAAATAATGAATTTAGCACGTTTTTCCCCTTAGTGTAGTAAGTGTTAATGTAGTCCAATAACTTTGAACGAGAGACTGAAAAATTAGCGCAAAATTTTGAGAGACAAAAAATTTATTGAAAATGTTTGTTAGTAAAATTTAAACTAGCAAGAATTACTCAACCAACTATTTCATGTTTTTTTTTACAAAACAAAAATTATTTTAAAAAATTTTTAAATGAAAAGTTTTGTAATAAAATTAAATATTAATTTTTCTAAAATTTAAAAACAATATTCCTGCGCAAATAGTTCAAAACTATTGAATTTATTAAGAAATAATCTCTTATCTCCAGCTGAATAATTTGAATGGTGTTGCTAGTTTTTGCTGTTAAAGCGTTCATTAACTTTTTTTTTTTTTTTTGAGTAATTTTGAAAAAAATTTCGTAAATTTTTAATTTACTCTCTCGTTGCAAATTTCTGCTAGTAAAGTAAATGCACACCTATTATGTAGCTTGTTACACAAGCTTTTGCGCCTTTTATAAATTAACAGGCATTTCGGAGAATAAACATCTGTCATTTATTCTCAGTTAAACGCTGAACGATATAGTGTTACGCTATAAAATTCTACACGAATTGTAGCCGAAAGAAGTTGAAACACGATTTTTCATTTACGAAATGCTGCTTGAACGACTTGAACCGGCTACCTTTACGTTTTCTTAGTTAAAGTTGTAGTCGTAGCAAAAAAATTTAATTTTAAAAGTAGCTGAGTTTTTTTAGCTTAGTTGGCTACACTCACAATATTATTACAGAAACGGACTGTAGTTTATTTAAGAAGTATTCCGTTTAGTCATTTTTAAATAAATAATCATATAAAATTTCAAGCAAATTTATTTTTACCTGATTCTATCAGTTATTCAAAAAAATAATGTCCGTTATTGTAATTGTCCGTTGATTAAGTTAATTTCTTCTTTATGTAAAATTAAATGAAAATGTAATTTAAAGTAACGAAAAGATCATTTAATTTTTACTGTCAAAAACTCAACCGCGATTTCCGTAAAGAACAAATCACTCGTCGATTTTCATTTACCAAAACGCGGTTATTCTGCTCGTTAAGGAATCTACTGAGGTTGATTATGCTGACTAAGAAAACTCGTAGTGCACGAAATACATTTGGATTTGAACGCCCATTTTCGTAAAAGCCTTCAATATTCTTAACGCGCTGGTCAATTGTGTACCTCTCCATGGTTGAATTTGTCAAACACTGAAACAATGAAATTTCAATATAAGTTGGGCAAAAACTTGACGTTAAGATGTGACTCACAATTAACATCGTGTATTATGGTTGGAACACCCTTTACATGCTGTTGTATATGTAGCAATCAAGGGGTACAAAAACAAACAAGAAAGAGTTTTTATTACAATCATATAGAAAACGCGATTGATATTTTACAAGCGCTTGACAAACCTTTTTTTTTTGCATCACAAAGCCGAATGCAACAACAACACACAACAGTATTTCAGCGCTGATGAAGAAACTTTTATTTAGACTAATTTATTGCTACTACAAAACAACTATTAAGGCTACCTAACGAGCTATTTTTAACTTGAAAGATAAATTATAAATAATTAGTATTTTGGTTATTTTTTTTGAACTATTTACGGTATTTAATCCCAATTTTGATGTATTTAATTAGGCTAAAGTTTATCAAATTTAATTTTCGTTAAATTTTAATGGAGAAAGGAATTTTACAACATGAAATTTATTGATAATTTTTTAATCCTTGACTGCCTTGGGGCTCGAACCTAAACTTTCACATTTTTCAATTGCAACCACCCAACATTTTTCAATTGCAACCACCCAATCTCTTCAAAGGGTTTTGATGAAAAATTCAAAACAAATAAATTTACAGCAAATTAAAAAAATAAATAAGAAACGCTTTTCTTTACCCTAATATATTGATCAGTTGTGAACACAAAATGAATATGAATACTAAAAATATCGACTAAATGTCAAAAACAACATAAACTTTTAAATCAAAATGGAAAAAATCTCACACATCCCTTAAAGAAAAGCGTGGGGCGCGTTGTTATGAAACAAAATGCTCAATTATTGAAAATTCGCAGCTTTAAACATGATGAGTTGTATTTCTTTCGGTCTGAAATATTAAAATGTACTCCCGGGTCATGTTTTTAAGTTCAGGTTGGTATGGTCGCCCCACGCTTTTCTTTAAGGGATGCGTGAGATTTTTTCCATTTTGATTTAAAAGTTTATGTTGTTTGAAATGTTTTTATTTTTTGACTTTTAGTCGATTTTTTTAGTTTTCATATTCATTTTGTGTTCACAACTGATCATTGTATTAAGGTAAAGAAAGGCGTTTCTTATTTATTTATTTTATTACTTTTGAGTACCGCATAGCTTTAATTAATTAGCAGCAAGTAAAGAATTCATTAGAAATTTTTTTAGCCAGGATGAAATCTAGAGGGGGGGCAAGATTTTTTTTGTACAATGCTTTTTTTAACCGCCTTTTACTCAACGCAAATGGACGAAACTTTGCAGGCATTCATACTCCATATGACAATACACGAATACATGGGCCTGCAAAGTTTCATACATTTGCATTGAGTAAAAGGCGGTTAAAACAACCATTTTATAACAAAAAAAATTAGGCCCCCCTTACATTTCATCCTGGCTACGCCTATGTATTCGTGTATTGCCATCGGGAGGTTGAATGCCTGCAAAGTTTTATCCATTTGCCTAGAGTAGAAGGCAGTCAAAACAAAAATGTTGCCCCCCCCCCCCCTAAATTTCATCCTGGCTACGCCCATGTATTCGTGTATTGCCTTCGGGAATTTGAATGCCTACAAAGTTTTATCCATTTGCTATGAGTAAAAGGCGGTTAAATTAACGTTACGAGATTTCCGATTTTCCGAAGTGAAGCTAAAGAAAAGCATTTAAAAATAGCAAATGATTATATTTTTAAACAATTGTTTTTTTGTAGTTTTATTCGTAACTGCACTTTTTTGAATTTACTGCCTTTTCAACTTTATTAAACGTATACGTTCGCATAGAAAATTTGTTCAGTTTTAAAATTTTTTCCATACAAATTCATATACGAACGTTAATAATTCGAAATCGTTGACAGGCAGTTAATTTTTTTCGGAAGCATTAGATATTGTTGTAGCAATTACTTTTAACGTAATTTTAGCTTTTTATCCACTGACTAACAATTGGGAATTTTCTAAGATTTGACTAGAAAGCTGAAATGAACAACAAGAATTTATTGTTAAACTTCTATTCACGTGGAAATTAACTAATTGTGTAGAATGCACGAAGAAGTCTAAAATTTACTATTAATTGGAAATCTAAAACAAATATCGTATTTGTAAGTTTATGGTAAAAAAAAATTTAGCTGTTTACGAGAAATTTTGAATTTTTCCTAAAATTTGCTGAGTCTGTAATTTTGTCTTTTCCTTATATGGCCCACTGTGTAGAATAAACGAAAAAGTTGCAAGCAAACACCTGCGACTTAAGCCACAATATTACCAAAAATCAGCATTCAAATATTATGATAAATTATAATGACGACTGGTGAGGTGAGTGGCTGTAAAGATGACAAGCAGACTAAGTAGTTTGGTGTAGAGTATAAAAGAAATATTGTGTCATTTATTATAGCAACACCACAGTAGTGTAGAGGGATTATTTAAACTAAGACCCATAGACTAAGGGGTATTTTTTTATACCCTCACCACAATAGTGGAGAGGGTATTATACGTTTGTGATGATGTGTGTAACACCGTAAAATATTGGTTCTGGACCAAGATTATTAAATACTCTACGACTCAGAACAACTTTTTGAATCTATCAAACAATGCGCGTCCGAATGGCTCGCCGTCCATATAACATTGTGCGACAAATAGTGGTCGCAGTTTTGAAGATAATTTGATGAAATTTGCATTTAAAGTTCTAATTGTAACCCAGATTAGGCAACGTTAGATTAGGTTTCATGGCCAGCCATCGCAAATGCCCATTATCCAGTGCTGTTAATCAGATGGCGTCAATGCAGAGTTAGGCCAATTCGTTTTCCCAATGAAATAAAGAGTCGAATTCTATCCTAGATGAATCCTCTAAGCAGACAAACACTGGTTCTCTAAGGTATATTTCCCTAATCGCCCGGATACCAGGAAATTCACAAGGAAAGTTAAACACAGTTTCCTCTTCCTACTCATCATGAGAACTTCCATAGAAGTCATTAAATTCCAGACCGATTCTCGTAGCATGATTTGCCAGTGCCCAGTTACATGTGAGACCACTGTTCTTATCTGGTCCTTATTGAACCAAAGAAGAGAGCTAGTTCTTAGTTCATTATAGCCAGGCCACAGTGCCCAGGATATGGAGCAGGTGAACTCCATTCAATATAAGCAATTCTATAAGACTCGAACTTTAAGATTAACTTTAAGTGAACCCAGACTAAGGCGGTTGAACGTTATGAAAATCTATCTATAATTTCACATATCTGTGCCCTTCGCATTTGTATTATGTTGGTATTTAGGTTAAATTTGGTCCAAACTCCTTTTTTTATTCTAATCAAAATTAACTTAATAAATTCTACTGTAATCGCTCTATATTTGGTCATAGTTCCTTTGCACATACTACACAGAATGAAAAATACTCGGGATAAGTTAAGTTTTTTATACTTACTTTAAGTACCAGTCGTACTCAAAGCTTCAAGTACGAGTAACACTTAAATGTACTTTAAACAATCCTAAATGGGATTTCTTTCGGAAATCAATCCCGGAATTTCATGAAATAAGTACAAAATTCTTAAACCAAGTAAAAAAAAGAAAAAATTTCCTGCTTGTAGTGCCACTCTGAGAGTAAAATTACAAAGTGAGCGTTTTAATCTCACAAGTAGTTCAAAAACGAGTTGCTTTTTGTGTGTAGAAGCAACAAAAACAACAGAACCAGACGAAAACACTTTATTTTCATTTTTAAAAAGTAAAATTGAGAACTTTTGCTTCCCATTTAGTTTATATTTTCAGCTATATACATATGTACATTAAGTTTTTAAACTAAAAACCGTACCGGGAATGACGCTGGTGTTTTATAATTAAAATTCTGTAAGATGTATAACGGTTAAGTTAATCATTCATAATAAAATTACCCTTCTAATTTCACTTTTGGTTTATTAAGAGTACAAATTCGGGATTGAATCAACTTTATAATATTTGAATCAAGCGCATTTTGAGATTGTTTCAATCTTAGTTTAACTAAAATCCCTCTCATTTTAGGATTATTTTAAGTACGAATTCGGGATTAAATCAACTTTATAATTGTTAAATCAAGCGCATTTTAAGATTGATAATATCTTAGTTTTACTTAAATCGATCTAATTTTCGGATTATTTCAATTATTCAAATTCGTGATTGAATACGGATAAGCTAGGTATTTCGCGATTGAATCAATCTTTCTGTACTTGATTCAACCTTTCGAATTGATTTGAGTTCGGATGGATTTTTTTTTTTTTGAGTGTACTCCCAAAAATTGCTTTTAATACTATGATTTCCTTACAAGTGTTGGTAGTATTATAAAATAAAAAACGACGATAGCTTCTACAACAGCGATTATGTCGTGCCTTTATTTAGGTTTTTAGATCTGGAAATGAACATAGATGCTGTATAAGCCCTGCTCTATAAAATCAGTTATATAAATCTTTATGTCATATCACATGGGTCCCGAAAAGGCTCAGCCATGGCTGTGGAGTCGTCAAGAAAAAGTGATAAATCCGACTCCGACTCCATCTGATAAAATTTTTTAAGTACGACTCCGACTCCTTCGATTCGCAGTGTATATTCAGTAGACTGGTCCTTATTTGGTTTTAAGCTCTTTTCAACGAAATACCTTTTAAATGGCTAAATATAGCAGAAAAAAAGATTCTATTTAAATTTAAAATCGGTATTTAAATTTTAACACGTGCCGCATTGAGCTTTAATATAGTTATTTACACATGAGTAGGTGAGATGCAAAACTCGTTTGTTACACTTTATTCGAATTTTGGAAAAATGCAAACAAAATATAACGACCGATTAAATTGGCCAAATTAGTTGAACTATTTTTATTCTGATTCCTGATTCTTATGCCTTTCTTGATTAATAACTCAACAGTTAAAAATGTTAAACCAACTGAAATATAGAAAAAATTGATTTAATTTTAGAACTAAAGAGTTTTGCTACGAATTTTCGAAAGAAAGAATCGAGTTTTGCTACAATCCATATGGGATCGAACAAGTTTTGCAATACACTATAGAACACCAGGAAAATTATTGATTAAGCTTAAGTATATTTTGAAAATTATATTCATTTATTAAAATTAAGCAAACAGTGTTAAAAAAAGTAACAATAGCTCTGTAGGGGAGGGATAAACTACACCAATTCACATCTTTTTCAAAATACGTTTTTTATACTGTTGGAATCAGAATTTTTCCTCTATGGATGTGTAAATTCCCATAAGGCTTATCTAATGTACACCATCTCACTGGTTTATTGTTTTAAACTTTCTGTAGGAAGTGCACCAAGATATCGCTGATTAAATATACGAAATTATGGAATTTAAAAATGAAAATTTGTTCACGTTGACATATTTGGTTTTTATGAATCGTATATTGAAATACATTTTTGTAGGGATTTTCTTATATACGACTGGAAATATGCTGTAGCTCCTGGGGTGAAAGCACTAAGTGAGCTACATTTTAAATTTCATCCTTCAAAGCGAATGCTAATAGATTAAACATAGAAAAGGAACTCGGAAAAATTTTGGAGTCGGTGTAGCGAGTTTTTGTGGGTACTACGACTCCGACTCCGGTTAAAAAAAACTCAACTCCGTCTCTTCAACTCCGACTCCACAGCCCTGGGATAAACACTCGAGGAGAATTTGTCTCTAAATTCTGTGTAGGGTATTATATGATCGGCCTTTACCAACTATACTTTAACTTTTTTTTTTATTTAAAGAGTGTAGATAATGTCTAAGCTTTATTAATACGTATAAAAAAAAACAACCAACTTAAATTTCGAAAAGAGCAAAATACAAAAAAAATGTCAGTTTGTTTACTTTTGCTCTTAACAGGAAGCGGAAGTAAACCCTGTAGTAGGCATTTTAATGGTTTTAGGTCTGGTTGTATGACATAAGTTAGTTTGTAGTATTGCGGCAAGGAATGGGGTTATTCATTATGAGGTAGATTTTTAAACAAACAATTTCTTAAGAAGAAACATCTATCTATTGATTCGTTTGCATTTTATAAAAAAAACTTCTTCCAAACGCAGTTCTCTGTACTTTTTAATAACAAAGTTCATACTTTTACTTTAAGCGGTTTTCTTAGTTTTATGATGCTATCTTTATGATCGACTCTTCCTAATTATTTGAAACCAAAAACTTTTCTTTCCCTTATAATTAATGATTTTTTCAAAAGTTTCTATTGTTTCACTTTTGTTGTACTTAAGTCCCCTCTACTTTACAATTTGGACTTGTGTAAATCTCACAAAGAGATTTCGAGGACATTTCCAATTCTTCATAAATATTATATAAACATAATGGACTTATAGAAATACATAAGAATGCAAACACCTGAATACACACATACACAGAGAAATATGTACATTTACTCTGGTATTGTACTTTGTTAACGTAACCATCATTTATCATTTACTGGGATTTCAATAGAATTTCATTATTTGTTAGTTTGTTTTGTATTTAAGTCTTTTTTCTCTTTGTGTGTGTGTTTGTGTATTTGAGTGTGTGTGTGTGTGTGGTAAGTTGTGTTTATAATTGTATTTCTTATTAAATATTTTATTATTAAAGATTTGTTTGTCATTAGAAGTTTTAAAAAGAAAGTAAACATTGTTTCGTAATACTGTGCTAAAATATTTATTCAATAATTTGAAAACTAGTTCAAAGTTCTTAGGCCTCATCCATGTTATGAAACATTTGATGCAAAAACTTTCTTCAATTCTCTTTTGAAACTGCATTCGTGTCCATAGAATAAAAATTTTGTTTTACAGCACTGAGTCCTTTCCTATGCCTTCTCTCTTTCTTTCAATAACAAACTTACAAAAACTGCTTGTACCTGAAACAAATTACACTTTTCCATTCGTCTTTGCCCTTTTTCTTCAAATTCAAATATTTCGCAACAAATGTTTCATAATATGGATTGAGACTTTTGTATATGAATAAGAAAGTAAATTTTATTTTTATATAAAACTTCGTGGTATTTGGTAAGTTTTTCGCCATTTTCTTTCTACTTTAACAAAATATTTAGCCATTGTGAAAAGTTGTCAATGCTGTCAGATAATTAAAATAAAAACTTTGAAATTTGTTTTCTTTAATATTAAGGGTGAATTCAACCATGTATCCGTACAAATATTTTTTATATGCAGTTTGATGTCTCTCTTTTTGAGAGGGTGAAAATTATTTTAACGAACGACTCTTTTGCGGACCAGGGTACCCTACCCAATTATACGCATCAGCTGATCAGGTAATTTTTTAGATATGAGCATATTGCCTATGGGTTACAACAGCATAATATCATTCTCATATACGGTGGTTTAGGCAGTATCGAGGAAACTGTGCAGCTGACCAATTGAACATTTAAAATTTTTATTAAAATTTTGTAATCTTTAACATAAACCCAATGTTATAAATGATTATAAATTTGTTTACGTTCAAAAAAAGTGGGTTCAAACTGCATTTTATTAGAAATAAACTATTCAAGTATTTACTATTATTTTTATTGTCTCAAGCATTTTTAATATGTATTTCCAAATAATGCACTTGACCTAGGTTCATATCAGCCACATTCAGTTAAATTTAATTAAATATGCATTTGGAAACAAACAAAATTATACTAACAATAGAATTTGTTTTAACAATAGACGGGAGTAAAAAAAAGTTAAACAAAGAATAAATAGTCAAACGATCTTTTTAAAATTTATAAAATAAAAGAAAATTTGTTATGGGTTTGATGTTGATAATACTTAACAAATTAAGGGAGCTTTAAGTTGTAATAAAAATGCTTTTTTATTATATTATTGAAAGCAACAATAATACAAATGATTTAAACTTATCAAATGTTAACAGATGGTCTCATTTGTAAGACCGATCACATTGAATATATTTTACATCCAAGTTCAAAATAATCAAAGCTGTAGATTCGACATTATTGACTTTAGCCTGATTAAAAATATTAAAAATTGTTTTCTTTTTCTTTTAATAACAAACCAAACCTTGAATAAAAACGATTTGGACGCAATCGACACAAAAATCTTAACCTGGTGACAAATTTTTTAATCTGTCTGGATTATTTTAGTCTGGATTGTGAACTTCTAGTATACAGCTCTATCTAAGAGCCAATCTACTTCAGTTAAGGGGCACTGTCGTGGCCTTAGAAATAGAAAAAATCCAAAGGCATTAAAGCAGTAATTTTTGGAATAATCAACTCTGCTCCCAAATATATATAAAACTCGAAGATTCACAAACAGCGTTTAAAAAACTGCAGTCAAAGTAGAAAAACTGCAATTTCTTTCACTTCTTTATTTGTCATTGGAGGCTACATTCGCTTAAGGAGAAAAGACACTGCAGCACTTATCTGATTAGAAGAGCGCCAAACACATATGTGAAAAGGAATCGTGGTTAGGTGAATTTTTGTCGTGCATTGGCAGGACATCAACTTAAGAAGTAGAAAAAGATTTGATAAGTTGCAAAACAAAATATGAAAAAATACTAAACACATTTGGCACATTTTTATTACACTCATGCCTGCAGTTAAATGATAAATACAAAAAACTAACACATAAATATCTATCCTCAAGTTTCTTCTATCATGCACAGATTCTTTATCACGGACATTTTAAGATCGAATTCATAAAGAAAAGGTACAAACTTCCAAAAAAATTTCCAAAAGCTTTTAAAAGAAGTGAATTGTCCGATGTGATCAAAAAACACAGAAATCTTAAGATTCCTGTTGATTTTATTTTTCGAAATTATATGCTTTCACTAAATTTAAAATTATATCGAAATATAATAACAGCAATGATCTGGAAATCGAATTCGAGTGAAATTTAAATCGAATGAATTTTCAAAACTTACCTGATTTATAGGTCCATAAAAATATCCAAAGGATGGTCGTATATAAATTAATTTTTAAGGTACAAGACTCATATTGTTTCCAATATCGAGCCCTAATAACGAAAATTATGTTACCAAAAACATTTAAGATTTTTGTTTTTTGATGAAAATCGATAATTTTTTATCATTTGCATCATCTCTAAAAATCTCATATCTCTAGAAAGTACCGCTATGAAAAAAAAGCAATTTCAAACGAAAACCGAAAAACTCACAATATTATTACAGTAACAGACTGTAGTTTATTAAAGAAGTATTTCGTTCAGTCAATTTTAAATAAATAATTATTTAAAATTCCAATCAAATTTATTTTTAACTGATTCTAACATTTATTCAAAAAACTAAGTGCATAAAAATACGAATTTTCAGGCGCAGTTAATATTGTCCGTTGATATAGTTAAATTCTGCTTTATGTCAAATTAAATGAAAATGTAATTTAAAAGAATGCAAAAAAAATGGAAATTTTACTTATCTTGATAATACCCAGCAAAAACTTTGCTTACAAAATAAGCAGAAAAATAATGAGAACTTTACGAGCCGAGTACTTACTTTTCTACTAGAAAAAGTACTGATTTTTGTTCGCGATGTCCCAAAAGTAATCCCTTATAATTTGGCCAATTATAACTTAAAAATTAATATGTTTTTTTATAAAAATATATAGTTCCAAAAAAAGAGGTCAAAAATAAGTTATTGCAAATTAATT
Organism: Pollenia labialis; assembly: GCA_949318255.1. Taxonomy (NCBI): domain Eukaryota; kingdom Metazoa; phylum Arthropoda; class Insecta; order Diptera; family Polleniidae; genus Pollenia; species Pollenia labialis. Next base: position 71,838,887 of record OX439142.1, read on the forward strand.
CAAAAAGTTTAAAACACAGTAAATAAGATTGCTTTTATATGCATGAAAGTGTACACAATAATAAATTTTTCGAAATGTAAGAACACATTTAATAAAGAGTGATTTGCTGCACTAAATCATTTATAGCTCTAACAATGTAATAGAAATGTGTGCAATGTAAATGTTATGTTGTTCAAAAAACATCGTTTACATTAGATCCATATAACTACTAGTGTTCTAATAACAAATGTATACTGTGGGGGTTTTTTTGGAATATATTTATGTATATAGTTACATACATTTCATTGATTTTTGGATCTTTCATGGATTTCACATCAAAATTATTGTTTAAATTATGTAGTATTACCGAATGTCTAATAAATATTATCGGAATATACTACAAATTGATTTAAATAATTATTTAAAATAGTATAATAATAGCTTATCTACATCATTATATTAAATTTTTTTATAATGTATAATTATAACTTATTTAAGATATAATAACAAAGTTATTATTTAATATATATAACTGATAATCCAAAAAGTGGCGAATAAAGCTACAAAGTAATGAATTCAGGAAGTCATTAAAAGTAGGATTGCAAGTAAAGTTTTTGCTGGGTATACCTTCTTGTCTTTCAGCTTTCGTCTTGCGTTGCATAATTTTTGTAACATAAAAGGACAAAATTTAATAATTAAATTGTACGGAGTGAGTTTGATTATTTCGTTAGAATAAAGTATCCATATAATTTATTTTAGATTATCAAATATTAGTTCTTGATTTTTAGATTTCCTAACACATTTTTAAGAGAGATAATGATAATTTTATAGTATCAGAACAAAAAAAAAAACCCAGACTAAATTGCTTAAATAACCTTAAACTGGATGGTTTAATAGACAGGTAGAGTTAACAGCTCAAATGCATTTATGCCAAACTTAAAAATAAGAAATAAATTAAAATTAAATAAATCACTACAGATGCTACAAAGTCGATCAAATAAAATATTTCTTAAAATAAAATAACTTAATCAATGACCTTTTCAACGACATCTTATTCGTCTGACTGAAGTTGTTATAAAAATAAAGCAAATAAATAATAAACCTAATGCTTATTTTAAATTTAAATCTCTAAAAAGTATTAAGGCCATTAAAAATTATACAAATAATTAATCATGGGAACTAAAAGAACGTGTCACATTTTTGTTCGAAAACAGAACCAGCAAACTACGAACCTCCCACTCCCAAGTGCTACTCAAAAACATTTATTAACAAAAAAACTCTTAATCTATGACACGTGACCATTTAGTTTGACACAATGGTCAATCGGTATAGAAGTTATCATCAACTTTATGCTACATTTAATATTAAATTAATTATTATTCATTGTTTCTATTGTATCTCATTAAATATTTCATCAAACATAATCCCACAATACAAAAAAAACACTTTAGTCTGCTCTGCCTTATCGGTCAGATCGAAGATGTTTAACGAGTGACGTTCGTCTGTGAAATTGTATTAATGTTGTCATACCTGTTTGAACAAGTTTTTTAGTTTGTAGTTTTTATCTTTATTTTTGTATAGAGATACGTTTTTGTAGAAAAAAAAACATTATTAGAAACAAATAAGATTGATACATGTTAATGTTTTGTTATGTTTAAAGAAAAATTTGTTTTTTTTGTTAATTGTCTTGTCTGATTTATAAATAGATTTTTGCCAAAGTGGGTACGCTTTAAAAATTATTGTTGTTATTTCTTTAGTATTGATTACTAACAAATTAGTTCAATGAATTTTGTTACCCTAAATTAAATGAGAAGAACAAAAACCTATTAATTTACTACTTCAAGTACATACAGCATACAACTTGTTTGAAACGACCAGTAAAGGCTACGCTAGTCTTACGTTAAAGTATACGTAGGGGATTAGCTGTTCCGTTTTCATTAAAAAGCTTATGTATTTATTGATACTCATAAGTAAACGAAAATTAAAACCAAGGCGAATTTACACCAGGTGACCTTATCTTGCTACATAAATAACAGCTGATAACTAACCTTGTGTCAAAATGGTATACTGTTCTGGTGGTTCTGGGGAATCTTTATTAAATCCTATAATTTTCGCTTAAAATTAAGAAATTTAAAATTTTTTTAAGTTATTACATTTCAAAACACACAAATTAAAATTAAAAACAAAACGAAATGTTTGTTTGAATTTTTGGCACAACGTTAAAACATTTTACAGTGTTGTATACGTTTTCAAAATAAGACCACCTTGTATGAATTCGCCTGGATTAAAACTTTTCATCGTTTTAAGGTATCAGCCGTAGGAGAACTTTTTGTTTATTGACAGATATTCCGGTACTTCAAATGCCGTACAGTTGGCGTACCATTTGCACAAGGTTTGTGGATTTAAAAGGTTATAAATACATACGGTCGAAACAAATTTGGCAAGGGTTCCTTCTTTCTTTTTTTCTTTCTTCACGGCTAACAAGAGATATTTATCAAGAACCATTTAAACCAGTAACCCCTAGGACTTCCGTTATGTACTAGTCAGTAGCAAGGCTCCCTGGAAAATCACATGGTAGTTGTGGTTTAAATCTCAAAAAAAAAAATTGGGAAAGGAGATCTTAAACAGTCAGCTAATTTGCCACCACTTGTGACGAATTTTTCTCTGCTGGCGAATATACTTAGGTTGTATTACCAATCGACAGATACCACTTAGCTTTTCAGCGCGTGTATAATTCTGCCGGAGTATACACTTAAATTTGCTCCTATGTCTGTTGTTAACGCTCACTTGTGGGGGCGTTGGTAGACACATCGAGTCCACACGGTATTAAAGGTCCAATTAGACGGGACATAACCATATTAAAACTGTATTACCATCAACACTGTATTACCAAAACGACATAAACATACCAAACAAACCAATTTTATTTTGGTTTCTAAATTCGCCGTTACGGCTGTGGCATTATGGTATGTCCCGTTAAATTGGACCTTTAGACCACCACAAAATTAGGCCGTAAGGCTGTTGCGCATGTAAATCTTCTCACATATCGCATCGGTTTCTCTTAAGAGGCAGAGTTGACTTAAAATTTATAAATTATTAGAAGAGACACAAAACAAAAGAATAGAAAGACGATGTTAGATATTTATGGTAGGTAGATGTGGCCGTTTTATGTCAAAAAAATTATCAATTTAAAATATTGAGTTGACACCTTTTAGCGTCCCTATGCTCCTTGCAGGAGTAAAAGGAACAAATATATATATATATTTTTAGTGGAGTTGGTGCGATTTGTACGAAAGTTTCGCAAAAAATGCTCAAACTTTACCACAAGTCATCAATTTCTTTCAATGGGTAGAAAAATGTTGCTAAATTATTTGTTCCACACAAATAGCTGTGAAACATAAATTAAACCGGGTTCGGACAACATGTGCGATGGTCTTACCCCACGAGGTCTGCTGTTGGATTTACACTTGCAGTTCTACATTCACAAGAAATTAAGTATTATCAAGATCGGGGTCCAAGCTGTAGTCAAGTTCTATCATCTTTACAGGGCACTTTTTGATTGTGTTACCAATCAAAAAGTTCAGATCCCATCTGCATCTGCAAATGCCGGGTTCATCTCACACAAACATTTCTCGCCAAGACCAGCTTAATGATGTAATTAGACGCCTTGGATTGTCGAAAATATCTTCTGAATTACTTGCGTCCCGATTAAAAAACAGATCGCATGACTAAAGAATCTAAAGTTTCCTAGTACCGTACTCGAGAAGAAGTCTTACTTCATTATTTTGAGTACTGTACATATACATATGTCTGGTTTGATGACTGCCATGAGCTCAAAGATATCAGTTCAAGCGAATTATGAATGAAACTCTAATGCCCCGAGAACTCATCATATTTCCACATCACACCCTTATGGATGAAGTTTCCTGATGATCTGGCCTAAGCAACCAGTAAAATGCGCATAGGAATAGCTTATCCCATCAACAACAAATTTCAGTGTTTTTTATCATATAATGAAAATTGCGAATTAAGCACGAATAACAAAATCATTTATAACAAAAAAAAACTTGATATTTTTACTTAAAAAAAATATATTTTTCGCTTCATTTTTTTTATTATAACCGACTGAATCGCAATATATAAACGGATTAAAGTTTATGTAAATTTAAATGTTTCTAAGTTTATTTTAATAATATCGGAAAACTCCTTTTTGAGTTATCATTAATTATGTAGAGAAACATCTAAAATAATTTATAATTTTAAGTAAAATTTTTAAGAAAAAAACCCTCTCCATAGAATTAAAAATTTTGACCATTTTTGTACTACTGGAACCACAATTCATTAAAATTGTATAGTGGTTTTTCAAGCCTTTAACATTTTTTTGGTTTTTGTTGCCTTGTGTTATCAGTACATAACAAAAACTTAAAAGCAATTTAATCGACAAACTTTTTTTCTAACGATTTTTTTATCGTTTACAAACTAACATTTTTTGTCTTCATTTTTAATAGTTCGCGCTCCTATTTTTTTCTGATGATTGTCTTATGAGGGGTTTTCAATGACAGACCAACTACAGCAACAACAAATAGACTACCAATTTTGAAAATCTTCAGTGAAATTAAAGTTCAATGCCGCTAAATATTGCATGAAAAAACATATAAAAGCGTAATAATGCTGCTTAAACTATAACAAATCAATTTTATCTTTCGTATTGAGAAGAGCATAAGCAAAATGGTCAGTGTTAAAGTTAAACGTATTGAAAATAAAATATAATAAAATAAAATAAAATAAAATAAAATAAAATAAAATAAAATAAATTAAAATAAAATAATATTAAATAAAATTAAATAAAATAAAATTGAATTAAATTAAATTAAATAAAACAAAATAAAATAAAATAATATATAATAAAATAAAAAAAAATAAAATAAAATAAAATAAAATAAAATAAAATAATATAAAATAAAATAATATTAAAATAAAATGAAATAAAACAAAAAGAAAGAAAATAAAATAAAAAAAAAATAATATAAAATAAATTGTTTTATTTTAAATAAAATAAAATAAAATAAAAAAAAATTAAAATAACTTTTAGCTAATAAAATAAAATAAAATTGAAATTGAAATTAAAATTAAAATTAAAATAATATAAAATAAAATAAAACAAGATTAAAATTAAATAAAATTAAATTAAAATAAATATAAAAATATGTTTTTATGAATTTAAATATTTATCAAAATTATGTTTTTTTTTAGAAATATTCCTTCGCTATTGTATTCGCCCTTTTGGGTTTAACTGCTGCTGAACTATCGCACTTGGATGGTGGCTACGATTACCCTAGACATGATGATAGCTACCATTATGCGCAGCCTGCTCAAGAAGAAGGCTACCACTACAGTGCACCAGTTCCGCAACAAACCTACTTGCCTCCCTCCCAACCACAACAACTGTACTCGTCTCCTGTTGAACTTCAACAAACCTACATTTCTCCCGCTCCCCAACCTCAACAAATCTACTTGGCTCCCGCCCCTCAGCCCCAACAAACTTACCTTCCCCCGATCCAACTCCAACAAACCTTGTTTACTCCTAGTGAAGATTTTGGTGAAGATGGTTATCGTTATCGTGCTGTCAAACGTTATCGCCTCAGATCTCACTGAGAATTTTCAGGCGGAGTCCTAGTATTGCCTTTGTTTGTCTGATTGATTTATAAAGTGCAAGAATGTCATTAAGTGTTAAAACCTTAGAGTGTTGCGAAAGTATGTGTGAATTTATTAGGTTTAAAATTATTTTAATTATTTTTTTATTAAATAAAATTTTTTTAATTAAATTAAAAAAATAAAATTATTCAATTAAGAAAAAAACTTTTAGGTCATCTCAAGAAATTGCAACATTATAATTAAGGCCGATCTTTCAGAGCATTAATAGTTCCTGCATATTTTAATCTTTATAACAAGTTATTTATCATTTCAATCGTAATTGAAAATAGTCTACTTTCCCTTCTGCTGTTTGGTCCAATTTATAAACGTTTACATATTTATTAATTTTATTACAATCTCATTGAATCATCTGTTGTACAAGAAGTGTCCCTTAGTGTTCAGCAAATTGAAGTCCATTGTGGAATGTATAAAAATAATATTGGTCATGTAATCAATTTGCATTGGGCAAAATGAATGTACGCGTTTTGTTATCAATGTACAAAATAAATCATGAAATATACGAGGGTCACATTCAGTCAACGTTTGGTTAACGATAAAGAATTTGTCATTATTGTTCACCAATTAAAGCATTAATCAAATATAAAATCGGTTTACATTAAAAATTTAAGCAAGTGAATTAAATTTTTAATTTAAACTACTAATTTGTTTCTAGTGTAAATTTAATTAATTTTTAAATAACATCACGAATTTTTTCGATGATTTTAGAAAAAATTAGTACTTGAGTAAATAAACATTACATATTTTTTAAATATAACTTTTCAATGTACCTCCAAATTGTCAATGTAACATTGGATTTTTTGAAACTTTTCACGGACATTCCATCGTCTGCTATGCTTCTGTAAATAATTTCCTCTAGAGAATCGATCGAATGAACTATTTGTTAAAAAATACGGGCGGGTTCTAGAAATCGAAATGAATTTGATTTAAAATCGAGCAAATTTTAAAAAGGATTCTGTAATGAAAGTTCATAAAATTATTCCATTTTATCTACTTCATTCTTTAAGTATCTATTATTTTTGCAGGAACAACACTTAAAACCAAGAAAAACAACGGTTATTTTGTAAAAAGTAATTGAATTTAAATTATCGTTCGATTATAATCGCACTTCATTTCGATTTCTAGAACATACCCGATATATTGATATAAATCTTTGAGCAGTTTTAAATTCCAACGGACACATACATCTGGGTTGTTTGAAAACGTTTTGTCGATTTCGAAAAAAATATATTTTTCGCTTGATTTTTTTTTATTTTAACTTCGAAACTATTGAGCCGAATGAAACGCAATATATACATTTGGTTTGTTTAATCGACTTTAAACTTAAAAAAAACTATACAATTAACAGAAATACTATATATTATTATTATTTGATTAATCGGTATAAATTCTTCGATTAATCCTTTAATTTTGTTTTCGCCGATCCATGATTGCCCATGAGTCCCAAGCAGGTACCCTATACTATGCTTTCTTACTGGTTTTTTTAATGAATATGTGAAAAAACATTTTGGGAGATTTCGTAATTGAAAAGATCACATCGTTAAAAAATTCAAAAATTAGTTTCATTTAAATGAATCAATAATTAGATCCATATTTAAGGATTCACTCGAAAAATATGTACAAGAAATTAGCATATTATCGGGCTGGTCCTACCATACTTTTCTGGATTTTTTTTTTTTGCTGTTTTGATTTAATAACTTCTGTTTTTTTATTTAGTCTAAATTTTACTCTTTTAATAAAAAAAAATATGCCCTTTTATTATAAAAATCAAATTTTCTCAAATATACACAGAAAAAATTTCCAGGATTTTTGTTATCAATAAAAAAAATTGCTTAAAACGTAGTTGAATTTAATTGTAGAAATGTTGTTGGAAATTTTCATAACCTGAGCTATATTTTTTTAATCAATTAACACATTGTTTAAAACGACAAAGTTTTGTGATAATTTTTTAAATTAAAATTAAAAATATAATTTATTGAAAAAAAAATATTTACAATCTTAAATTTTTCATAACACTGTGCTCGAAATTGACACTTTTTTTAGACAAGCCGAGTACAGCGTACCCGAATTATCTTAAAACGCCATACGCCCGGTTTGTCTATTTTTCAACTAGCACAGTGTAGTCTATGTATATAATGATTTTGATAAGAGACAATTTTTTACTTTTTCTGTGTACTTCCCAACTATCCTCGTATGCACAAAAACTAAAGACAAATTTATTTCAAGGATCTTGTTATTATACATACATATATGTAAATATATATGTGTGCATATGTCCATCTACCACTAACAAATTCAATAACATGTTTATTAGAGTTTTTCTTTTCTCGGATTTTTTTCATATCCCTGCAAAGCGGGATTATTTTCCAATTTCCCGGGAATTCCAGCAAAATAATATCCTACTTAATTTATTTAAACAAAAAACAAATCAATAAATCTATTTACTAATTTTCAGCTCTTAATAAAGTAATAATGCATTAGTATATTTTATGTAAATGCAAAGCCAATTATTACAAAATCAAAAAAAGATAAATTTTAAATTGTAGAGTGTTTGCAATTCTCTTTCACTCTGCAAAAAAATTATAAATTTTGTATTCCCAAAAAAAAAAAAAATTACTTTGACAATAAACTGGTAAGTGTACAGCTAAAAAAAACTAAGCTGGCAACATGCTTTATATTTTGCGAAAACAATAAAGCAAGTTGTTTTTGTTTTCATTTTGTTTTTTAAACCTCCTTACAACTACAATTAATGTTGGGATGTTATTTATTTTTGGTGTTTTTGTTTAAGCTTTGATATTGTTGCAAGTAAAGCTGTTGCTTATAATTCTTATTCGCTTAACAGTTTTATTTGTTAAACATCTTTAGTTTTTCTAAAATCTTTGGATGAAGTTTCCTGACGATCCGACCTAAGCAACCAGTGAAATGCGCAGAGGAATAGCTTATCCCTTCAACATTAAATTTCAATGTTTTTATTAAGAATACAAATTGGGAACTAGGCACAACAAACAAAAAAAATACTTTGAAATTAATTTTATTTTTCGAAATACTTAATTTTTTTTTGCAAAACGTTTCAGATTTATTTTAACTTGTCGGCCTACTTTTAAGTGAACTAAATCCCTCCTAATTTGTTATTGTTTCACTAATATATCCGTAAATGGAAAATGCAAATGCTAACTGATTTCTGATGTTATTTAAATTTAATATTTTTTTTACTCTTTTAATTGCACAATCATCGGTATCTAGAAGTTCTTTAAACATTCTTAAATTACTCAAATTTTTTTTAATAGAATTCTGAAGCGTCTTGCCAGGCTCCATCTTGTAACAAATGGCTGCGGTGGAACCAAAGTGATACTTTTAATTAAAAATTGCAATATTATCGAATTGCATTCTAATTTCCTCTGCTACGCGTTATAGCCCATGTGCCAAGCAGTTAATTTGTAACAGTTTTCGATAAACTATTTTAAACCCATTGGAAAACTTAATCATGTTGATCTTTTGTCGAAATGTTGAAAATATTGTGTTTAAAGCAAAGTTCCAAAATAATTTATTTATTGATATTAAAATTGTTTTAAAGTTTTTTTGCTTATTTAAAATTTTTTCTAAAAAAAATCACTAAAAAAAAAGGTGAAAATATGCTACAATATGCATGTTTACCAAAAAAAATATTCAACAAAAAAAAATCGATGTCATTTAAACGCAAATTTAATGATTCGGAAAGATAACTGGTCGACATCGTTCTTGCATTTGCATGGAAAACGCATCCTTAGTAAATTTATACATATATTACATGTTTCGAGAATTTGTTTTTTTTTGTCTTCGGGGATTGATTTGTCGTGGGACCAACCTTCGGTCCGTATATCATCTTCCACTCAAGTCCGTGAAAGTTTAATTAAGGTTAATAACTTCAATTTTATAAAAAAAAATCAGAAAGTACCAATTGAATATCAAAAACGTATCTCTTATAGCTTGTCAATTTCTCTGGTGTTGAATTTTATATTTCTAGATTCAATTTAAATAAAAATACTTAAAGTACCGTTTAAAGAACGAAAAGTACCAAAAATATCCCTCTTACAGATTCTCATTTACTCAGGACCTTGCATGTTTAATCTTATGTTTCTAGCTCTAATACTAACGAAAATTGAAAAAGTACCAGTGAAAGACAAAAAGGACCAAAAAGTTTCCTTGTATAGATTTTTACCCACTCAGGACATTGCATGTTTAGTTTTATGTTTCTAGGTCCAATATTAACTAAAATTAAAAATGTACCAGTTTAAAAACGAAAAAGTACCAAAATCCCCTCTTACAGATTTTTTTCACTCAGAGCCATGCATGTTTAATTTTAAGTTTCTATAAGAATCACTTGAACATTTTTTTTGTTTGATTAGTTTTTGGTTCGAAAAAATAATTTAAAAAAAACATTTTTTTGAAAACGGCAACACTTTACCACCCCGCAACTCGTAACATATCTACTAGAAAAATAGTTATGCTTAATATATAGGAATTCCAGCAGTGTGTTTTTATTGGATTGTCCGCCTCACAAATAATGCCCCATATACTAAGAACTTCAGTAAGTAAATACGGTTGTCAAACAGATTAGGAAACTGTTTTGCCTTTGCCGATTTATATATGGGTGTTTCCACAGAAATTTACCCCTTATAGCTCAAAAATTAAATTATTATGTTGAATTTTTTTTCCGCTTAAATTATACAAAATAAATGTAAATGTCATTTTCCGAAAGATTAACTTTAATTTTCTTTATACTAACAAAAATATGCAACTTTGACTTATCCATAATAAGTGAATTCAAACACAAAAAACTGTTAACTTTTTGAAATGTACCGACCGTTACTTTTAAAAAAATAATTTTTTTTTTGGTAACTTGTTTCTTTGGTTTGAAAGTAAAGCCATTCTTTAAGCAAAACATTTTAAAGATTGTAATTAGATATTTTACATGACATATCCTGCGCAAAATTTTACAATACATGATGTTTGCTTCCGACATTTGAAAAGTAACGACCGTTACTTTTTTAATAATCAAAAAAAGTATTGAAATTAAATTTTTTATGAATTTTTTCGGTTCCTGCCGTTGCTTGAACTTTCGTAAGTACAAAATGGAGCCATCCTCGTGGCATATTTGGGTAGGTTGGAATTTTAGTTAAAAAATCTCCGAAAATCGGTAACGACCGTTACTTTGGAAACACTCATATGTGCATATGTATAAATTCCCGGGATTTTTTTTTCGACAAATGTGCGGAATCCCGGAATTTATTTGCCAGGAAATCCCGTAAGAAAAACACTAATGTATATACATACATACATACATACATACATACATACATTTATTAGATGAGCATATTCAATAAAATATCCTTTTACTCAGACGAATATATAGACTTAAATTCCCATACACAAATTTATATACAAGCAATTTTTCCTTATACAATCTATATCAAGGATAGAATTTCTTGTATGAGAATATTGTAAATAAGGATAGCCCAAGTAAAATAGTTTTGCCTTTAAGAGTTTGTGAGTAGTTGCAAAAATAACCAAAAAAAAAAACATGATTAATGTTCATGTTAAGGATAATTGCACATTTACCATAAATCATGATGAGGACCCACATTTGTCCAACTATTACATTTTACTACATTGTAATAATACAATGGCCGGCAAACTAACACCCGGACATAAATTCACATACAAATAAATTCAGACAACTCATACATGTAGTGAAATAGTTTGAAAATTTTGATTGTAATACACAAACAAGCAACCAGAAAAAAGAATGCTAAAAAGAGGCTGCTATGCTTTTAAAAGGATCCATTGTAAAGATGATAGAAAGATTAAGAAGCCTCAGAATACTTTGTGTCTTTTTATGACTATTTTGTATTTTATTTTCCAAATAAAATATGTTCGTTTTCTCTCATATACAGTATCTTTTAGATGCTTTTCTTTATGTTCATAGAATGAAAATTCTAAAATATAAATCGCATAATCCCTGTGTTATGTTGGAGTGTGTAGCCATGTTAAAAAGTGTGCAATATGAAAGAAGTGTTAGGAAGAGTACCAGAGTTAAGTTTTGGGAATATGCACTATATATGAAATGACAATTTATGTATTATTATCGAGAAGACATTAGTGTGTTCCATCTCAGATGCCAATTAATCAAATTTATTCTCTTTTGTTTATTGTAAAATAATTATTCAATGGAAACAAAATGTTTGTTTTCGACTAAAGCTTTGAAGATTAATAACCAATTGCAACTGTTTTATTTCTTTTGGTAAAGGATTTAAATTTGTTTACATGATGAGGGCAAGTTTTTCAAGATGTTTTGTTAAAAAAAACAAGTTTTGCATCATTCTTTGATAGTAGATCTAAGGTCTTTGCAATATCTAGCAAATTTGCTTACGAAAATTGTTATAAAAACAAATGTGGGCTTATATTCCTTAAATATTGATATTTATATTCTGTTTAAGCAGTATTCGCTTTTTAAAATTATTATAAATTACTACATTTAATACGTCCTAACGATATACACCGTGGCATAAATCTGTTCAACATTTCACGTGAAATGCTGTCAAAATGCATATGAAAAAAACTTGTTCGGAATATCTATGAAATAATGTTGATAGAGTTGTACCCTGTTCATTTTGTGGAAAAGTTCCGAAATGTTTCTAGCAACATTGTTTTACAACTGCGAATTAATGTAAGCTGCACTTATTTCACGTGAAATTATGAGCTGGTTATTAAATAAGAAACAAAAAATTAAGATAACACAACCGGTAACAGTTTTTTATCCATATTTACTTTATTTACATTTTTTAAAATAATTTTTAGTTAAATAGTTACAATGTCTCATACTTTGCAGGAAAAAAACGTCAAATTGTACAAACTCGCATGAAAGGTAATATTGATACATGCCAAAATTTTCGTGTGAAATAATCAATGTCGCTCAACATTTTTCACAAATTTGAACAGAGTACTTGGGTTAAGACCAAATTCGTTGTTATTTGCCCAACCTAAGGCAGTGCTTTCACATTTGTATTTTATATGGATGTAATTTCAGATCCAACTTTAAAACTTTCTACAATGTTGTTCTATAGATGCCCAATTTGCACCTCTTCCAGGATCAAAACGGCTATGGGAGCTAATCTAGAATAAAAATATTGAAGATATTTTCGTTGTATCATAACAATTAATCTTTCACAATTATAAAAAGAAATCGATAAATTTAACTCGTTATTGTATACTGTTGGCGTTAATTATCGGAAATTTCCAAAAATTCAGTTATAACAATTATTGGTGTTTTCTTTTCTGACAATAATGTTCCATGTACATATGCTACCATTCGCGCGGGTTTTTATTCTATTCTAATAAAATATGCAACAATGTGAAAAGCTGTCGTTTTCCTTTCTAAATATGTTGCAACAATAAATGGCAAGTTTGTTCCATTTCTTACCCCCAGTTATAATTGAATGTGGGATAATACCCTTTTTTGCATCTGCGTAAAGTACTTTTTTATGCAAGCAAGTATTCTTTTAACTTTTTTCTTCTGTTTTTGCGTACAATTTGTGTTGTATTGTGATTTTTGGTTATATTGTGATGGATGTAAAAACGTTTTGTTTTCGTTTGTTTTACTTTTATTTAATAATTTTTTTTTGCAAAATATTTAAAAACAGCTGACTTTAACTATTGAAAATCAGTGTTGTTAATTCTTATTGGCACTAAAAGAAAATTAAATGTTGAAAATTGCTACAACCGTGGTGAATATCGCTTATTAGTACTAACTTTTTTATTTAGCACGCTAAACACACATTAGTGTTGAGTGAAAAACGTAGCTATTTGTTTGTTCCAATGTAATATAGAAAAATCTATCACTTTGTAAGGGTGCGTGTAACCTGAAAAATATATTAAACAATTAAAATGCATTATTATTTTTTAAAGAAGAAAACACCAAATGTGTACCACAAAAGAAAAAAGTTATATGTGTTTAACATTGTTAAACCTTACTTGGCCCATCTTAAGTTGATTATCTAACAAATCACAAGAATACACTGCATGGGGAATTCGATCTTTATTTGTTCCATTTGTATATAAAATGAACTAAACATTGCTTTTTACAGCCTGCTAGAACTTACAGAAGGGTTAGTTGTCAGACAAACTGCCACTGAACTTAAATTTATTCATGCTTGAACAACGCCACAAATTTATCCAAATTTGCTCTGAAAATCAGTTATGAAATGATATGAAATGAGTTTATCATTCGACATCAAACACAATTTTCAAACCTTTTTCAACTGTTTGATTTTAACACTACAATTCAAATTGATAATGATTTGAATATAAACATGCGACATAACATGTCTTTTTAAGTTGATGTCAAATTTTTATCAAATGTTATCAAAAAATAACTTGGCAGCACAGAAGCAAAAATTAATGTGAACACTAAAAAATGGCCATTCAAGTTAATCGGGTTACACAATTAAACAAAAAACGTGATGTGAATTAGCTTTAAAAAAAAACTTGATTTCTTGTTTAAAAATATAAATTATTTGGGAGAAAAAATTAATTTCAAAGTGAAAATAAAAATAAAAATACAACGGGAAAGTGAAGAAAATATAAGTTTGTTGTACGATCGCGGTGCTACGAAATGGCAATCCTTAAAACAAAAAGGAGCCAAGTATTTTGTCTTTCCAAGAATTAGTGGACGGAAATAACACCATTTCATCTTTTAGCTATAGTGCCGAATGTTTTGCTGACAGTTTATTTAAACAATAATAAATAATGAATTTAAATTTAAATTACAAAAAAAAATTTTTATTTATGTTTTACATTGTACTAAAATCCACACTTGAAAAACATTTTAGAATAACGTTTGTAAACAAGTTGAAAATAAATGCATTTCTCAATTTGAAAATCATTTCCCCTTTTTGTTGAGAATGCTATAATTTCAAATCATTATCGTTTGAGAAAATTTTTGATTTCAAATCACTTGCAATTTGGAAATCAAACCTCCGTGTTTTTTGGGGAACGATATTTTATCGCAAAACTGTATTCAGAGATTATGCCCATTTTGGCGGCTTAATTAACAAAATTTACGCATATGGAGTAAAAATACTCCATTACATCAAAAAAAACACCGTTTACTTGTGGGATGCGGTTAAGGAATCTCTGATGAAGAGGTCTTTAACAACTTTTGATTGTGAATTTTTCAAAATTAATCAAATGATCGCTTAATATTGAAAACTAGGAAAGTCTTAAAATTTATGACCACTAAAAGTGATGACGAAGCTAGCGTGTCCGCACCCTGATCCATGATTTTGTTTTAAAATTGGAATGAATTTGATCAGGGCGAGATGGGGTTTAAAAAGGATGTCTCTTTTTTTGCTAACAAGTTGTTTTCAAGAAAGGCCATTGGACAGGTTCAATGGCTTCCAAGATCATGGGACTTAGTGCCTCTCAATTTTCTAATCTGTTGATCCGTGATCCCATTTTTACGCCGATAAGCCTGCAATAGTTGGAGGCCAATATTATTCACAACAACAACGCATCTTAATGGTATTTGTAAACATAAATTTCAGGCATTTAGAAAAAAAATTAAATCAAAATATTCTTTTTAGCAACTTTATGATATCGGAAACACGGCAATACTGTATTCACATATGTTTATAAATAAACATAACTTTTCATAAAAGTAAAATAAAGAAAAAATTATAAAGTCAGTTAATTTATATCGTAGCCATGACGATTTGAAAATAAATGCTAGAAGTTTAGTTGATGCCGACATTTTAAAAATGAACTGTTACTGTCCTGGGTAGCCACTCAAAAACATTTTGTGTTTTATTTTTATTTCTCCTGATTTTAGTAATTAAAACGTATACACTACTTGCAAGTAATTACTGGCATGTGGAAACGTAGGGTAAGCTGAGATATCGTTGCAAATAGGACTTTTTTTGTGTTTGCAGTTCTCATTCACTCTGCAGTTTTAAACAATGTTAATAAGTAGATGTGACTTAATGTAGCTCAGCGGTAACCCTTTAGTTACTCCACTAGTAGACCCGCTGTATAGATTCTGTTTGAGAAAGTGTGTTAGTGCAACCAGTGAAATGCGCATAGGAATAGCTTATCCCATCAACAATAAATTTCAAGTGTTTTTATAAATAATAAAAACTGGGAATTAAGCACGAATAACAAAATATTTTGAAAATTTAAAATTTTGTATTCCCAAAAATTGAAATTACTTTTTGATAATTACAAATTTTGTTTAAAAATTACTTTAGCTAACCCCTATCTTTTATCTCAAAGATAAATATCAAACTTTTTTGTTAGCAATAAAGCGTGCAACACGTTTGTATACTAAAATTGCAGTCACTCAATGTGATATTAAAATAATGTACCAACTCTTTATATAATACAATTCTCACATTATTATTTTGTTCTTTATTCACTTCATTTTTATGTGGGAGCATAAAGTTCTTACAAGGTGCAAAATAAATGACGTTAAAAATAACACGATACTACAGACAGTAGTAAGTACTTATTTTTTCCTTTAGTATCTTCATACTTTTACTACTTTGCAAAATACAAAAGTATTATCGTAGAAATTTTATTCCACAAAAAAAGGCAAAAGTTTAGACAATGGAAATAAAATAAAAACCTTTCACATTTGCACATATTGAAATTTTAAACATGCATGACTTAAGTAACACATACTTTCGGGTGTCTGAATACTTAAACTAATGCACACTTGATTCCGAAAAACAAGCAAAAACAACCAAGAGCAACCAACACAAAATGACAGTGAAAAGAACAACAAAATAAAAACACGTCAAAAGGTATGCTATGGAAAATGGAAATCAAGTGAAGACGACAGTCAAATAACAAAAATGTATGAATAAAGAAAGTCTTAAGAAGGTCGAGTAACCAACTAAGCAACCGTAAACTGTTGAAAACAACAAGTAGGAGGACTATTAATTGGGAAATATTTTAATGCGTATTAATTTTATTTATACCAGCTGCAAAATTGCTTGTTATCATCCTACATCAACTAGAGATTAATTAAAGCGAGCAGTGGAAATTTAATGAACTTTCTAATATACTTGAATCTATTTGAAAATGTGTTCGAAACTATTGCGAACACCTTGTGTAAAATATTAAAAACAAATATTTCGGATTTATTGTTAAAAGTGTAACTCTGCTTAACTTATTATTAAAAAAATACATATAAAACACTTTTAATTAGGGTGTATGGTGCCCCTTTTACACCATATAAACATTGATATTTGAAAAATCAAGGCATTATTTACTCAATTTCAGAAAAACTTGCACTTACGTCGATACTGCAATGAAGGTGCGATATGTGAGTGTATTTTAAATATAAATGTGCTTATCTGACAAAGGCTAGATGTATAAACACATACATACATTTTTAAGGGTGCTTTGTTAGACATACCTAAGTGCTACACCCAGAGAAAAAAAATGTCAAAATTTGCTGTAAATTACTTATCCTTATTCAATTTTATTTATATGTTTTTTCCTTACTTCTAGTTTTCGTACTTTTTGTCAAGACTTTGTCTCGAAGACTTACGTACATTTGTATCTATGTAAACATATGTAAACAGCTACTTTTATAACAATTGTGATTTTTCATTGAACTGTTGATTTTTAATCGGTTAAAAATTGATGTTTGGCTCTAGACTGGCAGGTGCTGCAGTGATGCAAGCGGTAGAACAGCAAATAATTCTGATGATTAGAATGTGGTGGTTATGGTCAAGAATAAAATTATCAAAAATTTTTAATTCACTTCATGTTGTAAATTCCTTCCTTCACTAAAAATAATTGAATGAAATGAAATGAACTTAAGCCTTATTTAAAAAAAAAACTTCATTTAAAAACCATCAGTTCGATGAAAAATAACAATTTTTAAAAAAAATGACGTGTGTGAAGATAAATATGAAAAGTTAAATTCGTTTTTAAAAAATATCGCATGCGATAAAAAATATTTTAAAAAAATATCGCATGCTTATTACAAAGAAAAATCGACTATTTACGCGAAATTTTGCAATTTTTATTAAAAATAAATCATTTTTATTTAATATTTAACAATAATCAGATATTTTATTAGTCTTTTAATATTAAAATGTATGATTTTTGAAAAAATACGACAGAGTGAAATTCTCATGAAAGTGCTGTGTGAGGGATATGGCCACTGTGTCCAAACCCTTCGACCTCAGGGAATCAAACATAATGGAAAATGAAGCTTATGGATAGGGCTACAACAACCTATAAGCACTTTTTCCGAATTGTATTTGTGAAAATTTTTATACATTTTTGAAAATTTGACTTAGAGTGAAATACTCATGAAAGTGCTGTGTGAGGGATATGGCCACTGTGTCCAAACCCTTCGACCTCAGGGAATCAAACATAATGGAAAATGAAGCTTATGGATAGGGCTACAATAACCTATAATCACTTTTTCCGAATTGTATTTGTGAAAATTTTTATACATGTTTGAAAATTTGACTTAGAGTGAAATTCTCATGAAAGTGCTGTGTGAGGGATATGGCCACTGTGTCCAAACCCTTCGACCTCAGGGAATCAAACATAATGCAAAATGAAGCTTATGGATAGGGCTACAATAACCTATAAGCACTTTTTCCGAATTGTATTTGTTGTATTTCATGAGAATTTCACTCTAAATCAAATTTTCAAACATGTATAAAAATTTTCACAAATACAATTCGGAAAAAGTGCTTATAGGTTATTGTAGCCCTATCCATAAGCTTCATTTTCCATTATGTTTGATTCCCTGAGGTCGAAGGGTTTGGACACAGTGGCCATATCCCTCACACAGCACTTTCATGAGAATTTCACTCTAAGTCGTATTTTTTCAAAAATCATACATTTTAATATTAAAAGACTAATAAAATATCTGATTATTGTTAAATATTAAATAAAAATGATTTATTTTTAATAAAAATTGCAAAATTTCGCGTAAATAGTCGTATTTTCTTTGTAATACGCATGCGATATTTTTTAAAACGAATTTAACTTTTCATATTTATCTTCACACACGTAAAAAAATGTCCTTTAAACAAACATACAATATTTTTCTCTGTGTGTAGCAAAGCTAAATTTGTATATTTTATAAACAAATGCTTTAAAACGAAGCAACGAATTTTGTTTATTACTAAATGTATGACGGAATAAATTGCATTTGCATTTAAAAATCTCCAGCTTTCTGCATTAAACACAGTGGGGATGTGTTGGAAATTAAATTGAATGGAAATATTTAAATTCCTCAATGGCAAACCTTATGGTCACCTAAAATACAAAAGGCACTATCTAACATTTTAACAATTTTACCGGAGAAGAAAATAGCTATTTAATACAATGTTCGAAAATATACAGTACATTATTTAGCGTTCGGCTCACACACCCAAGAACGATATCTATTTTCAAGAAAGAACCGAACATTATATAATGTTCTGTTCTAAGTTAAAAAACAGAACAATTGTAGTGATACTGTAGACAAACATTATATTTTAATGTTCTATAATGTTTCTTTTTTTACATTGATAAAGAAATTAACAAACAAAAAATTTTAGCAACGACCGCAGCATGAACAGCTTGGGTGAGTATAGCGTATATATTTTGTTTGTGTCAAATTATTTTGCTGGCTTTTTGTTTTTTTTTCGTATGTGTATTTTTTTTTTTTTGTAAAAAATATATGGTTTTTTATCAGCTAAAAGGGACGAACATTAATGAGTTCAACCGAACGCAATGAAGTTGTGGTTTACAAAAACCGAACGGTATTGGATAAAAACAGTATAATTTTTGTGTTCGAAAAATAACAAATACAAGCACTATTAGCGTTTGAGTTTTTAACAAATCCACCGAACCGAACACTAAGGAACGATATGTAGTGTTTGTTTTCGAACACTGATTTAATATGATTAATTGATAAATTGCTGTTTATAATTAAAAATATACGGCCCTGTTCTGTAAACCGAATCGTTTTTAAAAACGAGAAATTTCTAAAACCGAATAAATCGCTTTTTGGTGTTCTGCAAATTACTCGTATTGATATGATTCGAAATTAGGGTCGAATTTTTAGTTAATCGTCAAAGTCAGCTGTTGATTAAAAAATTCATAATTTGTAAATAAAAAGAAAAATATAAAAATGCCCGGAGCGTTTGTGTTAAGCTACAATTCCATAAAAAAACGTAAAATACGCCAATTAAACATTTAATTTTGCCGCGTTCAAAAATTGTTTGTGGTTTATTTTGCAAAAACATATGTTCTACAATTCTAGAGTTGCCAGACAAATGACTGTATTTTATTGCTAAATAATGGTGTGTAATGAAAGAACATTCAAGGTAATTGAACCTTCAGATATATTTGGTCTTTATTTTTATCGCAAATATTATAAATTTAATTTATTATAATATACAAATACTGAGTTTGTACTAAACAAACTTTGACAGCTACATATTCACAAACAGTGGTGACTTTACTTTTTCGAAAATAAGAAAAAATGGTGATCGCCATGTTAAAATAAATTGTGTTTTTGCAAAATACTTGTGATTTACGCAATTATTTTATTTTAGATAAGTTTTTTTGAATTAAAATTTAATTTAGTTAAAAAGTGTTTGTCATAAAAATTTAATGTATAATGTTTACTATTATTACAAGAGTATTGTTTATTCAAATGCCTTTTATATTCTCTATAAAAAAAGTGTTTTGTTCATTAAACTTTTTTTTTGTCACTTTTAAAGCAAAAATATGCAAAAGTTTTAGGTTGTTTTTAAAATATATTTTTTTCAAATTCAAATATATTAAAATGCATGTAATTTTAATAGAATAAATAAAAAAGACTTCATATTTTATATTGCACTTGTTTTTTTGTTATTTTTGTAGTCATTTATTAAAATAATTACACATTCGATTTCCTTTCGACTAGGTTTGTTTACTCGGTTTCAAAACGAGAAAAATTATGTAAATTCGGTTTACAGAACACCAAAAAATGTGAATTCGTTTTAAAACGAGAAATTTTCTCGGATTCGGTTTACAGAACAGGGCCGATAATTAAATTATATAATAATTAATAATATAATAATTAAAAAAATGATTGAAAAAAACAAAAAAAAATAAATCAGAAATAAAAAATTTTTATGATTGATTTATTTACCCGTATTACACCTTTCTGAATGATAAGACACCAACATCATGCCCGATATGATTTTTATTTTAGAAATCTTATGTACATATTTAACCAAAATTATAAACTAAATGAGTAACATGAGTTTAAATCTACTTTGTAACCCTTTGTTGTACACATGAGTCTGGCCAGACCTTTTACCATATGTAAAGAAAATCAAAACATGCGCAAGCTTAACCCTCCAACATGAAAATAATATGTATATGTATGTGTTTTTTTCTTGTTTTCCCTGCAAATAATTTTGGACCACCTGATCCATTTTGATTAAATGGACTACTCCATGGACTGGTCCGATGTAAAGCAAGCATGGACTATGTCATTGTGAAAAAGTGTTTGTAGTGAGACGACATGTCTTCGTTTTTTAACCACATGTTTCGGTTTTTAAACGAAGTTAAAAATAATCCCCTTGTGTATACAATGGAGTAGTTTTAAAACTACTCCTTTGTAGTCCAAAGCTGGGTGACTATAAGTCACTTGAGTTCCGTGTTATATTGTTATTATGAAATTTTTGTATAAATCTCTTTAAACGAGTGCACATATTATCTATGGTGACACTGTAAATGTTAAAGGTATTATGTTTCTAAATCTTAAATTTATAAAGTCTGAAGAACATTTTGATTAACTTTTCCTATAAATATAGGGTTTATAGAGGTTTTAATTTAAATTGTATCTGCTTACCCACTAAAATTATAAAGTCTGTATTCATTAGATAGTTAATTGTTGAATAATCTTTTATATTTTTAACATCACAAAAGTTTCTATTTGCCTGTTTAAATATTATTGTCTAGTGGATGTGATTGCATTTTATAAGTCAACAGCAAAATAAAAGGTTAACAAATAATTAAGAAGGCCTTAAATGTTTTATAATAGCAATTATGTTATGGCCATTGTGCTCGTAGCTAAAGAATTATTCATTTAAGAGTTAGCTAGACATCCTTGAGGAAATTACTTAAACGTGAATCAAAGACCTACAAAAATAAATATCTGGAAAATGTTTGGCAATAAAAAGCGATTACAACACAATTGAGGCAGTAAGTCTATTGTTGTTCATAAGTTCTACATACGGCATCATTTTTAGCAGGCCACTTTTGCCCAAACAATTTTTAAATTAGAAAAGAGCAGCATTCCAGTAATAGCTTTCTGAGCATTTTAAAGCAAACAGTAGTCGAACGGAACTATTTCTCTCGAAAAGTCCAGCTTTTAACATGTGACCTAACGTTTTCATGATTGCATATTGCGGATTCATGTCTGGTCGCGTATATCGCCATTCAATGCTTTATTTAAACATGTCAGTTGTGATCGGTACACCCGCATTGTACCGATTTTAGCAGTAACCTTGGATATTTCGCTATTTCACTGGGTTTCGCACATGATTTATCGTGCTTCTGGTGGTCGTAACATATTAAATTACATCTCCAAAAATGATTCGAATGGCTCTTTTAGCGTCTCTTATCTTCTACTCGTAAGACCCCTTTTACACTCGGCAAGTTACTTGCGCAAGTCTCTTGCGCAACTCTTGATTTGTAAATGTCAGCCGTAAGGTCGGGGTAAGGAAAAAAATATTGTACAGACTTTGCTGTACTCGGCAAGTAACTTGCGCAACTAACACGCCGAGTCTGAAAGGGGTCTAAGGTAGACAATTTCCATGATTTAAGACAAATTTTCCTGTTAAAAGTTTTTATACTCAAACCGCAATAGTGGAGAGGGTATAATACTTGTGTGCTGATGTGTGTAAAATATAAATATATTGGTCCTACTTTTTGAATACTGATAGACTCAGAATTACCTTCTAATTCGATCTAACAAAGCCCATCCGTCTAGCGGGGTGTCTGTCGATGGAACGTTGTGCGCAAATGCATTGTAAACTCTTAAGCTGTTATAAGGACTATTAAAAATTATGAGATTCAGCCCGTAAGTTCACATGATTTTTCTTTATATCGATCGATATTTGACAAAAGCTCTTTTAATCTTTTAATGCTGTAATTTTTGGCGATGTGATCTTTTTTATTAGGAAAATTTTGTGCTGATAGGTCGGTTGGACTTTTGCGCCATTTAACCCCTCTCCAAAAGAGATTCAAGACAAATAAATCCCAAAAAAATCTTAATAATATTCGGCACAAACATTTTTTCATAATATAATTTAGTTTTGGCGGGTCAATGATTGTCCAGATAAGGCACATTGTGAGTAAAGCAAAATACTTACCGCTGTTTGCACTAGCTGCACTTTAGAGGCCATCTAGGTGGCGATACCAAACCCGTTTTGTATTAAACGAACTCACAAAAATGAACGCTCACATTCAATTATTTTTATACGCACCACTTAAAAGATGGATGGTGTATTAATTTTGTCCTTTCATTGGCACTTATCCTTGCAAAATTGTTAGACGATCTAGTCATGTCATGATCAAAGAACCGGCAATAAAAAAAACTCAGGAAGATAAAATATGATGGGAATAGTTCTAAAACTTTGGTTTTTTCCATTAAAAATAGGACAAAACAGGTTTTTTTCGCCTAGCCTGTATTAAAATCTTGCCCTAAGATAAGAATTTTGGTAAAGAAGCAGACCTACAGAATAATCCAGCAAAAACTTAACTTTCCTGGTAAGTAAGCAAGTTAAGTTGGAGAAAAAAAACACTACTTAGTTTTCGGCCGAATAAATACTTATTTTTGTTCAAGGTGTCCACAGAATTCAGTACTTACAACAAGTCAAAAAATATCTAGTTATTATTTAAGTACTAAATAGTAAGTTGAATTGTTAGTACTTACAATATACTTACCAGAAGCCAAAAATCACTAGTTGATCGACCTTAAAATTTGTTATTGAGTGCGTTACCAATGTTCAGTAGTGAAAACAATGGAAGTATTAAGTAGTTGCTAAGGCCATTACTAGTAAGTACTTATTAAAGTTTTCAGAAAAATTACAGTTGTAATGACAACTACTTACCAGGTAACGTATGAAATAACTACCATCTATTTCCTAAAATCAAAAAGTTTTTCCTGGTACGTACCGATAAACTTAATTAGCGCCAGTTTACCAAATTTTTTATTTACTTTTTGTTGAAGACTTCTCTTCGATTTTTTATCTTTAAATAGTTCAACGTTATTTTAAATAAAAATGCTTTATTTTGTTTTAAACAAACTGTGTTGGGTATCACAGATTCGGCACGGCCAAATTTAGCCACTTCAATTGTTAAATCTAAAAATTATATATGTATTTCATATTTAGTTTTTATGTAGACTTATGTTTTGATATAGTTTTGTGAATTTATTAGAATTGTCTGTCATTCAAATTATGCCCAACACTAGGGTTTCTATTCGCAAAATAATTCTGGGAATTCTTGGGAGAAAACATTTTGAATTAAATTAAGAAAATTTTAGAAATTTTCATTAGTTAGTGTCCCTTTATATTGATCGATTTTTGTCCAACAATGTTTATATATTTGAAAAAAAAAACACCTTAAACTTGTCTTGAAAAATATTCCAGTGTTTAAAATAATCGAATTTTGTTATTATTATTTTGCTTGTGACTGTGTTTAATTGCGTTGAAATTTAAAAACTAAGCTGGCAAATTGGTTTTTTTGTTGCTTTGTTACGAAGACAATTAAATTTAGCAATTTGTTTTATTATTTTGTTTTTTATTTTTACCTACTTACAACTACAGTTCAAGTCGGAAAAAAGTCACTGTTTATTGTTGGTGGTTTGTTTAAGCTTTGATATTGTTACAAGTAAGACTTTGAGGGCTTATAATTCTTATTCGCTTTAGGGTTTTACTTGTATATTATTTTTAGTTTTTCTAAAATCATTGGAAAAGGTTTCCTGATGAGCTGGCCTAAGCAACCAGTGAATTGCGCATAGAAGCTAGCTTTCCCTCAACAATAAATTTCAGTATATTTATCATATATGAAAAATTGGGAATTTAGCACGTCATACAGAAATCTTATTAATTATAAATTTTGTATTCCCAAAACTAACATTCACCCTTATTGTGTATGGCGTATTTGAAATATGCCTACGACTGTTTGGTAATAGATTAAAGAGAACGTGTACTTATTTTCTTTAATCTATTTACCAAACAGTCGTAGGCGAATTTGAAATACGCCAAACACAATAAGGGTGATTGAAATTTATTAATATTATTATGAAAAGCATTGCATATAATGTCCTTTAATGACGTACTTTTTCCTTTAATATTTGATAAATAATATAAAAGTTATTGCATGCTACCAAATGCGTTTTTAATCATGAAATATTTTTCGCATATTATAATGAATAAAAGATGCTTTCTGGATAAATATTGCTGAAGAAAACAAAAAAACATATGCCGATTTTAAAAATTTTAATGCACTTCGATAGCAAACATTTTAGAACTGAGGTATCCAAAGAACCTGCATCAATTTATTGGTATTTGTGGGTGTTGCATGCTTCTGTAAACAAATATTTTATGTTGTTTTAGAAATAATTAAATTTTAATAAATTTGATCAGAACTAAATTATGATTTCCTGCAAACTGTTATGAATAATGGGTTTTTGTTACATTATTGGGATAGTAGTCTTTAAGAAATGGTTCGTTTCATCTCTGTATCATTTATACCTGATTTGTTATTAAAAGTTTTCCCAGGTTCCATATTTGAGTTAAATCCGAAATTCAGAGGAATAGAACTTGTTAGGGTCAAAAGGGGTTAATTAGATTTTAGTACCATCGGACAGCTGAAGGTGTCCTCTTTAACCCCTTTAATTTTGCACTTTTTTCAATTTAATGAAATTACTCGGAACATTTGTTTTGCTGTTTTTATTTTACTTTAAAAATAATTCTACAACTGAAGCCATTTTTGAAACCGTCAAAGCCGGGCAGCTTTTAAGTTGATTTAAAAGAACATGGGTTCATAGAGGGTTATGAGTGTGACTTGTGGTCCTCTAAAATTGGCAGCCTCAGATATTCAAGTTTTTAAAAAAAATTCGCCGAAAATATATGTATTTATGGATTGCACAAAAATCAGCTGACCTACAAAAAAAATGCTTAAATGTTAAGTTGTCTCCTTTGCCTTTAGAGATATTCGGATAAAACGGATTTTCTTGGTTGATATTTTTCACGATTTTTCTAGTTCTTTTTGAGTCGGGTGGATGATGTTTAATATCAAACTTAAT
The DNA here is from genome assembly GCA_949318255.1 of Pollenia labialis. NCBI lineage: Eukaryota > Metazoa > Arthropoda > Insecta > Diptera > Polleniidae > Pollenia > Pollenia labialis. Next base: position 71,864,943 of record OX439142.1, read on the forward strand.
AAATTGGACATTTGTTTCTCTCATATGTCCTATCCAAAAATATCTAATTTTTTATACAAAAAAATTTATTTTAGTAAAAAATTCTAATAATTCAACACACCGATTTTTATAAAATTTGAACAGTAATGTTTTCTTATATGTCCATGATTTTCTGGAGAAAAAAATCATTTCGTTTAAAGCGTTTTTCCGGGATTGGAATTTGGGGTATTTATTAATCAAAAATGGGGATGCTTTTTCTATAGTGTAAACGAATGAAATGGCTTTCCATACGAGTAAACAAAAGGTAATTTTAAGTTTTGACATTCTATAAATCTGACATGAATAAAGATATCGCAATGAAATTTAGCAATTCTGTAGGTTAAAAAGTTCTTAAAACAGTGCACTTAAAAACATCCCCATTTTTGATTAAAAAAGTACCATAATTCACAATCTCAATCAAAAGCATTTTCTTACTAAACGCTAAAAAACATCAAAAAATAAACTTTGATCTAAATTTTCTAAATAACTGTTTAACCGATTTCAATAAATTTAAACTGTAGGAAAGTTCAAGAAGTCTTCTCTCCAGCTAAAGTTGTAAAATTATCTCTATCGGTTTAAAAGCTACAGATTGTTGGCCGATAAAAAACGATTTCCAACCACTGTCCATTGCATATACACTGTATATTATACAGTTGTCGCACAGTGGTTTTTCTCATAGCCAAAAATCAAAAAATTACTCATCACGGATTTTATTAAAAAAATTATATCTTTGGAAAGCTAATTATCTGCCGAATATAATACTGAGCGATTCGGCTACTTATCTATATTGTCGCAATATGGCGCTACACTCATCTAATTTATAAAAACAAATTCTATGTAAAATATTGGATTTTAGATGCTTCTGAAAAATAGCTTTTAAAACTCTATTTACTTATAAAACTTAAAATTTTAAAACGGATTTTTAATAACTTTACAAAATTTTCAATAAAATAAGAGAAAAGAGTTTTTTTTTTCTACTCTTTCCTGCTTTCAAAAACGCACTAACTTCAATAATGTTTAAATTTACTAAACTTTGGTAGAGTAGGTATAAAAAATATATATGAAATAGATCAACTTTGTTCCACAGCTTGAAAAATTTTGAAATTTTAATAATGTCTACATAAATTAGTAATTTTTCATAAATAACACAAATTTTGAATAATTTGAGATAAAATTTTATAATAAAAAATTATAAATAAATTCTGTGGCATTTTGACAAAACATCTTAAGTCGAGATAAAATAGCAAACAAGTTTTTAAAAAAAGCTCGGTGAAAAAATCATTTTTATAAAAAAATAAATTAATCAAAATTAAAGAAAAACTTCGTTTATAATACAAAATTTTAAAAACGTAAAAAGATACGTTTTTTGATTGAAAATTCGTGTGATTAACAACATTTTTGTCAACGTTTTAAATTTGACTTAAGATATTTTGCCGAAATACCACAGAATTGCATTACTACTTAATATTTAATAAGGTGGGCCGAAAAAAAGTTGTGCCACTCATCATCTAGTATTAAAGATATGTCAATGAAGTCTCTAAAACAGAAAAACAATTTTTTGTGCCACGACCCCAAATACAGCCCTTTAGGTTTTTTTTATATAGCGCTGCCATTTAAATTCCGATCTCATCATATCGCATATCGTTGTGCATGGCTTGACAGTGGCTCAATTTTAGTCGTTGGTGACTTTTCCCTAGCGCCCTACTAAATAGCCCAACTGGGTACCCTTTTTCCTAACTATTTCATTAAGTTCACTCCTCAATAAGACGTTATGAACTTTCTTCTATTATAGTTTGAGTTCCAGAACATCATAACACTTTGCCGTCAAAGTCAAATATGCATCACTTAGTTAAATAATGCACAGTTTGCTTATTTTGCCTAAATTCATAACTTTTTTTTGTGCACTTTGAAACAGATAACATAACGGAAATCAATTTTTGTTGCAAATACCCTTGTATGCCTTGCATATGTTGCAAATTAGGCATACGTACTCTATTTTGTTGTTGTAGTCTTGCAAAATATAACACTTATGCTTGATTTGCAACATATGCCAGGCTTGCAATGGTAGTTTGCAATGAAAAGTGCTTTCCGCTATTGCAAAATTATACATTGTTGCATCATAGAATGCATTTAAAAAAGCAAGTTGCTTTCCTTACCTGCAAATAAAAGAAAAATTGTATGCACTCTCGAACTGGAAAAGAAGCATGGTAATTTAAGAACCCTACACAGCACCATCATGCTGCATGACTACAACCATAAAAAATTATTGTTTTAAAGTTTTAAATTATAGTGTTTTTCGAAAAATCACACACAAACAGAGAAATTTATATTCATGTGTATATCATCTACACATCCCAGCGGGAAAACTCAAAAGAAATGCTTACTTCAGGCCTTTTTAAACGGCTGCTTAACATTTTTTTTGATTCAATTACTGTTAACTGCGGCTCTTTGGTATACAAGATTAGATACACCTTCCATATTCGCTTCTATGAGAAGGGAGTAGAGAAGGAGTATCATTTTTTGCATTGTTTTTTGCACAAGCAAAATCAAAATAATTATTTGTTTTGATCCCGTTACCGTTCTTATGTACATGCTAAAGAAGCAAGAGCGGAAGGCCTTATTCGCAATGATAACGCGTGTAAAAAAGATATGAGTATGGAATGGAGCGAGCAGGCCAAAAGAACGGGTACAGAGCCCTTCTAGAAGGCATCCGTACTCCTTCTTTTTCCCGCTGGGATGACTGTATCTAAATAAATTTGTGATATGAATGATGTCGCAAAAATTTATTTGTTTCATTTAAATTATGCAGATTATATTTATTATTTACATTTTCATTGTATACAATTTGTGGAAATATTGTTGTTGTTTTTTTAAGACAACGTTTTTCATTTAATAAAAATTTTAATATTTTGTTCTACTAAATTTAATTGTTGAATTTATTAAAAATGTTGAATCATAATTTAAAAAAAATTAAAACGTAAAATAAAAAAAATGTTTTGTACATTTTTTCCAAGAGAGGCGTTGCCTAATTTCCCTGCTGGTAAGGCCCAGAACAGACGGTAAAGCGCAATTGCAACGAAACCTTTTAGAAATTATTGTTTTGAATCCAGTTTCAATCGTTTTCCACACACTCTGCAACGTAATTGAGAATTTCATTACATTCTGAAATTATCACAATCATTTAAATTTTCCTTGAGAACAGATGAAACGCAAATATGAGTTACCTGCACGCCGGTTTCAATGCAACTGATTTCCATTGCATTTCAAAACGGTCTCAAAATGGTGATGTCACGTGTAGGCCGCCAAAGGAGTCTATGGCATAAACTCAAATGAAACTCGAAAATAACTAGAAGTGCATTTTACCGTCTGTTCTGGGCCTAACTCAACTTCAGTTGTGTTGCATGTCGTAATTATTTGATTATTCCACTATTTTCTAGAATGCCCTTTTGCTGTCCGTTACGGATACCCATAACCCGTAAGTCTTTTTCAACGCAGTTATTACTTCTGGTTTTTGGACGTCCTCTACGTCCAGCCGGATTTCGCAGTTTTGCATCGCATTCTGCGTTTTGGTGTCATTCATGCGCGAAATGTGCCCAGACCATCTATACCGTTGAGTCCTGTAGGTTTTGACACTAACACATTTCGACAAGTTCGGTAATGCCCCTTTAGACGAAAAAGTCACCTTAAGTTGCACGCCCTGCGCCAAAAAAATTTGGAGTTTTTTTTGTATATTATTTTCTTTGATTAAAAGTTAGCCCAAACAAATATAAACGATTTTATTAAAACAACTTTGTCAATATTAAATATTAATCAGAAATATTTCTTAAATAAATTCTTCGAAATTTTCTCCACTAAAAGTCAAGTGTTCTTGGAAGCCAAAAGACACACATAAATTCAACATAAACTTCCTTGATTTTCGGAAATTTTCTACTTTAAAAACTTTTCATGAGGACTGCCAATTAAATAACACAAATACGCTTGAGTAAAATGTCATGTTATTTATTTAACTAATAAATTATTTACTTCAAAAAGTATTAAAAATAAAAAAGGAAAAACTAATAAAAAAAATATAAACTCCCTGGCACACACGAACAAGTTCTCTAGAAGAAAAGTAAGAGAAAACACTTGGGCTAAAACTTGACTAAGAAAACTTTGTATTTCTTGTCAGGACTTTTTTTTTGTTTAAGAAATTTTATGTGGTTTTTTATTAAAACCAAATTCAATGGACATTTATTAGTTAAGAAAAAAGTTTAAAAACAATTTCCAAAGAGAAGACAAAAATGCATGAAATAATAAAACAATAAGACAATAAAATTTTATTTTTTGTTTTTGTAGAAAGTTTAAAATTTTGGTCTTATAAAACAATGGAATTTGGAGTAGATTAAAATATTAGGGTGGGAAAATGTTATTATGTTCTTAGGCTGGAGGTCCAAAACAAGCATTATATGCGCTGTTGCGTTTTATGCAGTTAATACATTCTGTGATTTTAATGCGCCAAGTTGTTTGTTTGGTTAAAATTTTGATACACATTGAAATTAGTATAAAATAATTTATCAGCTTTGGCTATCAAAATCTGCTAAACTGTTTTCAAGACGCATGCGACGGACACAAAAGTAAAGGGTGGTCCAATCAAAACGCACAAAGTTAATTCTAAATAAAACAAAAACAATTTCAGAGAATTATTTTAATATTATTCATTATGATAGAAGGATCTATGACAATTATGTGTGGAGCAAAATAGCGGCCAAATGCTCCCCAAGGCTTCGGTGACGTACCTCTATCTGATGGTCAATATTTTCAATGACTCTTGAGTCACTGTGACAATGGAAGTCGGTAACTCTCGTTTACACCCACACCATACAAGCATTAATTATTATTTTATTATTATGATTATGAGGAGATCAAGTGGTAGCGATCGAAACATGTCAGGGTAACCAGCCGCCTGGGTTCGAATCTCAGGTCAGTCAAGAATGAATGATTATCAATAACAATTTTAAAGAATTTTGATGTTGTAAAATTCCTTTCCTCATAAAAATAATTTAATAAAAATTAAATTTGATGAACTTAAGCCTGATTAAAAATATTGAAAATGTGGATTAAAAACCACTTATAGTTCAACAAAATTACCTCAAGAAAAAAAGTAAAATCTTGATCAGTCGGTGTTGAATTTAGTGGAAGGTAAGTGGTACATTACGGTGGTTATCCCGCTATCAATTTTGGTAGTTACTTGGTGTTTGTGTGGAACAAATTGAAGTTCCTTATTTATCCCGCAGGTTTCTATCTTGTGCTACACCAGCATCAGTAGCCGAGCGTAGTAGTGTTCCCGTGGTTATTCCACTCGACACAGCGTTTCAGTGGTTATCCCGATGAGCCGTGTGTGTCTGGTGGCTTCACTGGGTCTCAGTTTGTGTGCGAAGTTGTGTGGGACGAATTGGATCACCTGTGGCTATCCTGCAGGTTTTCCAATTTAGGCGTACGCCTCTTGAATTGTTCTTGGCTTATTGATGTACACTTTTTCTTTTACATATCCCCAAAGAAATAAGTTCAACGTTCTAAAATCACATGATCGTGGTGAGCAATTAACTTCGCCACGATGTGAGATAACATGGCAAGTTAATCCCTTGTTTCGTTGGCTGTGAGGCACCATCCTGCTGGTACCACATATCTTCCAGGTCCACATCTTCAATTTTTGACCACAAGAAGTCCGTTAACATCTCACAATAGCGAACACCATTCATAGTAACTGCATGGCTGGCCTAATTTCGAAGAAGTACGACCCAATAACGCCGCCAGCATATAAACCGCCCCAAACATGCTTGCACAGGTGCTTTCACATTTTCAACAGACATAGTTTGCTAAAATTTGCGAACAATTCTCCCGACTGTGGACACATTTGGTCGATTATGCTGACTAAAAAAATTACGAAGTGCATGAAAAGCATTTTCATTTGGATGCCCATTTCGGAAAAAGGGTTCAACTGTCACGCTGCTCAATTGTGTACCTATCCATGTTTGAATTTATCAAACACCGAAACAAAAAAATGTCAAATTAAGTTGGGCAGAAAACTTGACGTTACGGGAAAAGAAGATTTGGGGAATTAAATTTGAATAACTAAATTATCGGTGGCGGCGTGGTGTAGTGGTTGAAGTGCTTGCCTACAAAACCAAGCACTACAAGCAAACTTTCAAGCCAGAATAAGAACACTTGACATACTTTCAGGCAATAACCTTGACAGCCCCTGTTGCAACCACATATCGTCCAGGTCCAAATCTTTAATTTATGGCAACAAGAAGTCTTTTATTATCTCACGATAAAAAAAAACACCATTCACGGTAACTGCTTGGTCGGCCTGATTTTCGAAGAAGTACGACCCGATGACGCCGCCAGCACTTAAACCGCACCAACCAATCGCTCTTTGTTGATGCATTGGCTTTTCAACAATCGCTCGTGGAATCTCATTTGGCCAAATGCGGCAATTTTACTTGTTATCGAATTTACTGAGGTGAAAGTGTGCCACGAATTGCATTTTATTTTGAACGCCCATTCTTGAAAAAGGGTTGAACAAGGCGCTGCTTAATTGTGTACCTCTCCATGATTGAATTGAAACAAAGAAATATCAAAATTTGACGTGTGACTTTATTTGTCGGCTTAGTTCGCCCAGTATCGCTTCTTTCGATCCTTAACCTTTAATTCGAATGACCGTAATTTCTAAAAAAAAGAAAGCAGGTCATGTTCGTATCTTACAGTTATCATAACCTATTCCTTCAGTTTTCTTTTAAATGTGGCAGCTTTTACACCATTGATTTCTATGCAAGGCTAGATTTCTTTTTGTAGAAATTACGGTCATTATGCCGTAATAACTGAGATATGCTCAAGGTGATACAAATGACCCATTTGATCTAGTTTTGATTATCGTCTAACTGTCATATTATCATCGTAACAAAACTTTTTTTATGGAAATTTTTATGAAATTAAGGTAAATTAGTTGGACGGTTTAGCCTATTTGAAATTGGCATAGAGCTCTATGATCTTAAAGTATTTCTGCCCAATTTCATAAGTCGTCGATATAGACATATTAAGAGATGACCTTAATGTTACTTCCAGTTTACTAAATATCATCTTGGATGCTTTTTCCATATACTGTAGACAGAATGGTGGATAGAAATATAAAATATTTTAAAATTTAACTCCCTCTTGTGAACGCCCCTAATATAATTATAAGCAAAAAAAAACTAAATTGAATTCAAGTTACCAAAACAAATGTTTCTAAGTTGTTAAAGTATATGTATAAACAAAATATTTGTTTTATTGCAAACATGTTTATCATGTCATATGCAATTTGTTAAAATATGGAATTTTTAATAGAAAAGTTGTAGTTTCTGTTGTTTTAAGCAAAAATAACAATTTTAAAAATAAGAAAAACAAAATAATAGAACAATATAAAGTTTTTCTTCCCCCTACATGAAAATAATCGGATTTATTGTAACAACTAATTTTGTGTAAAAAATATACAAAAAAAAATTGTTAGACTTCTATATCCGATTTCTGTTACAAAAAACTTACCATATTTTGTTTGAAAATAATTATAGTACATTTATGTTATGTAATATTTTACATTAGAGTAATCACATATAATTATGTGAACGATAAATATTTAACCAAATGAAATTTCTTACAAAAAAGGGTACTCCAATTACACAATACTCATACTTTAAAGTTTCTTTAAAAATTATTGAATAAAACCTTAATCAAAAAAAAAACGTTTTTTTTTGTCAGAAGGAAACAAAATGAAAACAAACAATAAACATAACTTTTCTTTTAAGAAAGTTTAAACAAAAGAAATCATTTTCGGACATGTCTTTTAGTTTATTATATTGTGTGTTTTATGAGGCATATAGAAAATGCAAAATGTGTGTATGTGTGTGTGTTTCTGTGTATGTGAGAGAGTGCAAGGAAAACAAAATATTTTTTGTGAGAATTACACTCTTTTGGCTTAGAACAAGTTGCTGCAGTTGTTTTATTAAGTATTTTTTGTTTTGATGACTGCATGTTGCACGTTTATTATTTTTTTATTTGTTGCTGCTGGTGGACAAGTACGTTATTTATGTTGAGCTTGACAATGTGGTACGTGTATCACTTAAATGTGTTTACAATAAGGTTGCCAATGTTATAGAAAATGTATAAAAATTTAATTTTTATATTTTGTGGTACATACCCCTATACACTTCAATCATTCCGCACAGAAAAAATTCGGAATTTTTTTTTTTTTTTATTTTTTCAATTTAACCATTAATCAAAAATATTATCAGTTTTAATTAAAAGTTTTATTAAGTGAACTAAACGTTTACTTATATGAACAACATTGCAGCAGAAAATTTTCATAATATCAAAAATTAATTAATTGAAACTATTAATTTGTTTACTGGTGCAAATTTGATTAATTGTTTTTTAATTAATATCACGACTTATTTATTTGAAATCAATGGATCAATGATGATGTTATTTAGCCTTAATCATTTTTGTACAAATAGTTTGTTTGCTATAAAAAAAATATATCTAATAGACTTATCATTTCTCTTAGTTCTCGTGCAAACGTGCTCCTGGGGCCCGAGAATGGAGCTTTTATACGACAATATTTGCATATTTTGTACTTTTTTTAGTCCTTTTAAAACTTCTGGGTTGGTTTGAAAAATTAAATGCAGTTGTTTTGGTACGTTGTTCGATTATGTAGTTTTTTTCCTCCATTGAGAGAATGTGGCTTCCACAAAGTAAATTCATCTTACACGAATTGTTGCTGTTGCTTTCTAATATATTGTTTTTTCAGCTAAGTTATTGATTGGTCTGATCAGGCTTTGTAATTTTGCCTTGAATCAGTTTCGTTAATAGTTATTTGTGCCAGCTAAGTAGACGATTGGTCTGCTGTAACAGGTCCTATGATAATGGGGCTGCTATCTGTCGTTGCCTAGAAGTTACGACCGCCGTGTATTTGGTATAGTGGTGGGGAAACTTGCTTACATTTGATTTCTACCTTTTTCGCAGGGGTTGGCATTGGTTGCTGCCTGCCCTTTGCCTTAAAGTTATTTCCTTTTTAAAGCGGAAAAAATGGTCAGAGGGCTTCTTGGATGGATTGCTAAATTCGAAAATCATGATATAAATTTTTCCCCTGCCAGGGATTGAACCTACGGTACTTGGTCTTGAAGGAAAACACTTTAAACGCAGCACCACTCCACCACCGATTACGTAGGTATTCAAATTAAATTCCTTTAATCTTTTTTACAAAATGTTGGAGAAAAAATAAGAAATGTATAAACGAATAGAAGAGTTAAAAGAACTTGGACCATAAAGCTCAGGGGATTAAAATTTAGTGGAATTTTTTTAAGGGCAATAAAACGAATAAAATTTATTAATTACTTAAAAATTATTCAATTCATTCAAAAGTATATAAAAAAACAATTTCTGTTTGTGGAAAAACAGTCCCGTAGAACTAAATGCCTTAAGCTAACATTTTACTACTCTCCAAATGAATTTGAAAATTTTTAAGACTAAGTGCCAATATCATACTTCTTTTCTGCATACCAAACTCTAACATTGTTGACAACACTATTAAAATTAATTTAAAGTTGGCAACACTTTAACAAGCACATATGCGACATAAAAAGACTAGATGTTTGATTTTATGTTTATTTTTACAATTTATATTCATGAGTTGCAAGTTAAAAAAAAAATATTTTTATAAAAATAGTTTAAAAACCCAACTTTAGAATAAACAAACAAATTTAAAGAGTTTTTATTTGTTTGTTATTCACGTATTGTATAAATCCTTGTTTTATTTTCATTTTTTATTATTGTTTTTATTTTTTATAGTTTGTAGTATTTATTCTATTTTTTATTTTTTTTGTGTAGAGCATAAACATAAACAAAAAGATGTAAATCCAATAGTTGATATTACCAGAGGGTTAAGTCGACCAGGAGGGTGCTTTATGCATTATAAAATATTTCAGAAGTTATTAAAAGGTCCTGGAAAATTTAGTGCTGATTTTGATTTATGTATTTTTATATATATTCGCATCGCTCCTATAAGGAGCATAAGGTCTTAACAAACCTTTTTCATTCAGATCTGACTATCGCAATATTTGTTTACTTCGCTCGAGCTTACATTTATTGTTCTCGTCTCGCTACCAATTTTCGTTCGACATTATGACTCCTTTCGATAGCAATATCGGTCTTAAGTTTGCAGGCAAGGATTCGACAGATTCCCCATAGTTGAGGAATCTGTATCGAGCCCCTGGAGTACTCTGCAGTGATAAGGTGGCTCGTTCTCAGCAGCCGGTATATAAAATACTACAATTCAGGATACACTAGGTATCGAAATACTACAATTTTGCGTTCGAATAAATTAACTACTGACTTACGCAGAAAAAATGTTTGCAAAAAATTATTCAATTAAATAATTAATTGGTGTACATTAATTATTCAATTAATTTTTTGTTTGCTGCAATTAATTTTTTTAATCAAAATCCATAAAATTAAATGTTTGTGTATGTGTGGTGTATTTTTAAGTTTATGCAATTAATTTTTAATTGACTAAATTTGTGTCCCATGACTCGAAAATACAAATCCGTTAATTGATATGATCAATTCCTTTGCAGGGGCAAAATTAGTAAAATAATTAATTGTCTGAACGAATTGTTTAATTAAAGTCGATTTTCTATTTTTTCTGTGTAGCTAGAAGAAAATTGATGACCGAAGTCACAGTGCCACAACTGACAACCGAAGTCGCAGTATCGAATGTACTTCCATCCTCATTTCTGTATGTGATGTGTTTTACCCTATAGACTGCACCATTTTTCATTGAAACAGAGAAATTTCCAGCTGACATTGAGAAAATTCCAAATGAAAATGTGAATTTCAATTTGAAATTGAGAATATCAATCTTAAATTAAGAAAATTCCAATTGAAATTGAGAACATCAGTTTAAAATTGAAAAAAATCGATTTGAAAATGAGAATATCAATTTGAAATTGAGAAAATTCCAAATGAAAATCAGAATTTAAATTTGAAATTGAGAAAATTCAAAAAGAAATTGAGAAATTTTAATTTGAAGTTGACAAAATTTCAAATGATATTGAGAAATTTAAATTTATAAAATTTAATTATATATTTTTTTTAATATTCATACAACAAACGTACAAAACACATATAAGGATCGAAAAAATTAAAACAAATACAAATCACAGGCATATCTTCCGTCACCAGAGCAGATTGGTAAAACGTTGTAGTATGATGTATGTCACTAGAAAAAATAAATTTGCAGTTTAATTAACAAGTTTCGACCAAACTGTGGGAAATAAATACTCTGCCCGGAAAAATGAATTCCATAAAAGCTGTTCATATGCAACCCACATCAATGAACAGTCAACTTAAAAAAGGAAAACGATCAGCATATGTACGCATAAATAACGATTTTGTTAGAGCTGGAAAACAAGTGGTCCGGATAGCCGATACCAACTTTAACTTTTTTGTCGTAGGAAACATGGTTGGTCTCGAGTTGGACTGCGCGAAATGCAGTCGATTCCTACATCCCGTGGTCCAAACATACACTTAATTGGTGCAATTATTACATCAGGCATTATTCAAATGGACACGTTTGACGCTGTCAGTGCAAAAGAAAATGAGTCAGAGGGGTTTTTCATTGGTGGGGAATGAACAATCAGAACTAGTATTGGTATGCGACAATACTTCTGCGATTGAGCTCCAATTTAACGATGCATTGAAATTATTTGGTCAAAAATAAAAAGTACGGTGAAAGCAAAGGTGAATGTACCGAACGTAATTCTCCCCTCTGCATGAGAGCTGAAGCTCGCTTCTTTAGAAGACGTTATTAAGGCTTTTACGACATGTATAATATCTGGAGATTGCAGTAGAACCATACAACATACTACAGCATTTTACCAATCAGCTCTGGATCTGGAAGACATGCCTGTTGGCCAGTTTGTTTGTTGTATTAATATGATTAAAATTATATAATTCAATTTTATCAATTTCATTTTGAATTTGCTCAATTTCAAATTGAAATTATCAATATCATTTGGTATTTTCTCAATTTTAAATTGATATTCTCAATTTCAATTGGAATTTTCTTAATTGCAAATTAAAATTAAATTAATTTTGAGTTTTCTCAATTTTATTTGGAATTTTTGCAATTTAAAATTAAAGTTGTCCAACTTCATTTGAAATTTTCGCAATTTTATATTGAAATTCTTAATTTTATTTCGTATTTTCTCAATTTTAAATTGATATTCTCAATTTCAATTAGAATTTGCTCAATTTCAAATAGAAATTCTCAATTTCATTTGGAATTTTCTCAATTTCAATGAAAAATTGTGTATTGTTTCAGAGGTTTCGTTATCAGAAAACTGGTATAATTTTTAGAAAACATTTATTTACAAAAACTTGTCTGGAGGAAGCATTCCAGAATTCACAACCATTTAACAGTGTTGATTTTACATTGGTGTTGTAAATGTTTATTTTAAAGCGGCGTGATATTGATGTAAATTTCCATATCCTTGTGAGCTGACCAAAATATTGATTAACTGTTTTGATTGAGTTCCCCAGATCTACCAGTTGGGTTTATAAAAGACCAAACGTAATAGAAGTTTTTAACTTAAAAAATGGGAATTCTAAATAAAGGTGAAAAGATCTTGATTGTCACTCACTTGAAAGCGGACAGAAATGATTCCTTTGTTGCAATGTCTGTGCAGCTCACGAGCTTCGGCTATAGCCCTAAAATTCCCTGGGAAATGACTTTCGAACAACCGTTCAGAGCTAAGGAAATTGAAAAAGTGGCTAAGCAATTTGATGGCAAAAAAAAAGTTATCCGGTCGGTAGTAGATGAGTATTTCTGAAACATGGTTTTTACCAACAGAGTGCCCTGAGTTTGACCAAAGTTTTAGAGGAAGAAGGTTGACGAAAAGCACACCCTTTGAAAAATTCAAGGATGGTATGCGGGATCCTAATTGGCTACTTCGCCTTAAAACTAAGTAATTTCCGAAACCGAAGCAAATGAAACAAAACGGTGACGGCTTTAAGCAGGAGAATACGGACAAAATTTATGACATGAAATGTTAGAGCGCTAGTGGAGCCATCGATCATAGATCAACTATGTAAGGAATCAGCGAACTACAATTTAATGTTTTTGGGCATAAGTGAAATGAGATGCCCTGACACAGGCTAAACAACGGCAACAAATGGAATTCACTTCTTATACTTATTCTGGAAAGGAAGTCAACGAAAATAGAACATCTTGTGGTTACATTCTGTTCTCCAAGGAAGCATACAAAGCTCTTGAGCTACAAAACCCTACCCAGCCGGCATAATTGCGGCGAGAGAGCAGACTCGCTCGCAAGCATCTAATTTTATGTAACCACCGATGTCTCCCAGCTTTAAGTTAAGCAAAAAGATCTTTGATAATCTGTTCTTAATTTCCTGAAAACATATTTTTTTTTAAATGTCTACATTAGCTGCTGTAGGGGTTTGAAGCCAAATAAAGATTATTCAAACACATACTTGCATGACACTTTGACTAGTTTTTAATGCACCAAAAGTGAACAAATATAAATAAAAGTCACTGTGAATAGAGTTTTTTTTTAAGTTTATTCTAAACCATTTATATATCTATTCTCTACCATAAACTCCTAACCAACTCCCCCACCCTCCCCTCCATCAACCTATACAGAATGTTGTTTATTGTAAAATCAGACGCCATATTTTATTGTTAAGTAAAATATTAGACTACGTGTTGCAGATTTTATATTTACAGGACACTTTCAGGACGAAATAAAGAATAAATGTGCAATATGTGTTTTGTTTACGAATATAAACTCGTATGTGTGATTTTGTGTACGCGTGTGAATGTGTTTGAGTAAAAATGAATTTATGTGTGACTTAGTTTAAACGCATGTCCTGCCTCTAAAAATTGATAAATGGTTGTAACCTCATTTATTGTTTGGTTTGTTTCTAATCTTCTCCAACTCACTGACACTCACTGCAAGTGAGGAAATTTATTCTTTTCACCTATTTACAGGTAACACATTGTTTATTGTTCAGTTGACACTTTTGCGCATTTTTATTTGTACAGTCTTTTAATGGTTTATTTTATTTCTGTCGAAAAAGCAGAACTACAATAAACAAAATACGATAAAAGGTTTGTCTTGTTGTAGCTGTTTTTTTTTTTGAAGATACAATGATGAAATGTTTTAATGGACTTTTTTATTTGTTTCTTTCTGATCTTTTGTGTTTCGTATGTGACCTGTCCACTGACTAAGAAATATATTTTAAGAAGGTTTGATTTATTCAATGCAGAGGTTTTAAATTTTAAATTAAAATATTATTGAGGGTTGCTAAACAAATATTTAGGTCCCTAAGATACAACAATTTATATTTTTAAGAATACGTTAAAAAACAAAACGGTTGTTAGACTTGACTTTAGCAACCTCTCATTTGAAATTTTATCGAAATAAATTATTCCCCTTTCGGATAAACCCAGTACACAGAAAATATAAAAATTGATTTCAATTAAAAAATGTGTTATATTAATTAAAAAATTAATTAAATTTGCAACAGTAAACAAATTAATAGTCTCAATTGATTATTTTTTTATATTAACTATAGTTTTTAATATAAGTAAACGTTAAATTCATTTGATTAAACTTTAAGTTAACGCTGATTTTATTTTCAATTAATGGTTTAGACATTTTTTTTTTATTGTTTAATCTTTTTTCAAAATAAACACTACAAACTGAATTGTTTTCGAATATAAAGGGAGGGCCAGATAGGACCTTCTAATTTGGTTGTTGTGCGGCAGCAGTGCTTGAACAATTTGAATTTTGTATGGATGTATCATAAGATCCAATTTTTTCTGCAATGTTTTTTTCGAAAATGCGCAGTTGGCCGACACGATGACGAGTTGGGATAACTGACTCAATTTCAACAGCTTCCACATTGCCGTCAGCGCTACTATTTCGTCTAGCACCTCTTCGAGTTCGATCACTGAACTCCGTTCCTCAAAACGGCCGACGCAATTCCTCAGTCATGAAGGCTATGGGAGTTGATATCCCTCAATTTATCGTTCACAAGAACAGAAAAATAAGATTATTTAATCCATTCCTGGTTAATGGCTATTTAACCCTGGATGTTTACTGTTCGTCGATTCGGCGAAGCTCATTTACTTTATATAATATAACTTTTTTATGAGGGTTCAAATAACGCTCTTTTGCTGATGCCGACAGTTTGTAGTGAGTAGATGTACGCTGGCTCCCCATTTTTTCAAAGTTAAAATTCGGAGGTGTGAACTCGTCGCCACGACGATTAGTAACTTTAGCGTTAGTTTTTGTGTCTATTTTTTGGAATTTTTAATATTACCTTTGTCAAAAGTATTTATACTCGCAATCACCCCTATTATGAAAGTCGACGGCACCTGAAGGGCAATGGTATTTCCTGAGACGGTATTGACAATAATCGATTACTACTTACAGTCAATTAGTATTTTCTAAGGCGCTTTTTAGTCGACGTCGAGTAGTATTGTCCCTGTTTTAGTCGACAGGAAATTTTGCGACGACTCAAATGAAAGTTAAAGAAATTTTAAATGAAATGTAAACATATTTACTGAGTACGTTTTAAATAGAAAAAACCAAAGTTAAAAGGAGTTATGGGCACAAATTTTATTAGTAAATTTAACGCGAATATTCGGAAAAGTTTGCTAAAATAGCGATAATTCGCGAACACTTTTAATTTATCAAAAAAGCCACAAAATTCATTAAAAGTCCCTAAAACTATAAGGAATGGCAAAACTTTGGGAAAAATTGTAAAATTAGCGGAAATTTGTAAAAAAAATTCCTAACAGCGATATGATGGCAAAGTCTAATATTAATTAAAAATCATTAAGCTGTAAAGAATCAGAAAACTTATAGGATACAATCGCTTCTATCGCGAACCCTAAAATTGATTTAAAATCGCTTAATCGGCAAAAAAAAATGTCGCGAAATAACAAAAAAAAATATTATTATGCAAAAGTAGCGAAAATTTTTAATATTTCAAACAAGCCATAAAATTTATTAAAAGCCCCTTAAACTATAAGGAATGGCAAAAAATCGGTAAAAATTGCTCAATAATAGAAAAGTCTTATATTTATTAATAAGCGTAAAAGCTATAAAGAATCAGAAAACTTACAGTTAAAATATCGCTTATCGAAAACATGGCAAAAATTCGCGAAAATATTCAAAATAACAAACAAAAACTGCTCAAAGTGGAAGCTGACTTCAAACGACAGCGAATATCGTTAAAAGTTTTACTGAAAAGCATATTCGATAAGTTTTCGTTATATCTATTTTAACGATACGATTATCGTTATAAAAGTTAGTGAATTGCACTACTGGCCGACACACGTTGTATAATAAAAATGGGTATTTTAATACCCAACAGGTCATAATGAGTTTGAAATATGACTATTTTTCTAAATCTATTTTGATGTAAATAAAAGCATATTTATATTTTTAAATTTATTTGAAGAAAATTGCAGGTTGTTAGCCTTTTAGATTTAAGAATTAACTGGGCAAAAAACATTGTGGTATTCTTGGCTGCAAAATCGCCTGCTCTTCCAGCGTCGCACTCTGAATAATGACGACTTGTAGTAAGTTTTCAAATGTATCTTCATTATTTAGAATATGCATTGTTTAGCAATTACAATACCTAACATAAACTAATAGCATCTAAGACCATACGTTCCCAGTGAATAGGCCAGTAAGTACCCTTAGTTCACTTTTTTCAAGCATTAGTTACCACTTGACTTACTACGGAATATAGTGTCAATTCTTTTATATTGTCATATTTGTTTCTGGTAAAAAAAAAACAAATTGGTTTTGCAATTCGATTCACGTTCAAAGCTTTTATTCTTGAAGTGCTTTCATTGTTTTATATTTTTGTGAAAATTCAGTTTTTTTGTATATGGATCTCCCGAAGAGTTGGTGAAATGGAGGTAATTTTGTTCGAGAAAAATAGAGGGACGCAAAAATAAACGGTGTTGCTCAAACATTTTACCTCCCTGGGGGTGCTTCTGAGTAGATACGAGATTTATTGTATCCATGTATACCCAATTTCGTTCTCACGAACTTTAACCCTCGTGCGGCAAGCCAATTTTTTTCAAATATTTTTTGAAACAAATTATTTTTTAATCTTTTTATGCATTGAAGATGCACCTTAGTATATCGAGCCCTATTTGCGATTTTATCGTAAGCGATAAAAGGCAAATTTCACAGGAGAAGGCTTTATGTTATTTTTTTCTTAAGCAGTGAAATACATAATTTGGATTTAAGCTGGCTTTTTCTCCGCATCGGTACAAATTCAAAGTCTATGAATTTGTTTGTCATTGTAGCGAGTATCCTATTTCCAAAAAAAAACTTACTTTAGATAAATTGTCGCTTACGATGTAGTCGTAAACAGGGCACGATGTATGCATTACTAACACAAACAGAGCCGTTTCATACCGTTCCCTAACTCTCTATTTTTGTGTTTGGGAGAACAACTTTCTGTCTATCTATTAACTTTCCCTGTTATTGGTGTTCATATTTAATTAAGTTTTGGATGTTTTTGTTTTGTGTATGGTTTTATTTATTTTCAAAATTTTTTAATTTAAAAAATATTTTACTATGGATAGCTTTTCAGCATAAAGGCAACAAACATATCACTAATTTAAACAGCAATTTTCAAAACTATTTTTATTAAAAATCTAATTTCACATACATCCCGTTTAAAACAGACCACTTATTTTTCACGTTTCATTTTTATTTTGTTTAGTAAACCAGAGATTTTAAAAATAAAAATTATTTCTGAACTTTTATTAAATCGAATATTTTTCCTCTTTCAATAAAACGAAAAATTAATTTCAAAACCAATAACAAGAGCAATTTATGTAATAAATGAAACCTCAAACAACTAGTAGCTGTTGTAGTTGTTCATAAAAAATGTGTCATTTACACAGTCACCATAACAATTGTTACAACAAGAAAAACAACATAAAGTAACAAAAACATTCTAAATGAAATTGTGGGCTGTAACAACAACAACAATAACAACAAGACAGCAGCAACACTAGCTTTATTATAAAGTAACAAGCATTTATAAGGCAGAGATGGAAAAAAGAAAATTTTGAATAAAAATTAAAGGGAAGAAAGACAACTCAGCTAAAAGGTTTTTTGAATCAAAATTTTTTGACCACCGACCTACATATACAGTTTGAATGCTTCCTTTGTGAATCCAAAACTTGTTTCATGAAATTTTTTATGGTTTCTGAGTTATAATCATTAACTATTTTTAAGTTAATTAAGTATTGCTTAACAGCACAGGCCACTATTTTGCAAATGCAGCTAATTTCTTATACAAAAACGTACAAACTAAAGTGCACTATTGCTTTGCTTTAATGCCGTAAGAAAAGAAATAGTTAAACTCTAATCACAGCAGTAAGTAAACGTATGCAGCAAAAAAAAAACTACTCTTTTAAAAAGAAAAGTGGCGAATGAGGCACAATACCATAATTTTAACTTACAATATAATACTATCAACTTCTAAGTTCATTCATGAAAACTGTATGTAAACCTTCATTGTCGGTTTTCTCACTACGACCATTTGGTATATGCGCCGAGCCAATTATGAGCTGACAATATTTAGAAAAATCCCATCTTTGCTTTACAATTTTATAAATAATAAAAAATTGACAAAAACACTTTAAAATAATATTAAATGAATGTACAATGAAAAGTCGAACCGATGAGAGTTTCTGTGAAAATCCAAATGGAAATACAAAAAAATTGAATCCTTGTTACAATTAAAAATTGAAATCACAAGCCTTGTAAAAAATGAGCAAAACAAAAATTGAAATAACAACGCAGCGGAATGGAATTTTATATTGAATTCAATATTCAACAAGTCTGTTAACAGAAGCTAATGAAATTTTATATAAAATATTTAATGAACAAATACTCACTTACTTGCAAATTGTATACAGTCGTGCTGGAAATAAAAAAAGAAGAAATAATAAAAGTATCGTAAAAAGAAAAAAAGTTAAATATTTAAACTAGTGTGCAAAAGATTGAACGGCAGTTATTATCCTTTTGCCTAAAATCAGTTAAAGTTTCAGAGATAGTGTAACGTAAGAAGTTCAATATACTAAAAAAACACAACCAAACAAACAAAAAAAATTATTATTAAGGATAACTTATTTAAATTGCTCGCAGAAAATTTTAAATAAATATTATGGTATGTATAATCATGCTACTTTTTTTACCATAATATTGGGTTATCAGGTAATATTAATACTTAAGTCAAATTTAAAAAGTTTAAAAAAATGTTGTTAATCATATGAATTTTTATTCAAAAAATATTTCTGTTTACGTTTTTAAAAGATTGTATTACAAATGAAATTATTCTCTAATTTTGGTTTATTTAATTTTTTAACAAAATAATTTTTTCACCGAGTTTTTTTTCAAAATCTTGTTTGCTAGCTTATCTCGACTTAAGATGTTTTGTCAAAATGCCACAGATATGTAAATTTTTAAGGGCCATATTTCCAAGCTCAAACATTTTCCCCTCCAACTATAGAGCAACAGGCACCAACTAAAGCTAACTAAAGCTTCTAAATTTGTAATTTAATATCGTAATTGAAGACTTATCCTAGTGAATCAAGTTTCCGTTTTTAAGGTTTTAGTTCATTTTGTTGTGGGGGTTATTTTATATTTTTTGGGATTTTTTCTGTCTACAAGAGATAATCTTTACAATTCGGTAAGCGCTAAAAGTCCTAACTTACAGTTCGCGTAATATGCAACATTATCAATTGTAACTACTACAACTAAAATTCGAGTCGGAAAAAAGCCAACCAATTGAAGGGGAATAAGAAAAATAAATTCACTGTTTATTGATCTCCTCAGATGGATTTGCCGTCTTAATGATGAAAAAGAACTGGGGCTGAACGATATTTTTCATACAGTTTGACATAAAATTATGCCAGAGAATGCGGTCGAGAAATAAAATCAATTTTATTTTGAGGTCGTTTTTTCTAATGCTCTCACATATAGACACTTATTCTCTTAACAATGTTACCATACTTTCATTCAATTTCATACATTTTATAAACAAAGAAAAATAAGAACAAAAGAAATGAGAGAGAATTTGAAGTTACGGCCGACGTTTTAATTATGGGCTTAAGAATTTTTGCTTGAAGTTGAAGACTCAATTCTGTTTCATCATTTACACTCGCAGCCATCGACGACTGCTGACGTCAATAGTCAAACATCAATCCTTAAACCAAATTGTATTTTAACCTTTGGTAGATCGAAATTAACTTTTTTGAATGATTATCCATTTTAATTGATTTTACCATGGCCCAACCAGTAGGTCTGCGCACAACTACAACAATCCAGCAATAGAAAAAACAACACGCATTTTGTTTGTGTGAAAAATGATAAAGATGTCAAGAGCAAAAGCAATTGTTTGTGTAAAAAATGGTAGAAATGTCAAAAGCAATTGCTACAAAAACAATTGCACGTAAAAAACACAACTCTGCAAAAAATCAGCAGGCATTTCAAGCAGACCTACTAATTGGACCATGGATTTTACATGTTTTTCTGTTTTTCCCGTACTTATGTCAAGAATTCTTCTTGAAGTCCAAAGTACATTTTTTTTTTTTCTTTTTTTTTTGTTTTTCATTTTGTCTTTCTTTTTCTTGTTGACCTTTTTCAGCACAACTTGAAGGACAAATGTACACATAGAGCTCGTGCCTTAGCTTTAACAATATGTTTAAGCTTTTCTAAAATCTTTTGAAAAAGGTTTGCTAATGATCTGGCCCATTGCCCAATTAGTAGGTCTGCTCGAAACGCTGCTGATTTTATGCAGAGTTGTGTTTTTTACGTGCAATTGCTTTTGTGGCAATTGTTTTTGACATTTCTTACATTTTTTACACAAACAAATGCTTTTGTTCTTGACATCTCATAGAGGTTTAACAAGAAAAATTAATTATAAACAGTTTAAGGCGACTCATCAACTATCATTTTAAAAAGTTTACAAAAAATATATCTCTTTCCACACACTGTCAACTAAAACGACAATATGTAATAAGAAATATATTTTGTTTTCTTAAATTAGAATTTAAAACGGATTGTCTTACATGTTTATGATGTTTTGGTTAAAAACTACCATTTATAAGACAATTTGCTGTCACAATTTTAAGATAACTTTTAAATCTTAATTAAACAATATTAAGATGTTATAGCTCCCAAAGGATTTATAGCTTATTTCACCAATTCTATTTAAATATAGAATCATATTAATGTATATAATTTTATTTTTATTTGAAATGAAAAATTAATTTTAAACATTTATTTATACATATGTAACTAAATTGGTGAAATTGGCCATAAGTGATAAATTAAATTAAAAAACAACAAATTTTTTTTTGATTTTTTTAATTTAACATTTTATTTTTGTTTATAAAATATTTACTTTTTATACAAAACTTAATGAACATGAGATAGCTAAAGGAGAGTTTCTCTTTACCGGCCAATTCCAAGACCAAAACCACCAGAAAGTATTCCGAAAGAACCAGAACTACTAGATGAACTAGTACTTGCAGAAGCACTAGCACCAGAATGTAAGCCACTACCAAAGCTTCCAGAGTTCGAGCTTCCATATGAACCAAGGTCAGATAAACCACCACTAGTTCCACTCGAACCATAAATGTCAGAAGATCCATGACCATTAACATGAATGCCGCCTAAAAGTCCTTCTGTGGATCCCGCACCATGCACTTTACTATTAAGACCACCTATTAGACCTCCTTTGTGATCTAAGAAACCGGAAGAACCTGAAACTGATCCTAAAGTATGAGTGCTGCCAAAAGATCCAGCAGATCCATATCCTCCCGATGAAACATGTGATCCACTTGTACCATAACCGTTATTAGAGCCACTTAAAGAGCCATCAGCAGAAAAATCTTTAGACAAACCACCAGAAATGCCAGCAGACCCACTAGATCCAGCCCCAGCATCAGCCCCTAGGCCAACAGAGAAACTACCGGTAGTGACAGAGGATAAACTACCTTTGGCTGAAGAGCTGTCCTGAGCATTAGAAACGCCTGATCCAATACCGCCTCTTGCAGCAGCAGCCGCATCCGAGCTTGTGTGGCTGGAACTTAAGGATCCAGATGAACCTGATAACCCAAGAGAACCGCTGGAAGAGCTACCGGAAGCCGAAGTTGATGAACTGCTTTGTACAGAAGAGCTCCCCTGAGCATTAAACCCTTTTCTTTTAGAAATTTGAACGCCGTACCCAGAGCCAACGCCTACACCTAATCCAGTTCCAATTCCACCATTTGAATTTGCTAAAGCTTCACAGTTACTACTTCCTGAGCTTATGGAACCAAGTAATCCACTAGAAGATATACCAGTACTAAGACCAACTGCAATTCCTGCTTTTCCGCCAGCACCAGCACTGCCTGAGTTGGAAGATCCAGCACTATGGCCAGCTCCAATTCCACCGCTTACGCTTGCACCTGCCTTACCAGAATTTAGTGATTTAGATAAAGCCACAGAGCTTGATGAGCTAGCCGAACTAGAACCACCAGCAATTCCAGCAACAGTATTCGATTCAAAAGCCACCTTTGTATATTACAAATATTAAGATGTGAATGATAAAAAATTTATTAAATATACCTTGGAACCAGAGCTGGAGGAAGCACTAGATTGAGTCTTAGAATGTTTTCTAGATGTAACAGATGCACTGGAACCAGACCTAATTTCACCTTCTACGCCACCGCTGCCACCAGCTGAACTCAAACTTCCGCCAAAATTTAAACCAGATCCGTAACTACCCTTTGCACTTCCACTGGCACCTGCAGACACACTGCCGGATGATGATCCGTCAGCTGAGTGACTTGCACCATAACCACCTTTGTGTCCTCCTTTTGAACCACTTCCAAAACTACCGCTTGCACCAGCAGATAATGATCCACCACCTGAATGACCACCACCATAACTTCCCTTGTGAATATGACTTTCACTAGCTGAGGCACTAGATAAAGAAGATGATCCAGCTAAACCTCCAATACTGACAGAACTGGACCCTCCCTTATGATGACCAAAAGCATGTCCATTGCCGTATCCTTTTCCTAATCCAAGACCCAGACCCAGACCTAAACCTGCAGATGCTCCATGACTGTTGCCGTTGGTACTATGTCCAGCAGCCTCAAAGCCACCAACAGGAGCTGAGGATGAAGCTGAGGCAAAGCTCGAAGAACCGCTTCCACCAACGTTGAAACCTCCACCAATACCGCCATGTTTTTGGTAACTATGTTCGCCTCCTACCGAAGCATGACCAGAGCCTAAACCAACATTTAGCCCTCCGCCCAAGACTCCCAAACTTCCACCAAGACTAACGCCATAAGCTGGAATTTTGAATAAGATTTTTTTATAATGTGTTTATTCTCTTATTAATAAACAATCTCCGTACCGTTTGTCATGCCAACGCCAACCGTCAGTAATCCCAAAACTGCTACAACTCTCATGTTCAAAACGCGTATGTGAAAGCGTCAATAATCAGCACTTCTTTTTATAGAGTTCAGCAAATACATTCGATATAAGCCTTATTTATTTAAATTTTGTTTTATTTATTACTTTTTCTCATTTGTTGATTTCTATATTTTATGAATTCATTTTAGTTAGCAAAAAATTAACAAAAAATAAATTAACAACTACTCTTCTTATTATGTGTGCTTGATTGACTTCTCGCATTTTTAACAAATCATTTGCATTCTGCAGTCGTTCTCCCCAAAACGTTTTAGATTTCTAATAAATTTTTTGTTGTTGTTTGGCAAGACATTACAAAACATTTCTTGTTTTGTTTTTCATTCGTTTTTTTCGGAGGGTTTAAAAACTACTTGAGGTTTACCAGTTGAATAAGATTATGTCGGATTATTTGTAATCGCTGGGGTAGGGTTAATGTGTATGCGCCTTTTAGCTGAATTTTCTTATCTTTCGTCGAAAAAAATTCTCACGAAATATTTTATTTCTTTTGAATTTAAAAATCACTCGACTTCAGTTAGCTTCAGTTATTCCCTTCGTTAGCTTTAGTGTCTTTCAAGCCTAGGGAACAAATTCGCGCTTATCAAAATCTCCCTCTAGAGTAGAAGAAACTGGCGCTAGCTAAAGTTTCATGCTAGTCTAAAGTGAAACTCTATGACGTCTGTCGGGAAAATGTCAATAGCTCTCACTGGCCAATATAAATACTCTCGCTTATATTACTGTCACACCTAAAGAAAACGTTGGCTTTAAGCAGTTCTTCCCACTCGTTCAAGTTTATCTAGTATCTAAATAAAACATGTATGAAGATAAAATAAGCTTTCGTTTAACTCTCTTTTATTTTTTTTATTGAAGTAGTCCACCTTTGTAATTCTAGTAAGACAACGTTTTAACAAAAATTTTAATTATTTTATTATTTAAACTAAAGGGTGTTTTTTTAACTGCATGCTAACTTAAACTGATAATACCAAACAGAAATATTCAATGAGTTACATGGTCCATTCGGCCAGTACAATTTTTGACTACTGTTTCCAATAAAACTGGCCGTATGGTGTCCATGGCATAAACTTAGCAAAGCGCCATAAACAGCACTCCAGAGGCATTAAACTGCACGAACGAGGAAGCCGGTGAACAGGAGTACTTCTTGAAATAAAGTTGTCACCAAATTGATTTTGCAATAAATTGATTGTTTAGCATGATGTATGGCAAGTTGCGCCATTAGGTTGAAACCAAATGTCGTTGATGTTAGTTTATGGAAACAGGAACTCAGCCAGCATGGCTCGATATCGCTCGCCATTAACCGCAACGGCAGCTCCTTGCTCATTTCGAAAGAAATAAGGACCGCCATCATGTAAATCGCCCCAAACAGTAAATTTTAAAGAATTTATCCAGAGAAGATTCGTTAACGGCTTGAGGATTCTCTTCGCTCCAAAAATGGCGATTTTTCTTATTGACGTAGCCATTTAACCAGAAGTGAGCTTCATTACAAAACACGAAGAGCTCTATGAACTTCGTGAACAGATTTATTTGTTTTAAAGTAAATTTGTACAATTTGGAAGCGTTGCTTTAACGTTACATGATTCATGCTGTCTTGCCTAACCTTCGTGAAAAACATGTCAACAAATGTTGACATTATCAGCTGTCAAATCCAAGCTATCGATAGTTCTTATGCATGTAAAAAAAAACACCAATTTACCGTGATTTTACTAAGATTTAAAACATTGTGTTTTTTATTTGCTTATATATTTAATTTTATTCTATATTTTTTTTTTTAATTCAATATTTGTAGTAATAATTTTTCAACAACATTTTGCAACAAATTGTTTAAAAGAAACCCTGAGTTATTGTAAAAATAAATCATTACTAAATATAATAAAATTGTTTTTCTAAGCTTTAAGCGTTTTTTCTATATAAATTAATTACTAGACCCTGGGAAGATTAAAAGATTAAACAGTGTAATTAAGAGTAATTGACTAGTAACTTTAGCACTACTTCATTAAGTGAGATGTTTCACTATGGGCATTGATAATGTAATTTGTTTGTATGCAAATCATCTCATACTTGGATTGAGAAGTTTTAGGATAAAAACAATATACAATTTTATTTTGTCCGACAAAAAAACTGGTAATTTTAAAAATCTCTATTGAAGTACCGTCCTCAACTTTAGCCAAAACAACTTTTCTTACCTATATAAACAAGAGTTTGGGAACCCCTGCCAAACAATGTTTTTTTTTAAACGTGAATATTTAACTATCCATAAAAAACAATTTACAAAGCGTGTCTGTGCTTGTAACACTATTAAAAAAAACACTATAAAAATTAGTTTTCGATATTTATGATTAATAATTGTCTGCCTAAACGTTCTTCTAAATAAATGACGTAGCAAATAACAACAATGAAATGTAAATATCATTATCATTATCGTCATCATCATTAACAGAAGCATTTGCAATTAATCATGCTAATAAATAATTACAATTCCAATCACGCAAACTTTTTGATATCAAATTTTGGTTTTTTCGTTTTTGTTTAAGAAAAAAATTCAATAAGACTGTATTTTTTTTTTTTTTTGGAAAAACACCAAGTCTAAACCGCAATTTAAAGCAAGTTTATTTAGTTGATAGAATGGGATATAAAATGGAAATTACCGACGATCTTTTGCATAGTAAATAATTTTTTGCAGTTTTTTTAATATGTATCTTTGGATATTTTTTTTTGTCTATATTTTTAAGTCGGGACGCAAACAGAACACATAAGTGTCACATATATTTTAAAAAATTGTATCTTTAAAAAATTTCAAGTTATAACCGTTTGTGATGCCATCCAGTAGATAGGTAATGGGGATCTTGGACATAGTCCGTGAGAATCCTGTAGTAGTCACTATTTTTCTAATTGGAATGCCTATTTTTTTAATTGGAATGCTGACAAAATGAAGACAGGGAATCAGTAATGTATATGGGTATTTCCAATTGGAAAAGTAGAATTGGTGAGATCGTGAGAGTTTTTTTCACTTGAGAGCGTAAGAGTGTGTTATATATGAATTTAAGAATGAATGTGTATTATTTTTTCAGGGGTTGAAATTGGTAGGTAAAAAATGTTTAGGCAAGAAAAAAGTGAGAAAATGCTGTTAACACCTGCATTTCTTTATAGATCAAGATGGTTGAAATGTACGCACTAAATAAGGATTGGTGGTTGTTCTAAGGATAGTAGAATAGAGAATTTTTTTTATTGAAATATTGTGCATTATTTTAAGGGTTGAATAGGTAGGTAAAACATGTAGGTGCAAATGTTGTAAAGTGATGTTTTATGTTTGAAGATGAAAATGGTTGAAATGTATTGTACTTAAAAATGATTGGTGGTTGTGTTAATGTAATTATGATAGAGCAATTTTGTTTTATTGAATAGTTAGGTAAAATTTGTAAGTGGAAATGTTAAATTGTGATGTTTAGGTTTAAAGATCAAGATGGTTGAAATGTGTTTATTCTGAAGCTGAATTGGTGGTTGTATTAAGAATACAAGGAGAGAGAATTTATCTTTTATTGAAAACTAAATTACTTGAAAGACTCTATTTTCTTGAATATAATTCCAATTAGAATGCATATTTTTGCTTAGATCATCTTAAAATGTGTTTTCTTTAGCTATATTTTTTTTATTTTTTTATAAAAGATATGAAAATGTGATTGGAGTATTTTACTAATTATAAAATATGTATAAGAATGAGTATAATAATTATT
The DNA here is from genome assembly GCA_949318255.1 of Pollenia labialis. NCBI lineage: Eukaryota > Metazoa > Arthropoda > Insecta > Diptera > Polleniidae > Pollenia > Pollenia labialis. The sequence goes on from OX439142.1 coordinate 71,892,313, forward strand.
TTTATAAAGAAAAGAACAATTTTTTAATTTCGTTTTAAGTATTTATTTTGGTAATAAAAAATGTATAATATTTTTCTATTAAATTAATTACATTATCCTTCTTTAACTTAAATTCATTACATTCACATGTATTTGAACGATCGCAAATTCGGCATAGAAAAGGACAGTTTTTAAAATGCTTTCCGTAAATAGATTCAATGAGCTCCATATTTTCATAGTCATCTAGCATTCTTTTGATTTCAGTTATCTGAAGTAAATGGTCATCAAAAATGCATCCATGAAAATCAAACAAAAATTTTTCGATCATGCTTCTGTATGTCATTTTCTTTTGAAATATGTTTCTTCTTTTTATTCTTTCGTGTGTACTCATATTCAACTGATACTATTGTAACTAACACTACTTACATACTACCTATATAAATAAATAAATAAATAAATGTTGTGAATGAAACATGATTGAACCTGCACTTCCATGCTTACATAAAAGAAAATGTTTGATAAAATCAATTGACAAGAAAATTTAAAACAGGTACAAAAGTAAGAAAAGAAAAAAGGATCAATGTCATTTTTTTGGTTTTTGTTTTTTATGGTTTTAATTAGAAAAGAAAAAAGGTGTAACTGAAAATTTTTTTTTTATTTGTTTTTTTTTTTTTTTTTTTTTTTTTTATTAAAAGGGATTTTGAAATTTAACGAGCATATTCTGGATAGGTTTATGACTTAAATATGTATTTATTTTACAAGATTTTAAATGGCTATTATTGTACATATATGTATATATTGATTTTACGACACTTGCCCTACTATATAAAGTGGATTTTCTAATTTACCTAGAAAATTTTCTTTTTTTCATTAATCAGTATATCATAACATTCCTTAGAGTGAAGATATATTTTGCGATATTTAAAAAATTGATTATAAAATTGTTTAAAGAGAAAAAAAAGTTTTTATAACATTGAAAATAAAAAAAAAAGTATTTCTTTTAAAGTTGGAAATAAAAAAGCTAAACATTCTTTAAAATTTCAAAAGAAAACAAAAAAAAAATAAAAAAACAGTTATATTAATAAATCTTGTTAAAAAAAGTGCTAAATAAATTACTCAAAAATGGCTCCTGTTTCTTGCTCAATTTGCTCTTCCAAACACAGCTGTCCAAAAATGCTTAAGGTGCATATGGAATTGCATAGAAATACTTCCAATGGTTTTTATGCTAATCACTATGAAGTATGTCCGATATGCAAAATGTCTATTTCAAAAAAAATGATTAAGGTTCATCTAAACCTTCATTGCGGTGTATGCAAAAAGTTATTTATGGCCCAACAAAAGCTAAGAGAGCATATGGAATTGCATAAAAATGCTTCACTTAATTTTGATGCAAATCACTATGAAGTATGTCCGATATGCAAGATATCTATTTCAAAAAAAATGCTTAAGGTGCACATTAACCTCCACTGTCCCACCTGCAAGAAACTTTTCATGAGTTCAGGAAAACTCATAGAACATAAGGAAACTCACAACGTTACCATCCAATCACCTCCTCTTCAAAGTGGTAATATGAAACATTGTAATGAGTGTAATGAATTAATACCGACAACAACAACATTTAATGCGCATATGAGAACAAATCGTCATATAAAAAATTGCCATAAAGTTAACATTAATAAAACATTAACTGTAAGAAGTAGTAATTTTAAAGGAAGAATTGAAACCTATAGATTGGTGAATGAAAAGGAAGAAATTCTATTTCCGGAGGAGTTCTTTAAAAATGCCAAGAAAATTATAATTGAAGAATTAAAAAAGTGCAGCATTAAACACACTACATTTAAATTTAACATGGAGTTGGTATGTGAGTACATGAAAGTGGTGAATGACGAAACAAAATTAGCATCAATTGTGCATATTTCAAAAATGATGCTAATAACGCTTGCTGAGGACATCACCGAGTCATATGATAAACATATGGATGAAATAGTCACTAAAATGGCTGAATTTCAGGAAAGGGACAGTGGATGGACACTCATTAAAATAAATCATCTAGAAGTAAATGTAAATAAGGCAAGCATAATAAGAGGATCCCAATTTATACCATTGCCCAGGAGCATCAACAATATTAAAGGTGCATGTATTAATGTTGAAAATAAAGATGTTTTTTGCTTTAAATGGAGTTTAATTGCAGCACTCCGTAAAGACTTAAGCAATAAACAAAGAAAAAACTGCAATTCATATGGCATTAACATCTATAGTAATAAAATTGCTTTGGGCGAATGTGAACTTAATTTTAAAGGATTGGAGTTTCCTATGCCTTTGAAGTCAATTAAAAAGTTTGAAAAACAAAACGAGATAAGTGTAAATGTATTTGGATATAATGGTGAGTCAATCGTTGGGCCATATTATATAACGATTGAAGAAAAAGAAATACATATCAATTTACTGCTTTTGCATTCCGGTGAAAAGTTTCACTATGTTCTCATAAATGACATTTCCAAGTAAGTTTTACTTTACATTTACAAATATATGTATGTATATATTTATTTATTTTTAAATCCAATTAAAACAAATTTTATTAAATTTTTTTTTTTTTAGACTAATCCGATCCAGTATTACCTCACATAAGAGCAAAATTTATGTTTGTAATACGTGTCTTTACCATACACATGATGAGACAGTTTCCAGAAATCATAAAAATGTGTGTGGAAAGAAGGTATCAAAGATGCCAAATCCCGAAGATGCATACATATCGTTTGTAAACCATCAGAAGCAAGTGGATGTTCCGTTCGTGATCTATGCCGATTTTGAGTCCATTTTGGAAAAAATTAATTATAGTGTGAGTAACAACACAAGCAATATCCAAAAGCACATTCCATGTGCTTTTAGTTACTATATTAAATGTAGTTTTAAGGATATTAAATTTGACAGATACTATTTTGGGGAAAATGCATCTAAAGTCTTTGTTGACAAAATTGTCAAAGATGCAACAGATATTTACCATCAGTATCTGTCCAAAGTAGTGAAAATAGTCATGAAAGTTAATGATATTGATATTTTTAATAAATCAACAAATTGTCACATTTGCAAAAAACTTCTTTTTAATGATAAAGTTAAAGACCACTGTCATCTCACTGGTAATTTTCGAGGAGCTGCTCATAATGAGTGTAATTTAAAATACAAAAATCCCAATTTTATACCAGTGATCTTCCATAATCTTTCTGCTTATGACATGCATCTTTTCTTTAAAGAGCTGTCAACAATAAAAAATGCGACAATAAAAGTTATTCCTTTGAATAAAGAGCGTTATATTTCACTATCTGTTTATATTAAAATAGATAAAAATCGGGGATTTGAAATTAGGTTTTTAGATTCAATAAGATTTATGTCTTCTAGCTTAGAGTCCTTAGCTAAAAATCTTGACATTAATGATTTTCGAACAGTTCGAGAACGGTTTTGTAATGATAATCAATTTAATCTAATCAGGAGGAAGGGTGTATTCCCATACTCCTACATGGATTCAATGGAAAGGTTTAATGAAAATCAGCTACCAAGTAGAGATAACTTTTTCAATATTCTAAGTAATGAGGAATGCAGTGTAGTCGATTACGAACATGCTCAAAAAGTATGGAGTTTTTTCAAGTGCAAGAACCTTCTTGATTATACAGAACTCTACCTAAGATCGGATGTTCTTCTCTTAACTGACATTTTTGAAAACTTTAGAAAAATATGTAAGAGTATTTATAGTTTAGACCCTTGTCAGTACTACACTGCACCTGGTCTCTCTTGGGATGCAATGCTTAAGACAACGGATGTAACGTTAGAGCTATTTACTGATAGTGAAAAATATCTTTTTATGCAAAATGGAATACGAGGTGGATTGGTGCAATGCTCAAAAAGATATTCTAAGGCAAACCATAAGTATATGGAAAACTTTGATGAGAAAAAAGCATCAGAGTATTTGATGTATTTAGATGCTAACAATTTATATGGGTGGGCAATGTCAGAATATCTACCTTATGGGGAATTTGATTGGATGAACACTAAAGATATTGAAAATTTTAGAGTACAAAATATATCAGATAACTCAGAATATGGTTATATTTTAGAAGTTGATCTTGAATATCCTGACTCTTTGCATGACATTCATAATGACCTCCCATTTTGTCCACAAAATAAAATACCTGGACAGTCTAAATTTAAAAAATTAATAGCAGATTTGACGCCTAAAGAAAATTATACTATCCATTATAGAGTTTTAAAACAGTGTATTAACAATGGACTTCTTTTGAAAAAAGTGCATAGAATTTTAAAGTTTAAGCAGTCTCCATGGTTAAAAAAATATATTGATTTAAATACGCTGCACAGAACTAATGCAAAAAATAATTTTGAAAAAGATTTTTTTAAACTGCTTAATAATGCAGTTTATGGAAAAACGATGGAAAGTATTGATAAAAGAAAGGATATACGTATTGCTACAGGGTGGGAAAATAGTAATAAAAACCATTTAGGTTTACGATCATTAATATCTAAACCAAATTTTCTAAGTTTGACAAAGTTTAGTGATGATTTGTATGCAGTCGAGCTGAAGAAAATGGAACCATACTACAACAAGCCCATATATATCGGATTTTCTGTGTTGGAATTATCCAAATGGAAGATGTATGACTTCCATTACAGATATATGATTCCAAAATTTAGAAAAAATCTGACCTTAAATTGTATGGATACCGATTCGTTTATATATTCAATTAAAACCAATGACTTTTATAATGATATTCGTGGCGATGTCATTTTAAATTTCGATACATCTGAATATCCCAAAGACAATATTTTTAATTTACCACTCCTAAACAAAAAAGTACTGGGAATGATGAAAGACGAAAATAAGGGGGGAATAATGACTGAATTTGTAGGTTTACGATCAAAGATGTATTCCTTATCAACTATCAATTCAGAAGACATTAAAAAGTCTAAAGGCGTCAAAAAATGTGTTATTAAAAAACTTACATTAAACGACTACAAGGAGTGTTTATTTGAGCAGAAAATAGTATCTGATGAAATGGTTGTATTTAGAACTAAAGCTCATCAGTTGTATACACAAAAACTACATAAAGTTGTACTTAATCATACAGATGATAAAAGAAAAATTATGGAAGATAGAGTAAATACTAGAGCTTGGGGTCACTTTAGAGATAGAATTGATATGGAAATTGATTAAGAATAATTTTGCTTGTTTATTACTTATGAGATGACAGTGGTCAATAAATTAGATTACAAAAAATAAAAGGCTTTGTTATTATACTTATTAAAATAAATTTTATTATTATTATTTTTTTTTTTTTTTCATATAAGATTACATCTAAGTCACTTATTCTAATAAAATTAATGTTAAAATAAATTACTTTATTGCATGTTTTCTTAAAAATAATGTTTATGTAACTATATCAAAATTATGTAAATATAATAAAAATAATGTTTATGTAAAAATATCAATAAAGTTATAATATAAGAATTAAAAATTAAATTAGTTGTTCTTATTTCCAATTAGATTTTCTCTTTCAAGTAAAATAGCATTTTTTAAAGCGCAAACTCCATATTTGTGATAACTGCAATTTATGTTTTCTAGGTACTTTTTATTAAGTTCCTTTAAATTTATGCATCCAAAATCCTCTATATTTAAAACTTTTTGCTGCAGCATTTTTTCCAACCATTGGCTCTTTTCTGTTCCTTTTACATATATTTTAGAATTTTTTAAATTATCTTTCAAAAATTTACAAACACTCTTAAATGATACTACTCCTGTATTCCAGTTAAGATGATGAAAATATTTTATTAACCAATATGCTTCTTTTTGCTCCTTTTGTGATAAGCAATTGAAATCAAAAGGTGGTTTTATAATGAAATTGATGTATTCCTTTGAATTGAAAACAATTGCAACTTCTTTAACGATAAATTTGTTTGATTTTAATTTAAAACCTTGTAAATCAATGAAAACATGTTTGCAAAACATCTTTTTTTTCTTCTTTTTATTTATGATTTAGGATTTATAAAATTTTCCGAACTTGTCCTTTTAATGGTATATATTCAATGATGCGATCGTGAATGAGAATACAATAGGCTGATGTGTTTGCTGGAACATTAGTAGCTGTTTCAAATTCAATTTTTATATCAATTGGTCCGCTCACAATTGATTCGTTTTGATAACTAACATCTACTACTATTATTGGAGAATTATTTTTAAACTCTTGAGATGTGAGAAGCGGCTGGGAGTCTCGCATATAGTAGTTTTCCTGAAACCTTAGATACATATCATATAGAATTGCATAACGTTCATTCTTAAACTTTATGTTTAGGTCGTCATATGGATAAGACTCTGAATTTAAATGTACTTTTAAATTAGTCAAATCGCAGTTGATAAATTTGTTTTCATGTTGGAATGCAATCAATACAAAACGAGGGCGTTCTCTATTCGCTGCCAGCTTAACATTCCACACATGATTAGTTGTCATATTTAGTTGTGGATTTATATGACAATCCCAACTTCTAAATGCAATTGGTATTGAATTACCATTGTTTATTATTTTTATCATATTTAATTTACTTAAATCAGATAGTTGTACATGGGGAATTCTCCACGATATACTTGAAATTGTTTATTTAGCCTTTTCGGTAGAAACAGTTGAATATACAAGATTCTCATCATTTTTATTACGTAATAGTATCAATTCATGTTTTGCATTCAATAATATTTTGTTATAGTCTTCAGCGAATCCCAAAAACAATTTAAGTGGTACATAAAAATTAAAATATCCATTTACGAGATCAATATCATCAAGTTTATTCCAGCCAGCATTTTGCATTCTATTACTATCTATTGGTGACAATGAAACCAAATTTTTAATAGTACTTGATGTTCCTAAATGTCTCGTTTGATCAATTTCAACACCATTTACTTCGTAACGAATTTCATCAAATAGATGTGCTACGAAATTATTTTTTAATTTGAAGTTGGCTGCAGAAGAAACTAATTTTGTATTGCTTTCATCTTTAACAAATCCTTCTACATATATAAAACTTTCCGACGGCAAGACATACAAGTCTTGATTTTGTATTGTAATACGAATTTCATCGTTATTATTGTAAGATTGTAAATATGGGGTATACGTATGGTAGGCCTTTTTAATTATATTTTCATCGGACAAAGGTTTATCCAGAACATCTATTATTGAACTCATGCTTTCTTCAATTTTAAATTTAATGATTTTAGAAATTCTTTATTTGATTGCGTTAAGTTTATATGTTTTAATGAACTCTTTGAATTTAATTTATTTTTCAATATTTTGTTAGAAGAAGAATGTGAGATTTTGTTTTTAGGCGTATTCTTCTTGTAAATTATCATTATTTTGTTGGTCTTAAATGTATTCGAATTGTAATTTCCTCTCCTCGGAAATTAAGTAAATCACCGTTTTGATCAACCACTCGAAGAGTAAGGGAGCTTATCTCTCGACAGTTGGCTGGCAAATAAATGAGATTCCTAGGGATCTCGTCTATTTTATAGCCAGGTGGGACATTAATGGCAAATTCATGCAAAGTATGTGCTTGGGAGTTATTCATGTATGTGTTGACAGCTATATTACTCTCAATTCGTAAAAGATTTACTTTAAAAATATTAACTGGAAGATCTGAGTAATAGTCTTTATTAGGTAATAAAATATTTTCTTTAAATCCTAAAAGCTTGCCAATTGTATTTTCCTTATTAAAGTATATTGGATCATTAGAGTTTTTAATTTTAACTTACATCGTATTATTATTAGCTTCAATATTAATTTTATTTTGAGGGCTGTATCGCTGATATTCTTCTTTAATATAATCAACTATATCGTTCAGCTCATAAGAACCAATTGGAATTTCAATTACTTGTTCTCCAATATGAAACATATTATTATATACATCTACATTTGGAATACTATTGTATGAATGAAAATCTGTAAGTGCACATTCATATTTTCCATCCAACTCAATTGGAGGAAAATAGTTAGCCGTCAACTCAGTTGAATTAGAGCTTAAAGTTAGAGTTATTGACATTTCGGCTGTTGGTTTGTAAATAAAGTAAAAAAACATAATATTCCTCATTTAAAACAATTTATTTACATATATTTTTTGTTCTTTTCTTATTTAATAATAACAATACATTAACTCTTACATTCTATTATTATATCTACTCTTACAAACTATAATATTTCATTTCTATTTATCCAAGAATTATGTTGATTAGAAAATCCCAACCATTTTACATATGCCATGTCTTCTTTAGTTTTAAGAATTTTTTCTACAAGGTATGTATCAGGAAATCGAGTTTTTTTCAGTTCATCATCATAGAAACCACCTTTAATTGGATTTCCTTGATAGTCTTCTAATATGTATGTTGCGGGATAAGTATTTTTTACTGCTTGAATTTTAAAAATTTCAGTAGTCCAATTGGGAGTGTAACCTTTTTCAAAAATGTGTTTATATTTGCTTATGCATACATAATCTCCGGCATTCAATTTTGATGTTTTGTATATTTTTAAATGATTATAGACTGTTTTCAATAATTTCATTTCGTTTTTAGAATTAACGTCAATTGGTGCCATTTTAATGGAGCGATGAACTTTTCTATTATATTTTTTAATTAGATCTTTATAAATATCAAGCCAATAATATGAACCATTAAAACTAAATTCTTTCCACATCATTCCTTTTAGAGTTCGATTAAATCGTTCTACTATTGAGGCTTTCATTATACTAAATGTTGAGTAATGATTGATATTGTGGTTGTCCATGAGGGTTTTAAATTGTTTATTGAAAAATTCTTTACCATCATCAGTCTGCAAGTTTTTGGGAACTCGACCTAATTTTAAAATACTTTCCATTGCTTGAAATACTTCAGTTGCTGTTTTTGTTTTAAGTGCAACACCCCATGCAAACTTTGAAAAAGTATCAATGATAGTTAACAAATATCGGTATTTTTTATTATATGTAGAATAGTTTCCCATTTCAACTAAATCAGCTTGCCAGAGATCATCTATGCCTTTCATCACTACTCTTCGCCGTATGAAATTTTTTCGGGCTAGTTTATGAAGTTCATTTACTAAGTCTCGTTTTGTTGAATGCATTATTATTAAGTCTTCTTTACTTAAGGGAATATTGTAATCTCATGTTCTTTATTTTTAATATCAAGCCTGTTATATAGTTTCTGATTTAAGATTTTGATTTTTCTTTCAAAATCTTTTTGAATTTTCTCTATTATTTGAGAAATTTCATTAATATTCTTCTTTAATTGATCCATTATCTCCTTCTGTGTTTTTGCAATTTGAGATTGTAAAAACATTTTATTGACACCATCAGTTTCTTCCAAAGCATTCGACATATGTTTGATTCTTTTGTTTTGAACGTCAATGTTGTTATCTGTATCCATAAAGAACCCAAGCAATTTAGGTGCATTCTTCATAGAAATTACGCCACTTGTATCGTTTATATAGTGACCAAATTTATCAACAGACATTGCTTTGTGTTAATTTAATATGTAGTTACTCAATAATTTTTGCTTCATATAATTCTTCAATAATAGATACAATTTCGTTATTATGATTGCTGTGACCTGCAGCTTGTGATGCGAGCAGAAGTCTAAGTCGATCTATCAACTCATTTGGATCATCCCAGTATATATAGTTTGGTTTATTGGAATTGAAATCCATTAACCCACTTCCCATGTAATTTTCTTTTGTTGTTGATGTATCAGATGAAGTGGGTGATTGTAGTGTTGTGGTAGATGGATTCTTAGGTTTAATCAATTTTCTAATAATATTTCTATATTTATATGCTCTTGTGCCCCTTATATTACCATCTGTGGTATAACCCCTTTTATAGGCATTGGTATTAATTAATATCTTTTTATAAATATCTAACTCGGATTTATCATAGTTTTTTGGTATTTTTTGGAACATTAATGAAAATAAACCTGGAGTGAGTGCCCATATTTGATCTCCAACTTGAATCCTATCTTCATTAAATTTGATGTTACTATCACCAAATTTCCATTCATTGTTTGAATCTTTATGTAATCCATATAGTGTGTCTAATTCATGCCTTTTTTCTAGATATAACAAGTCATTAAAATTTATAAGACTATTTAAATTTTCTGTTTCTGGTTGAGAATAAAAATCATCATCATCGTCATCATAATCTTCAGAGTTACTTGCAGCAGTAGCTAATATATTTTTTTCTGGTTTTATAATTGGAATATAAGAATCTGTTTTAAATTGTTTTTGTTTTGCTTCAGTTTTAATATTAGTTTTTTCAATTTTAGAATTTACTTTGGTATTTTTCGAACTATTAATGAAATTTTTCAAGGGTTCTGTTATGGGTTTAAATGTATCTTTAAGTTGTTCACGAGTATCAGCTTCACCAATTTTTATACTGCGAAATTTCTTCTTTAAAACATTTCTTGTTTTTATCAGCTCTTTTAATACTTTTTCATTCATTTTTAATCAGTTAGTTTAAAACGAGTTTCGTTGTAATATCTTTAAAGGGTGATGATGTACTAATACTTGTATGTAATTTATTCTATTATATTTCTATATTTCTATATCTTCCATTATTCAATTCATCATCTTTGCTTATAACCAAAAATCCATATTTATCTTTCTAACATTCTCTACAAATTTCATGAAACTTTTCGTAACTCATATCGCTACCGACATGATCAGCATAAATATGTTTCATATTCATTTCATCTTGCTTAAACATAATAATCATATTAGCATTATCTCTAATTAAATGTTTAGGAATTCTTGTATATGTTTGACATAAGTAGAATGAGTCCACATTTTTATGTCTACCCATACAAAAGTAAGAACGTATATGGTTTTGTTTTTCACATGCAACATCATCAAATATCATAATTGAATTATTTTGTGCTTCATCAGGAGGTATTACAGAATCATTATCTGAAAACGTGTAAAAACCCATTCCTTTAATTGGTGATATTAATTTTCTTAAATATTCATACTTTGGTTGAAACAGTGATTTTGAGTATAAATAGATGTTTTCAAATCTTAGGCCATTATAACTTTCTAGTAAGCTAATAATAACGTTAGTCTTTCCACAATTTGAAGGACCTACAATTAGCGCGCGTATTGAATTCGGTAATATAGAACTATGTCTAGTTTTTGATTCTGTATTCGTTGAAGAATCATTATTGCGAATAAAAATATTTTTATGTTGTTTTATTAAACGCATCTTTACAACTGAATGAAACTATTAAATATTATATTTTCTTATAGAATAAAATAACATAAAATGGTGATACGCTTTAACAATAAGCTTAATTACAATAAAACTATCAGAGGAAGAGGTTTAGTTAATACATTAATAAACTCACTTCCTTTCGAACTACATCTTCCTGGTTATCAATATTGCGGTCCTGGAACGAAATTACAAAAACGTTTAGCACGAGGTGATAAAGGAATAAATCTATTAGACGCTGCATGTAAAGAACACGATATTTCTTATTCAAAAAGTAAAGATATAAATATTAGACATCAAGCTGATAAAATTCTTGAGAACAGAGCTTGGAAACGAGTACTTTCAACAGATAGCAGTCTACCGGAAAAATCGTTTGCATATTTGGTTACCAACACAATGAAAGCAAAAACTAAATTAGGTATGGGGATGGCTATGCAAAAGAATAAAAGACATTCAAAATTGAATAAGGTATTTGGAAAAAAAACTATTCAATTCAACGATCAAAAGGACAACAAAAATTTTAAAAAAAGAAAAACCAACAGATCTTAACGCTGCTATCAAGATCGCACGTAAAGTCATCAACAAATCCTTTAAGGGGAAAAAATCTGAAATCGTAATTCCACGTGTAATACATGTTCCAAAAATTGGAGGTGTTTTACCACTTATACCAATATTAACTGCTTTAGGTGTAATTGGCACACTATCGAGTGGAGGTGCTAACATAGCAAAAGCAGTTAATGCAGCAAAGAATGCTAAACTTCAACTTGATGAAGCGACTAGACACAATACGAGTATGGAAGCCATAGCAATGGGTAAAGGACTTTATCTTAAACCATATAAGAAAGGATATGGATTAACTTATAAAGAAAAAGCAAAAAACTTCTAAGCAAGCTACCCAGAAGGCCATTGACTGATATTGATATACGAAAATTCTCAAAAAATATACCACACTTTAGAGGAATTTTTATGTTAGACTCAATACCAAAACATCCCAGAAATATTGAATGTGGAGTAATTAATTTGGATTCTACAATCGGCAATGGTACACATTGGGTAGCTTACTATAAAAACAATAAACAAATAGAATACTATGATAGTTTTGGAAATTTACAGCCACCATTGGAACTAGTGAAATACCTAGGAGGAAATATAAAATATAACTACAATCAGCATCAAAATTATGATTCATTTAATTGTGGACATTTATGTCTTAAATTTTTGTATAAAATAACTGCAAAAGAAATTAATAAATAAAACAATTGAAACTATCTTGAAAAAGAAAACCAATATTTTTTATTTAATTATTTTATTGTAATTATTAAATTGATATGAATATTATTGTTTTATTATTAAAATAAAACTTAAAAATTGTTAAAGTTTGTGTATATGGGGTATCTAGAATTGGACACAAAAATATCTCCCTCCTCGAATGGCTTCAATCGCAAGTTTTTCTCTCCTTCCCTGGATATAAGATACGTTCCAGATGATAAATTCTTCAAATCTTCGTCAGTTAGCGTATTGTAGCGATATGGCAAAAATAATACATGATCATCCAGCTCAATTTTTATTGAGTTTCCATACTTCGTTTTCACTCTACTTGCACTTATAATGATGTATTTAGATGACATCACAAGATCCTTAATGTGAATTAAGGTTTTGCTGTAACTCAGAGTGTTAAATTTGTTGATTAAGTTTTTCGATGCTTCCATTTTCCACAACCGATCACGTTAGATTCTAATTTTTAACTGAGATTAAACAAACTTCTCTAAGTTGATAAGAGCTAAACTAAAACAATATTGATCATTTTTATTAATCAAGAAAAAGGCAATAAGTATATAATAATGCGAATGAAAGAGATAAGGATATACATTTCTTCCCTTTGCTCTATGTCAGTATTAAAAAACCTGATATTTAGGAAACAATGCAATTTAAAAAAAATGAATACAAAAATGATTCGCTATTCAACATGAAGGAGAAATTGGTGTAAGTAAATATGAAATGACATTAGCACACAAAGAAAAATCAAAACAAATTATCAATGGCATTGTCAAAATAAAAATAGTAGAGTTAAAAGCAGGTAACATTTTAAATACGACATTTCACTTAATAACTGGAGTAAAAGAGAAAACTATACTTTTACATTATTGATATGCTATAAAATAATAAAAAAAATTCTTCTGATATATCACACTTACATCCAAAAAATTTAAAACAAGAATCATTAACAAGTGGGACACCAACCAAGTATGAAAGACTTAAAAGATTTCGTGATTAATTTCTTAAAAACATTCGAGCTCGTTTTGATGCACGAGCACAGGTTGTGCGTTGAAAGTTTTATTGCAATGCTTGAAGAAAATGAGGATTTCGGCGTTGCTGAGAGTGACGATGGAGAGCCACATTTTGAGTGCTGCCCTTGGCACAGCCCAGTTTGTGAAGAAGGCCCTACACCATGCAGATGTTCAATATATTGTTTACGCAAAATAAATGTTATAAATTTAATTTATAATTATAATTTAATGTATAATAAATAAGAATAGTAAAAATTAAAAATTTTTCCCTTTTATTTTTATTTATTTAATTATTTTCTTATTTCAGTAAATAAAATGTATTCTAATACAAATAAAATTACAAATAAAATGAATAACAAAAAATGGTAAATAAAAAAATATTTTGCTACATTTACTATGGATGATGAAATTTCAGCGTTTTGCATCATTGTATTTGAAGATTCGACAAATGTAATTGGGATTTCAATAACTTGATCTTCATAATTTGTAATGTGATTGCTTCTAGCTATATTATCGTTTTTCATTTCCATATTATACTCAGGAATGTTAGAAAAATTATCGTCTCGTATTTCACCTTCTACGTCTCTGAGACCACAGGTATCATAACTGGGTGGTGGTAGTAGTTGATTTAACACATTCCAATTAATAGGAACATTATTGGTACAACATCTTCTCAGTAAAGCACAATTTGGTGACCAACGCAAATGTTCTGTTAAAGGTTGATCAGTAGGCCCCCAATTCCAAATTTCAACTTCGCAAAAATAACATTTAGTTTTATCATAATCTCCACTATAAAACATGCCAGTCATAGCTAATTCTCTTTTATCTACCCATTTTAATGGCCAGCATGTAAAAGTTTTTAAACGTTCATCTTCTCTATGGAAAATGTCAGTCATGCTATAGCGTGGCGTAAATGGAGATTGTTTTAAATGCTGATCTTCATTGCTATCGGATTTTAGATCTTTAACCATTTTAAATTTTTCTTTTTTTTTTTAATATCAAGCGCAACTATTAAAAATACTATTTTAACTCCACGATATATCACAAAATACTTGTTGTTGAAATAAATTGTTTACGCTATTTATACATGGGTATTTTCAACCCTTAAAAATTATATTCAGTATGTTATGCAATATTAGAAATAATTATTTTACTTTTAATAGTTTTTTATTATTTATATTTATTTATTTAACAATTTCTTAAAATTATTTGAATAAAAAGATAAAAAAATTCACTACATCTGTTAACTTAAATCTATTTCCCTAATGAAGCGATCTCCTTCTTCATCCAAATAAAACCCGTCATTTGCCTTTAAAATTATTTTATCACCCGCTTCATCTTCCAGAAAAAACTCAATTTCCCACAAAAATTCGTAGTAGGCCATTTGGTTGTTGGGGATCACCTCCATAGAATTTTCATCGACAAATTCAATTTCAATCTCGCTCGAATTCATTCTTCAAATCTTCAATGTTCAAATGTAAATAAACCTAGTTTTCAGAAGTTTACTCTACTAAGCCTTTTAAAAAGGGAAAGAAAACAAACTACATTTAATGTTTTTGTTTTATAAACAACTTATACATTCTAAACAAATTTTACTCATAAGCATGCTCAATCATGTTTATGATTCTTAAATATAACAAAAAGGTCTCTTTTTTTTAACAAAGAAAGTAATAAAATTTACGTGGAAATTTGTAAAAAAAAAACAAATAAAAAAAAAATTTTCAGTTACACCTTTTTTCTTTTCTAATTAAAACCATAAAAAACAAAAACCAAAAAAATGACATTGATCCTTTTTTCTTTTCTTACTTTTGTACCTGTTTTAAATTTTCTTGTCAATTGATTTTATCAAACATTTTCTTTTATGTAAGCATGGAAGTGCAGGTTCAATCATGTTTCATTCACAACATTTATTTATTTATATAGGTAGTATGTAAGTAGTGTTAGTTACAATAGTATCAGTTGAATATGAGTACACACGAAAGAATAAAAAGAAGAAACATATTTCAAAAGAAAATGACATACAGAAGCATGATCGAAAAATTTTTGTTTGATTTTCATGGATGCATTTTTGATGACCATTTACTTCAGATAACTGAAATCAAAAGAATGCTAGATGACTATGAAAATATGGAGCTCATTGAATCTATTTACGGAAAGCATTTTAAAAACTGTCCTTTTCTATGCCGAATTTGCGATCGTTCAAATACATGTGAATGTAATGAATTTAAGTTAAAGAAGGATAATGTAATTAATTTAATAGAAAAATATTATACATTTTTTATTACCAAAATAAATACTTAAAACGAAATTAAAAAATTGTTCTTTTCTTTATAAAAATAATTATTATACTCATTCTTATACATATTTTATAATTAGTAAAATACTCCAATCACATTTTCATATCTTTTATAAAAAAATAAAAAAAATATAGCTAAAGAAAACACATTTTAAGATGATCTAAGCAAAAATATGCATTCTAATTGGAATTATATTCAAGAAAATAGAGTCTTTCAAGTAATTTAGTTTTCAATAAAAGATAAATTCTCTCTCCTTGTATTCTTAATACAACCACCAATTCAGCTTCAGAATAAACACATTTCAACCATCTTGATCTTTAAACCTAAACATCACAATTTAACATTTCCACTTACAAATTTTACCTAACTATTCAATAAAAGAAAATTGCTCTATCATAATTACATTAACACAACCACCAATCATTTTTAAGTACAATACATTTCAACCATTTTCATCTTCAAACATAAAACATCACTTTACAACATTTGCACCTACATGTTTTACCTACCTATTCAACCCTTAAAATAATGCACAATATTTCAATAAAAAAAATTCTCTATTCTACTATCCTTAGAACAACCACCAATCCTTATTTAGTGCGTACATTTCAACCATCTTGATCTATAAAGAAATGCAGGTGTTAACAGAATTTTCTCACTTTTTTCTTGCCTAAACATTTTTTACCTACCAATTTCAACCCCTGAAAAAATAATACACATTCATTCTTAAATTCATATATAACACACTCTTACGCTCTCAAGTGAAAAAAACTCTCACGATCTCACCAATTCTACTTTTCCAATTGGAAATACCCATATACATTACTGATTCCCTGTCTTCATTTTGTCAGCATTCCAATTAAAAAAATAGGCATTCCAATTAGAAAAATAGTGACTACTACAGGATTCTCACGGACTATGTCCAAGATCCCCATTACCTATCTACTCCATCCCGCACATTTTAATTCAATATAATTTCAGCCATCAAAGATAAATGGTAAAATATAAATTGTAAAAAGTATAGTAGTACAGTAGTATAAGAGTATAAAGATAAAAAAGTAAGAAACTTAAACACATCAGCTAATTACAGGTTTGGCCTACCGACTATTTTTAAGAAAATTGAGTTAGGTACGGGGTATATATATCTTGAATATTCCCTTTATAAGTCCAAGACCGGTTTCACGAAATTATTTATGGTTTCTGATATAAAATAATTTTGATGATATATAATAATTTTGCTCCATATCAAATATTTTATTTTAAGTATTGTTTTGTTCGACACACCACTGTTTGGCGAAAGCAGAAAATTTCTCATACAAAAACGCACAAAATAAATTTAACTCTTGCTTTGCTTCATTGCCACATTAAAAAAAGTAGTTAAAGCTGAAGAAAAATAAAATGTATGCAGCACAAAAAGCAACTTTTTTTTTTTAATTGAAAATATCAAAATTTGGATTAAAACCCATAAACAGTTTAACAAAATAACCACAATACTAATCATTGTGAAAAGCTAAGGCACGAGCTCTATGATTTGTCCTTCATGTTGAGCCGAAAAAGGTCAACAAGAAAAAGAAAGACAAACCAATGAAAAACAGAAAAATTTACTTTGGAGTTCGAGAAGAATTCCGGACAAAAAGTACGAAAAGACTGAAGTAAGGAAGAACATGTAAATTAATTAAAATTTATAATCATTGAAAACAAATTTCGATCTTCTAAAGTTAAAATACCATTTGGCTAAAATATTGATGTTTGTTTATTGACTGTCAGCCATCGTCAATGCCGGTGAGTGTTAAACGGCAACCCCTCTGAGATTGTGTGGTTACAATCGAAACATGTTAAAGCAACCTGTCCGTAAAAAACCTGGTTTCAATTCCCAGTTGAGTCAAGAATAAGAAATAACCAATAAATTTTTAATTGATTTCATGTTGTGAAATTCCTTTCTTCATTTAAATAATTTAATGAAAATTAAATTCAATGAACTTTAGCCTGATTTAAATATTAAAATTTGGATTAAAATTAGAACATAAAATGATGTAACAGGATTGAAAAAAAACGAAATACAATTCACAACAACTCAAAACGCGCATTAATAAATGGCTGTAATAAATAGCCATAATAATTTTTAAACAAAAGTATAGACTGACATATAAATTAGGAAATTTAGTAATTAATTTAATGAATGTATTTGCAGAAATTAAAAATTTTATTGAAATACAATAACTTTTCGTGAAAAATTTCTTTTAAACGTTTGACTCTTTATCGTTACGTTAATTAAATATTTTATGAATATTCAGACAAATAGTCAAAGTCTTACTAAAATTTCTTGCATTAAGTCAATGCAAAATTTTCATCGATTTTATGAAACATTTCATTAGCTTATCTTATTTGGGAAGAAACAAGTAATTATATGAATAAAACTTTGCCATTTATAAGCCGATTTTTTTGTACTTTTATTTACTACCAGTATTCAACTAAGTTTTCTTAAGATGAAATTAAAAAATATGTATAGATTATAAGAAGACTTAAAAAAGTAAAGGCTGATGGCTTAAAATTATTATGTATCTGCCATCTGTGGATCGATCTGGCTAAGTTTCAAAAGCAAACTTTTTACGACGATATTTTTTAGATATGGGTCAATTACAAACCGTAAGGAGCTATGCAACCGAACAAAGTCATGCATTCCATAATGCAAAGATTAAAACATTGATAATTCCATACGTTCGTAAATGTATTGATGTGCAAACAGAAGGTAAACTGGGCAACAATAATTTTGTTCATGCTTTGTTGACATTTTTTATTTTAAAGTAAACGAATTTGTCAAATCTCATGTCGTTTGCTTTTCTGTTTACACATGCCACTGCAAGTTCATTTTCAAAATGTCGTGGAAGCGTCAACCTTAAATTAAAAAAAACTACCAGCACCCATGGCCTGTAACCTTAGTGAGAACTTCTCGCATCGAAAAGATATGAAACAAAATATTGCATCGTTTCTCGAAAAGTGAGAAACAACTGTGTCTGTAACTCATGCCGAAAAATATCAAAAGAGATTACGTCGTTACGTTATAAATGTCATAACATTGCAGACGAAGCCGATGTGACATTGCAGACGTTGAGAATGCACGCAGAGAAAAAACATGATTAATGGGTGGTCACTACGACCATTTTTGTTCATATTTGCCTAATATGTTTACCCCAATAACTTTATTATAGTCCTAGTATAACTTGAAAAAGTATTTTTTGTCTTTAACAAATTTAAATTTACTATAATAATATTATATGGTGGTTAACACCTAAAAGGTTACTCTGATCTTGCGAAACTATACAATTAAAATCATAATATAAGTTGCACACAAAAGGTATGTTTAGTACCATAATATTTGTTTGCTTTAAAACACATTCTCTAATTGAGCAAACATTTATTGTCAAACCAAACAATGTGTATTTTTAAAGAAAATAAAATTTTCTTCACGTCATTTACGGCTGCGAGCATCAATTAATCAGGAAATTTAAAATATTACAAAATAATTAAAACTAATCAGGTGGAAAAGCCCTGCTGCCTTGCAAAACTTATACGTTTATTGAATCAGGTAAGTTATTTATATATACCCAGCAAAAACTTTACTTACCTGGTAAGTTAGCAAGTAATGTTGGAGAAAAATAAACACTGCTTATTTTTCGGCTGAATAACTACTTATTTTTGTTCGAGGTGTCCACTGAATTCAGTACTTACAATACACTTACTAGAAGCCAAAAAATATCTAGTTATTATTTAACTTCGACTATGTTAAATTGTAAGTACTTACAATATACTTACAAGAAGCCAAAAAATATCTAGTTATTATTTAACTTCGACTAAGTTAAATTGTAAGTACTTACAATATATTAACTAAAAGCCAAAATATCACTAGTTACTATTTAGCGCCCAGTAAATTACATTGTAACTAGTTACTATTCGACTATAAGGGAGTTAAAAATATGTAGTTACTCCTAACTTACGGGAGGCGAAAAAATCACTACTTACGCAAATACCTGAAAATAAGTAGTAAACCATGTACTTACTTACCTAATAAATATTCAAATCAAAATTAAATGCTATTTTAATTTTTTATTTATTAAATAACTTTTATTAAAAAAAAACAAAAAACTTTTTCATAGTATATATGTACATATGCACAAGTGTTTAATTAAGTAAACATATAGCCCTTATTGTGTAAAACACAATACAACGTCAAACAATTACATTAAAAGAAAACACAATGTTCAAAATATTTTGTAACTTTGTTGTTGATTTCTGCAAAGATTCATATTGCATTTTTAAATTTCCAATGCCACAAAATATAAAGCATTTAAAATTTAATTGCTCAATAATTGCTGAAAAGGGTTTAGTTAAAGGATTATCTTTAATTATAAAAGACATTTTATTTGAATACAACATGGAAGGAATTCACAATAAAAAACGATTTAAAAACTTCACAAATATTTTGGATGTTCCTTATTGTAAGTATGATTACATAAGTTATGCTTTATGCCATTATAAAAATATTATTGAAATTCATATTTACAGTAATACACACGTCATCAATTTTAAATGCTTCATATTTTATGTGTGTGAAGATAAATACGTATTTAACTAGCGGAGACATCCACCACAATTTCTTAACAGCAACTATTTTCAGTTAACATTGTACTTAACAGTGCTACTGTATTAGAAAAAAGAGTATTTAAGACGATTTTTAGGTCAATGGAACAGGTTAAACATTAGAATATAGATCTTTTTAGGATTCAGGTAGTGGGATATCTGAAATAATTTTGGAATTTCAGAAATTCAGATTTGAAAATGTAAGTTTTTTACGGAAATTTCTGGGGAAGATAAGTGACCATTTTGGAAAAATAGGGAATGTTACCAGTAACACACTATGTGGAAATGTTGCTCCAAGGGGTCCTCTTTAGGACCGTATTAGTGGTATATCTGAAATAATTATGGAAATTCAGAAAATTGAATTTTAAAAAAGTGCTATTTTGAAAAATGTTAAAAGTGGACTTTATGGGAATTGGACAATTTGGAGAAATGGTGATAGTTACTAATATGACACCATATAGGAATGGGGGAGAAGAGAGTCCTAAAGAGGATTCTGGTAGTGGGATATCCAAAATTATTTCAGATATCCAAAATTATTTCAGATATCCCACTACCTGAATCCTCTTTAGGACTCTCTTCTCCCCCATTCCTATATGGTGTCATATAAGTAACTATCACCATTTCTCCAAATTGTCCAATGCCCATAAAGTCCACTTTTAACATTTTTCAAAATAGCACTTTTTTAAAATTCAATTTTCTGAATTTCCATAATTATTTCAGATATACCACTAATAAGGTCCTAAAGAGGACCCCTTGGAGCAACATTTCCATATAGTGTGTTGCTGGTAACATTCTCTATTTTTCCAAAATGGTCACTTATCTTCCCCAGAAATTTCCGTAAAAAACTTAAATTTTCAAATCTGAATTTCTGAAATTCCAAAATTATTTCAGATATCCCACTACCTGAATCCTCTTTAGGACTCTCTTCTCCCCCATTCCTATATGGTGTCATATTAGTAACTATTACCATTTCTCCAAATTGTCCAATTCCCATAAAGTCCACTTTTAACATTTTTCAAAATAGCACTTTTTTAAAATTCAATTTTCTGAATTTCCATAATTATTTCAGATATACCACTAATAAGGTCCTAAAGAGGACCCCTTGGAGCAACATTTCCATATAGTGTGTTGCTGGTAACATTCTCTATTTTTCCAAAATGGTCACTTATCTTCCCCAGAAATTTCCGTAAAAAACTTAAATTTTCAAATCTGAATTTCTGAAATTCCAAAATTATTTCAGATATCCCACTACCTGAATCCTCTTTAGGACTCTCTTCTCCCCCATTCCTATATGGTGTCATATTAGTAACTATCACGATTTCTCCAAATTGTCCAATGCCCATAAAGTCCACTTTTAACATTTTTCAAAATAGCACTTTTTTAAAATTCAATTTTCTGAATTTCCATAATTATTTCAGATATACCACTAATACGGTCCTAAAGAGGACCCCTTGGAGCAACATTTCCATATAGTGTGTTACTGGAGACATTCCCTATTTTTCCAAAATGGTCACTTATGTTCCCCAGAAATTTCCGTAAAAAACTTAAATTTTCAAATCTGAATTTCTGAAATTCCAAAATTATTTCAGATATCCCACTACCTGAATCCTCTTTAGGACTCTCTTCTCCCCCATTCCTATATGGTGTCATATTAGTAACTATCACCATTTCTCCAAATTGTCCAATGCCCATAAAGTCCACTTTTAACATTTTTCAAAATAGTACTTTTTTAAAATACAATTTTCTGAATTTCCATAATTATTTCAGATATACCACTAATACGGTCCTAAAGAGGACCCCTTGGAGCAACATTTCCATATAGTGTGTTACTGGTAACATTCCCTATTTTTCCAAAATGGTCACTTATCTTCCCCAGAAATTTCCGTAAAAAACTTAAATTTTCAAATCTGAATTTCTGAAATTCCAAAATTATTTCAGATATCCCACTACCTGAATCCTCTTTAGGACTCTCTTCTCCCCCATTCCTATATGGTGTCATATTAGTAACTATCACCATTTCTCCAAATTGTCCAATGCCCATAAAGTCCACTTTTAACATTTTTCAAAATAGCACTTTTTTAAAATTCAGTTTTCTGAATTTCCATAATTATTTCAGATATACCACTAATACGGTCCTAAAGAGGACCCCTTGGAGCAACATTTCCATATAGTGTGTTACTGGTAACATTCCCTATTTTTCCAAAATGGTCACTTATCTTCCCCAGAAATTTCCGTAAAAAACTTAAATTTTCAAATCTGAATTTCTGAAATTCCAAAATTATTTCAGATATCCCACTACCTGAATCCTCTTTAGGGCTCTTTTCTCCCCCATTCCTATATGGTGTCATATTAGTAACTATCACCATTTCTCCAAATTGTCCAATTCCCATAAAGTCCACTTTTAACATTTTTCAAAATAGCACTTTTTTAAAATTCAATTTTCTGAATTTCCATAATTATTTCAGATATACCACTAATACGGTCCTAAAGAGGACCCCTTGGAGCAACATTTCCATATAGTGTGTTACTGGTAACATTCCCTATTTTTCCAAAATGGTCACTTATCTTCCCCAGAAATTTCCGTAAAAAACTTAAATTTTCAAATCTGAATTTCTGAAATTCCAAAATTATTTCAGATATCCCACTACCTGAATCCTCTTTAGGACTCTCTTCTCCCCCATTCCTATATGGTGTCATATTAGTAACTATCACCATTTCTCCAAATTGTCCAATGCCCATAAAGTCCACTTTTAACATTTTTCAAAATAGCACTTTTTTAAAATTCAATTTTCTGAATTTCCATAATTATTTCAGATATACCACTAATACGGTCCTAAAGAGGACCCCTTGGAGCAACATTTCCATATAGTGTGTTGCTGGTAACATTCTCTATTTTTCCAAAATGGTCACTTATCTTCCCCAGAAATTTCCGTAAAAAACTTAAATTTTCAAATCTGAATTTCTGAAATTCCAAAATTATTTCAGATATCCCACTACCTGAATCCTCTTTAGGACTCTCTTCTCCCCCATTCCTATATGGTGTCATATTAGTAACTATCACCATTTCTCCAAATTGTCCAATTCCCATAAAGTCCACTTTTAACATTTTTCAAAATAGCACATTTTTAAAATTCAATTTTCTGAATTTCCATAATTATTTCAGATATACCACTAATACGGTCCTAAAGAGGACCCCTTGGAGCAACATTTCCACATAGTGTGTTACTGGTAACATTCCCTATTTTTCCAAAATTTTCACTTATCTTCCCCAGAAATTTCCGTAAAAAAATTAAATTTTCAAATCTGAATTTCTGAAATTCCAAAATTATTTCAGATATCCCACTACCTGAATCCTCTTTAGGACTCTCTTCTCCCCCATTCCTATATGGTGTCATATTAGTAACTATCACCATTTCTCCAAATTGTCCAATGCCCATAAAGTCCACTTTTAACATTTTTCAAAATAGCACTTTTTTAAAATTCAATTTTCTGAATTTCCATAATTATTTCAGATATACCACTAATACGGTCCTAAAGAGGACCCCTTGGAGCAACATTTCCATATAGTGTGTTACTGGTAACATTCCCTATTTTTCCAAAATGGTCACTTATCTTCCCCAGAAATTTCCGTAAAAAACTTAAATTTTCAAATCTGAATTTCTGAAATTCCAAAATTATTTCAGATATCCCACTACCTGAATCCTCTTTAGGACTCTCTTCTCCCCCATTCCTATATGGTGTCATATTAGTAACTATCACCATTTCTCCAAATTGTCCAAATGCCCATAAAGTCCACTTTTAACATTTTTCAAAATAGCACTTTTTTAAAATTCAATTTTCTGAATTTCCATAATTATTTCAGATATACCACTAATACGGTCCTAAAGAGGACCCCTTGGAGCAACATTTCCATATAGTGTGTTACTGGTAACATTCCCTATTTTTCCAAAATGGTCACTTATCTTCCCCAGAAATTTCCGTAAAAAACTTAAATTTTCAAATCTGAATTTCTGAAATTCCAAAATTATTTCAGATATCCCACTACCAGAATCCTCTTTAGGACTCTCTTCTCCCCCATTCCTATATGGTGTCATATTAGTAACTATCACCATTTCTCCAAATTGTCCAATGCCCATAAAGTCCACTTTTAACATTTTTCAAAATAGCACTTTTTTAAAATTCAATTTTCTGAATTTCCATAATTATTTCAGATATACCACTAATACGGTCCTAAAGAGGACCCCTTGGAGCAACATTTCAATATAGTGTGTTACTGGTAACATTCCCTATTTTTCCAAAATGGTCACTTATCTTCCCCAGAAATTTCCGTAAAAAACTTACATTTTCAAATCTGAATTTCTGAAATTCCAAAATTATTTCAGATATCCCACTACCTGAATCCTCTTTAGGACTCTCTTCTCCCCCATTCCTATATGGTGTCATATTAGTAACTATCACCATTTCTCCAAATTGTCCAATGCCCATAAAGTCCACTTTTAACATTTTTCAAAATAGCACTTTTTTAAAATTCAATTTTCTGAATTTCCATAATTATTTCAGATATACCACTAATACGGTCCTAAAGAGGACCCCTTGGAGCAACATTTCCATATAGTGTGTTACTGGTAACATTCCCTATTTTTCCAAAATGGTCACTTATCTTCCCCAGAAATTTCCGTAAAAAACTTACATTTTCAAATCTGAATTTCTGAAATTCCAAAATTATTTCAGATATCCCACTACCTGAATCCTCTTTAGGACTCTCTTCTCCCCCATTCCTATATGGTGTCATATTAGTAACTATCACCATTTCTCCAAATTGTCCAATGCCCATAAAGTCCACTTTTAACATTTTTCAAAATAGCACTTTTTTAAAATTCAATTTTCTGAATTTCCATAATTATTTCAGATATACCACTAATACGGTCCTAAAGAGGACCCCTTGGAGCAACATTTCCATATAGTGTGTTACTGGTAACATTCCCTATTTTTCCAAAATGGTCACTTATCTTCCCCAGAAATTTCCGTAAAAAACTTACATTTTCAAATCTGAATTTCTGAAATTCCAAAATTATTTCAGATATCCCACTACCTGAATCCTCTTTAGGACTCTCTTCTCCCCCATTCCTATATGGTGTCATATTAGTAACTATCACCATTTCTCCAAATTGTCCAATGCCCATAAAGTCCACTTTTAACATTTTTCAAAATAGCACTTTTTTAAAATTCAATTTTCTGAATTTCCATAATTATTTCAGATATACCACTAATACGGTCCTAAAGAGGACCCCTTGGAGCAACATTTCCATATAGTGTGTTGCTGGTAACATTCCCTATTTTTCCAAAATGGTCACTTATCTTCCCCAGAAATTTCCGTAGAAAACTTACATTTTCAAATCTGAATTTCTGAAATTCCAAAATTATTTCAGATATCCCACTACCTGAATCCTCTTTAGGACTCTCTTCTCCCCCATTCCTATATGGTGTCATATTAGTAACTATCACCATTTCTCCAAATTGTCCAATGCCCATAAAGTCCACTTTTAACATTTTTCAAAATAGCACTTTTTTAAAATTCAATTTTCTGAATTTCCATAATTATTTCAGATATACCACTAATACGGTCCTAAAGAGGACCCCTTGGAGCAACATTTCCATATAGTGTGTTACTGGTAACATTCCCTATTTTTCCAAAATGGTCACTTATCTTCCCCAGAAATTTCCGTAAAAAACTTACATTTTCAAATCTGAATTTCTGAAATTCCAAAATTATTTCAGATATCCCACTACCTGAATCCTCTTTAGGACTCTCTTCTCCCCCATTCCTATATGGTGTCATATTAGTAACTATCACCATTTCTCCAAATTGTCCAATGCCCATAAAGTCCACTTTTAACATTTTTCAAAATAGCACTTTTTTAAAATTCAATTTTCTGAATTTCCATAATTATTTCAGATATACCACTAATACGGTCCTAAAGAGGACCCCTTGGAGCAACATTTCCATATAGTGTGTTACTGGTAACATTCCCTATTTTTCCAAAATGGTCACTTATCTTCCCCAGAAATTTCCGTAAAAAACTTACATTTTCAAATCTGAATTTCTGAAATTCCAAAATTATTTCAGATATCCCACTACCTGAATCCTCTTTAGGGCTCTCTTCTCCCCCATTCCTATATGGTGTCATATTAGTAACTATCACCATTTCTCCAAATTGTCCAATGCCCATAAAGTCCACTTTTAACATATTTCAAAATAGCACTTTTTTAAAATTCAATTTTCTGAATTTCCATAATTATTTCAGATATACCACTAATACGGTCCTAAAGAGGACCCCTTGGAGCAACATTTCCATATAGTGTGTTGCTGGTAACATTCCCTATTTTTCCAAAATGGTCACTTATCTTCCCCAGAAATTTCCGTAAAAAACTTACATTTTCAAATCTGAATTTCTGAAATTCCAAAATTATTTCAGATATCCCACTACCTGAATCCTCTTTAGGACTCTCTTCTCCCCCATTCCTATATGGTGTCATATTAGTAACTATCACCATTTCTCCAAATTGTCCAATTCCCATAAAGTCCACTTTTAACATTTTTCAAAATAGCACTTTTTTAAAATTCAATTTTCTGAATTTCCATAATTATTTCAGATATACCACTAATACGGTCCTAAAGAGGACCCCTTAGAGCAACATTTCCATATAGTGTGTTACTGGTAACATTCCCTATTTTTCCAAAATGGTCACTTATCTTCCCCAGAAATTTCCGTAAAAAACTTAAATTTTCAAATCTGAATTTCTGAAATTCCAAAATTATTTCAGATATCCCACTACCTGAATCCTAAAAAGATCTATATTCTAATGTTTAACCTGTTCCATTGACCTAAAAATCGTCCTAAATACTCTTTTTTCTAATACAGTAGCACTGTTAAGTACAATGTTAACTGAAAATAGTTGCTGTTAAGAAATTGTGGTGGATGTCTCCGCTAGTTAAATACGTATTTATCTTCACACACATTCATATTTTGTGGCATTAAAAATTTAAAAATGCAATATGAATCTTTGCAGAAATCAACAACAAAGTTACAAAATATTTTGAACATTGTGTTTTCTTTTAATGTAATTGTTTGACGTTCCGTTGTGTTTCAAACAATTAGCGCCTTACTTAACTTACTTATAAAATAGAAATGAAAAAAATATTTTACATATTGTCAATTCCAATAAACAACAAAAACAATTTCAGAGTTATTTATAAAGTTATGAATTAATTTAACTTAAGACCTAATTATGTAAAGCATAATGCAACGTCAAACAATTACATTGAAAGCAAAAACAATGTTCAAAATATTTTGTAATTGTGTTGCTGATTTCTGCAAAGATTAATTTTGAATTTTTAAATTTTAAATGCTTCATATTGTATGGCAGAACACAATACTGGAATTAAAACAGTATTGGAGTCATTTTGGAAAAAGCCAAGACATGTCAAATTGTTTCCAATTGCTTCGAATTCAGATCCCGTTTGTCAGTCTTTTTTTTTTAAGTATATGGCAGCACTGTTTGCAACACAATCAATCAGCTGTTAAACAATTGTAAATTTTATCTTTAAATATTTTGTTTTGCAGTGCGATAAATGGTAAGTTTTTGATAAAGACTTAATTTTGATATACATTTAAACCCATTCTCATTTTTAAATTTTCAGAAAAAGAATAGGACAAAGAGTGTTTGGTTATGCGACTTAATTATTTGATATGTTGGTAATTAAATAAACAAAATGTAAGTACAAAAATACAAATTCATAAATATGTTTTTTGACATTTTATGTTCTCTTTTTAGGAACACAAAATTAAAGAATCCTCCAGACATGAATATTAAGAAGGTACCCCCAACAAAATAGTCCGACGTCTTCCAGATATCTGAGAGAAACGTCGACAAAGAGGTCGGACTCATATACTAACTGAGCTACCTAAACAAGAGTGGCAAGTGCTTTTTTTAACATGAAAATTCTATTGCCAATACATTTTCAATAAAATAAAACGTCCAAGCGATCTATCAAATAAGATTTTACAGCCGGGTGGTGTTGAACTCGCGTTCTAAAGGTTTGTTTCGTATAATACGTGAGAAAATTAAACGTTTTGACATTAAGCAGACGCTTGCCGCTCTTATTTAGGTAGCTTAGTAAGTCTAACAGTTTTCTGAACCAAAAATGTAAAGTGGTTGACACGAATATGGCAGGATTGGCTTTGGAAATTCTAGGTGTTACAATTGGAAATGTTTTGAGAACACATTTATTTAATTTAAGTTAAGTGAAATTAGATGGTAATAAATAAATAACAAAAAACTAAACTAAGGCCTGGAACAGAATAAGGAAGTTGTAGTAGGAGCTGAAACTGACGAATGCTTTGAAGCGCGACAAAGTTCAAAAATTTAAATTTTGTACTTCAACTTCAACTGCAACGATTACTACAACTTCGTATTCTGTTGACAGTACTTTGAAACTTCCGTTTTTAACTTTTGCCAGCTTGCAGCGCTATTCGTAACGTTGTACTACAGCGACTATTCCAGTAAATTTTGTTTTTGTTTGTCAAATGTTTAATTGTACCTATTTTTAGTAATTTGTAGAATTTAATTCAAGGGAATATTTAAAGGTAAATTGTATAGAAAAAATAAAATATGAAAACAAATTTTTTATTGTCTTATTCGTACCTGGATTAACCAAAAAGCAAGTATAAACAAAAAGAAGAATTTTTATAAAATACCTTTTATAGATATTTATTTAAATTCTTCCTAAAAAATGTCTTCCAGAATTTTTGTGGGCGATCTGAAGGCAAAAAAGGTATTAAGAAGTTTGTTTAAAATTATCCGGTTTTACGCTTACGTTTATAATGGATATATGTACTTATTCGAAGGGCCAGACAGTAATAGGTTTAATTATATAATTTTTATAATACCAAAAAAACCCAACTGTAAAATAAAAAAATAGCGCTGGTTAAAAGACCTAATAAGCGTTATTGAGTACGTTACCAGTAAGTAAATATTCAGTACTGGAAACAACACAACTAATAAGTAGTTATTGACCTCATTATTAGTAAGCAAATATTCAGTACTGAAAATAATAGAAGCAATAAGTAGATCCTGAGGTCATTACTAGTAAGTACTTATTGATGTTTTTAGAATAATGGGAATTGTAATGACAACTACTTACCAGGTAACGTATGAAATAACTACCACCTATTACTAAAAATCAAAAAGTTTTTCCTGGGTAATTATTAAAAAAAACATACATGCACGTATAAACGTTGTCTTTATTGCAGCCAAAAACACCTACAATATTGAAAAAATTTGGGAGTCAGCTGATTGAATTTATCTGTACGGCAAATAAAAGGAAAATAATTAATTGGCAGATGAATGCTGATTGACTTAGCGACAGAAAAGAAGCAAATGAGACATTGAGAAATCCAAATGTCTTTAATTTGCAGTTTTTCGTTGGGGATAAAGATAAACGAGTAATGAGAAATCGGCCATTAAGTGTATGTATTTAATTTAATTTTTAATATACATATGCTTTACCATATACATAAAACAAAGTATATGTACAAACATTTGTATTTTTAATAAAAAATAAATTTTTTAAAATACATTTGTTATTGTTATTATTGTGAGAACCATGTAACGTGTTGAAATACACATTTTGCATGGTTTTGGGAAATATAGAAAAATGGTTGCAAATGTTGTTTGCGTTTTTATTCTGAACATAATAATATGTTTAGGACAATCATAAGTTAAAAACATTATATCTGAACATATATTGTTTCTTAAAACGTGTTTGACACAATCATAGCCACAAACATTAATGATAGTTTGCGATTGTGATTGCATCAACCATGTTTTTTCTTTGCGTGTGCCAGTAACACTTATCGTTGACAGCGACCAAAATTTACTAAAGTGAAAAATGTTTCAACGACGGCGGCGAAAATACAACCGTCGGCTATTCCAAATAATGTAAAGTGCGACTTTAAGTTTGTTGTTTGCAAACGAGCTTTGAAAACATTTGTATATTTTGTTAAAATGATTAGTATTGTGGTAATTTTGTTGAACTATCTATGGTTTTAAATCGAAATTTTCAATATTTTTAATCAGGCTTAAGGTCATCAAATTTAATATTCATTAAATTATTATTTATGAAGAAAGGAATTTTACAACATGAAAATTAATTAAAATTGTTATTGATAATCATTCATTCTTGACTGACCTGAGATTCGAACCCAGGCGTCTGGTTACCCTGACATGTTTCGATCGCTACCACTCGATCTCCTCAGAGGGATTTGCCGTCTTACAGTCGCAGCCATCGACGACTGCTGTCGTCAATAGTCAAACATCAATCCTTAAACCAAATTGTATTTTAACCTTTTGGTAGATCGAAATTTGCTTTTTTTGAATGATTATCCATTTTTAAAATGTTAAAAGCAAATTAATTAAACAACTAAAAACTGTGCTAAGAAAAAAAAAAGAATTATTATTATTCTTTGCATTTTTAATATGTTTTTAGTAATAAAATTTTTTCTTTCGTTTTTATTCGTGAGTTTATTTGACAGTTCAAAGGCGAGAACTTTCTCACAGAAATTTTACAGACACAGGTAATTCTCGCCAAAAATGTTACAGACGCAGTTGTTTTTTTCAATTTATTGCATTTTCGCTTCATTTCTCACATTTCAATCGAACAGTTTCTCGACGCTAGAGTTGTAGAATATGGGCACAGGTAACGAAAAGAGTTACCGAGTTCATCATGTAGGCACATTTTTGGGGAAATCGTTTTCACTAACTTATATTCACCCTCATCGGGGTTGGAGAATTTAAAATACGCCTGCACCCAAGATAAAGGCGATAAGCATTATTTAAACAATATTAATTAGCCACCTTAGTTTTAATATGCGTTTTTTATTAATTAATCATAATAATAAGAGACAACTGGATTTGAACTTCGCTTTTCATAAGGACCCAGAATATATAGGGTGTAGGATCAATATTGTAGAAATTACAAACGGAATGACAAACTTATATATACCCTTTTACCTCCGGTGAAGGGTATAAAAAGAGTAATTTTGGGATTTCAGTATTTTGGTTTTAACTCAGCCATTTTTTAAACGATTTGAAAGATTTATATACCGATGTGTTTTAGAACAAATTTACCATTTACTTGGACTCGGAAAGATCTTTGGTTCCCGAAAATGGGTATTTAAAAACAAAATTTATTTTGGCCATAACTTTTTCGTATCTGAACCAATTTTTCCGAGTTTTTTTATAAAATATGTTCTATAAAAAATTTCCGATATTTTGGTATATAAGTCATATCCATTGGACATATGGCAGCCCTAAAATGTAGGTTTTTGTAAAATTTTTAATTTTTTTTTGTACGGGAGGTACCACGCTCACTTCTCCAATCCCGCCCACATTTTGTAGGATGGTGTGTATTGGCAACTTAAATGTATGTACCTAATTTGGAAACTTTGGATCTTGCCGTTCTCCAGATATACAGCAAAAAGTAATAAAAATACCACAACCACAAGGGATTTTTGGGAAAAATTAGGGGTAGTCGTGGTTTTTTGCTCATATCTCAGCCATTTGTGGACCGATCTTTTTGAATTTCAATAGCAAACAATTCCGGACCATATGTGACATTAATGTATAATAACCTGGCCCCCATCATATATGGGGTCTTCGGAAAACCCATTTCAACAGACAGAGGGACAGACGGACATCGTTAAATCAACTTCGCTTTTCATAAGGACCCAGAATATATATACTTTATAGGGTGTAGGATCAATATTGTAGAAATTACAAACGGAATGACAAGCTTATATATACCCTTTTACCTTCGGTGAAGGGTATAAAAGCAAGTTGCAATAAAATGTATTAAATTTCTGTCTGTAAGCCCAAATTAATGAATAGAAGTTAAATGATTTATCAAAGTAATTTTTGGAAATACAAAATTAACTATTAATAAGATTTCTGTATGACGTGCTAAATTCCCAATTTTTCATATTTGATAAATACACTGAAATTTATTGTTGAGGGAAATTTAGCTTCTATGCGCATTTCACTGGTTGCTTAGGCGGCCAAATCATCAGGAAACCTTTTCCCTAGATTTAAGAAAAGCTAAAAATATTTTACAAATTAATGAGTTGAAAATAGTTGTTATATTGTGAAATTAAAAAAATCTAAATTTTAAAAAATGTTTCATGTTCTTTTTGTCTCAGCTGTGTAAAATGCATAAAGTATTATGTATACTATTGGGGGATTCAAACGGTACACTGAAAGAATTTTCTTCACAGATCCAATGGATTTTGACATTATTCTAATGAAAAATTACATTAAAAGTCAAGCTATGTAACCCTTAATTGTATTAATTAAGAATGTTACATTAGCCCCCCTGTTAATGAAATGTTTCATAAAATCGATGAAAATTTTTCATTTTTTTAATGTCAAACGGTTAAAGAATTTTTTTTTTAATATTTTAATATAAATGTTTCTATATTTGTTCATTGTGCGTTTTGAGTTGATGTGATTTTTTTTATTCTTGTTTCAAATCATCAAGTTTTATTTATTTTATTTCATTTTAATATCTCTTTAACATCATGTTATGTTCTACTTCCTTAAGCTTACCGTTAACGAAATTCATTTTACAGCCCGCGACAACCTATATCTGCCTTATTTCCATTTTGTTGGCTTGTACTACTGCGTAAATTGTGTGTATTTAAATTAACAATTAAAGAAAAAAGAATGTGAGAATTTTTTACTCTTGTTTTTTCTTACGCGTTGTTTGTTTTTAAACCTAAATATTTCTTTCATTTAGCTAAAATCAGTATTTCGTTATCGTAATGAATTTTCTTCATTTATTTTATGAAACATTAAACTTAACAATTTTTTTTATATATTTGCATGTCGATAAAATTAATTTAAAAAAAAATTTAGCAACACTTATAGGAAGAACATTTTGTACTTATTATAAGTTTTTTGAATTTAAAGGATATTATTTTATTAATACATTTCAAATGTCGAATAAAACACAAAATAAGATGAATATTATTTTGTTTTCATTGATTTAGTGACATTTACCATGGGAAATGTGAAGTAAAAAAAGATTCTTTTTTTTTAATTAACTTAAAAATATTTTAATTAATAGTTCATTTTAATCTTAGAAACCCTATTGAATTTATGTATAACAATAAGTTGAATTTTTCTTTTGAAAGAGATATTAAGTTGTCATTAATTTAATGAAAAATGTAAACAAAATTACGAAACTCAATGCTTCATTATATAAATAATAACAAAAAAATATGACTGTTATGAGCAGCCCATAACAATTTAGATTTCTAGATTAATGACAAAACAGCATAAAAAATCTTTTTATTTTAGAACTTTTTTGTTTGAAACACAACAGCACTATTGTAAAATATTAGTATATTATGCCAATATGACTTGATATCATACCGTATGAAGCCCCAAAATGTGTTTTATCTTTACAGACTTTTTCTTAAAGTTTTTTTTTTGTTTTTTTTAGACTGAACCAAAAAACAGTTCAAAGGTACACTTGCGTACTTTTTTGCGTATCGTGCATTGAACAAAGGCAAAAATGAAGCCATAAACAAGCCATGAACAACAATATGCCATATGTTATCATCGGACTTTAAATGACGCAGTATACAAAAAACTAAAAGGGCGGTATCCAGAGGCGTGGAAAAAAATTAAAGAATTTTTTTTCAACTTATCTTTAATGCTTGGGGTGACTGGCTCAACTTTTTTTGTTTTGTATGGGGACCGAACCACTCTAATGTACCTCATTACCTCACGGTCCTTTGAGAAGAAATTACAGTTGAGTTTTTTTTTATAATATTTATCATATATTTTTAGATTGAAAATCAACTTTAAAAACTTAAACTTTAAACCCTACATATGAAAGTACGTATATTTATACCAAAAATCCAAATTTCTTTACATTACCGTATTTTAAATAACATTACTTTGCTACCTTTTTCGGCCCAAAATTACCATAAAAGTTATTACCGTACGGTTAACATCACTGATATGTATATAATATATAAGTAGGTGAGTTGCGAAAGTCGTTCGTTACAAAGTTCTTTTGGCGCTTTTTGAGAAATAATATACTGATTGTTTTAACCAATTTTGGTTAAAAGTAACCAAAACGGCAACGCTGGTAATATTAAAGAAAATAAGTTCACCACAGAATATTATGACCACCAGTGTGACCAGTGGCCCTATTCTGTAATTCGCTAAAACTAAATCTCTATCTATAAAGTTGATTTAGCGATTTTTGGCTATGAATACAACACTGAAACGTGCATTGCTAAATTTGGCAATGCCATACAAATTTAATTCGCCGCAATTTTAGCTTTTAATGTCATCGCTAAAATTTTTAAATTTGGTTTTCTCTAAGGCATTTTAGCGTTCGAGATTTAGCTTTAGCTAAGCGAATTACGACCAGTGTTGCCAGAACTTTTAGAGGAAAAATCAGCAAAAAACCATAATTTTTTATCAAAAAATCTGCAAAATCTGCGTCAAGGTTTTAAAAATTTTCAATAAACCTTCAAAACACATTACAATTAATTTCAAAATATGTTCCCGAATTTAAAATCGATGATAGTTTAAAATGTGATTCTGGTATATATGAGTGGTCCTCGAAGTATGAGGTATAAAAAAGGAAATATTTTTTTTGAACTTTCAACACAGAAATGTTATAAAAATTTGTTCGATTTTATGAACATGGCTAATAATTTATGGATATTATTACATTTTAAATATCTATCCAAATTTAATTACTCAGGCTGAGGATAAGGATAATCTTTGTGAATTAAAACAAACAAATGAAAAGTTAATTGCGGGATGACATAAGTCCCGCGTTATTAATGTGTCAAAACAATGCGAATTTTTAATTTTTAAGTTATCTTTTGTGAATAATTTTTCTACTAATGAATCTTTTTCCACACGGTTCTTCCATGAATGGTTGATTACTATATTTATTTATCAATACAAGAAGTGGAAATAGTACAATCATGACAATGTAAATAAGTTTCCACCGAGCTAAAAAATCTGCAATGTTAAACCAAAAATCTGCAAATCTGCATTTTGACAATTTTGGGGAAAAAATCTTCAAAATGCAGAAAAATCTGCACTTCTGGCATCGCTGAATACGACTGCTGATTTCAAAATAATATAGAGCTAAATCATGTTTCAAATAGAGCTAAAAAGAGCTAAAGAAGAAAATTTAGAGCCAAAAAATAAAGCTAAATTTTTTATAGGTTTCTAATATTAACTTCTATTTATTTCGATACTAGAAAATGAAAACAAGTGAGTGAGTGAGAAATTATATTGAAAACAAAAACAAATTTTCGTTTTTTATTGTTGTTTTCAATATAATTTCTCACTCACTCACTTATTTTAATTTTCTAAAAACAGGCAATAAATATTGCTTATGTATATATGTAGGCAGGGCTGTCAGATATGGCGATTTCTCGCCAAACGTGGCGATTTTGAAATGTGTTTGGCGGCGGGATTTTCCATTTGGCGACTGGCGACTTTTATGGCGATTTTTGATATAACTGGCGATTTACTTGGCTATTTTTGCCATTTATATTCACCCTTATTGTGTTTGGAGTATTTTGAATACGCCTACGACTATTTGGTAAAAGATTAAAGAGAACGTGAACTTATTTCCTTCAATCTATTACCAAACAGTCGTAGGCTATTTTAAATAAGCCAAACACAATACGGGTGATTATTTCAACAATTTTTTAACAATTTGTCATTTTGTGTTTGATATTTACTTCTGGCCCTGTCGCTCTCGGTCGGTTCTTTATATATCACAGCCAACCTTCTTATATGTACGTTATTCAGCTATCCGCCACTCGCACAATGGTAGCCAGAGCTTGGCTCTATGTGTATTTATGTATGTGCCAAATATTATCATTAATAATATAAAAAAACCTTGCAACTTTTTGTCACATGATTTTTGTTTTGTTATCATTTGAAGTGAATTTTATATTCAGTCACTCTTTAATTGTAATAGGCCTGTATGTAGGTATATTTTGTATAAGAATATATTTTTGGTAGCTCTGCGGCGAATATAGGTTTTACGAATACGAGTACATACTTATAATCAAATTCAATTTTGGCGAATGCAAATAAATTTGTTATTTATGTTTATTTTTAATACAATGTACATATATACAAAGGATATATTAAATAAGTAGTGAGTGAAGAATAGGAAATAAAATTAGCTTTTTTTAAAGTTGGTTACATGTATTTATTTTATTTTAGAAATTCAACTTTAAAAAATGTTTTAACAATAAAAATCAGAAGAAGGCTTTAGTTTCGATTCTGCAGTTATTTTTTAATATATAAATTTTATAAAAAGGGATTTCTGTATTTACATTTTGTTTGAGACATAAATCTTGATAAAAAAAATATATATGAAAAATCGTTTGCATAGTTTTAGAACTGTAAGAAACTTTAAATGTAGTTTACAATAAATTAAATGTTTAATCAAGTAAACGATAATCAGCGAAACCTTAAATATGCTATTATAATTTGTCAAAAGGGCATTTTTTTAGTTTGTAGTCTATACTCCACCTTTTGAAGCATATTTGGACACATGTTAGTATTTTTTAAATGAACAAATAACTCTTTTATGAATATTAACCTGAAAATATAATTTCATTCTGGTTGGTGCATTAGTGCCCATGGGCCCCAAAGATGAATACTCAAAAATCTGACTGAAAATTCGGTGACGTAGGTTTGACCGAATATACTTTTTACTTTGTTTTCTATGCAAATATGTACTATTCACTTCTTTTAAGTGCATATTTCCGGTATCCCTGACAATAATCAAACTTAGATTGACCTTTTTTTTTATTAAATTATATTTCTTCTTCGCATATACAAAAGAAATAATATTGTATTATCACCTAAAATGCAAAAGGGCCTATCAACAAAAAAATGTGAATCTTAAAATGGCCAACAAAGAGAAAAATGGCCATATGGCAATCAACATCCAATAGAACCAAAAATGGCCCAATTGTGCCATGAATCCCATCACTGCTAGGCACGGTGGGAGATTTCGGCCAAAACCCTATAAGTTGTCTAATTCTTTTCGTAAAACAATAAAACATAGTATGTAGATGAAAAAGCTCTTTCTACATCGAAAACCTTAAAAAATTATATATGTACATATATATGAAAATTATGAAAACTTAGGCTACACCGATCTCGGTGTTAGAAAAGACAAATACAGTCGAACTTCCCTATAATGAATCTCCACGGGGATAGACAATTATTTCACTATATAGAAACTTCATTATAAAGAATTTTTTTTTTTTCTTTTTTATTTATTTAAAATAATAAGGTACTTTTGTTTGAACTACATTCATATAACTGACTTGTTTTTTAAAATGTTTGATAATATACTGGGAAGAATTCCAAACTCTTTAGCAATATCTTTTTTCTTTGATGTCCCTTCTTCAACTTTATTACTTACTAATAACTTTTTTCAAGAGAAATGCAACAACGGTGCGTCATTTTCGTTCACTGAACACGGGCAACTGGTGTTAAAAGTCAAATCATTAACTTTTTTGTTTTCATTGTTTTTTGCTAACAAGTGCAAAATAAAGCTGCAAAAAATAGTTCACTATATGGAGACAAAAACACACGTAAAATGTATTTTTGGTTCCAAAATTTTGTTCATTGTAAAGAAAAATTCACTGTAAGGAAATTCATTATACGGAGATCAAAATACATTGAAAGTGGAACAAAAAAGTTGTGTTCTTGATTTAAGTTCATAATCAGGAGAACTTCATTGTATAGAAGTTCACTATAAGGAAGTTATAATTGATATAAAACTCATAACAAATAATTTAATAATAAATATTTTTAAAATTTTATTTATTGAAATTACTTAATTAAGAAAAAAACCTAATTAACCATTTAACCGAACAAAAACAAAATTAACCGATTTTTAACAGATTAAACCAAAACATCGTATAATTAATCGAGAGGTTAACCGATTCAAGCAAAAGGCAAATGAATACCCCAATAGATACATTTCGTCAAAAAATTTGTTCAACATTTTCTTTCAATAATAAAAAAATATCTCACAAAATTGTATTTGTGCATTTAAAGTCTCTAAAATGTTTGTACATATTAAAAAAACTTACCTTATAAAAATCCATAACTTTCCTTTAAACTTCTTAAAAATTCTATAAACTCTTATTAATTCTTATTTTATAGGTATGTATTTCTATTTTTCTGTTATATCATTTAACTTTCTTTTAATTTTATTTCATTCTGCACATTTTTATAAAAACGCCATATTTTGTAGAAATTAACCATCTGTTAATATTATCTTTTTTTATTTACCAGCAAAAAACCAAAACAAGCTCTTTTATCTTTCATTTACATTGCTTTTAACTAAGACACTTCTTCTTATTGACTTTGCTTTTATGTATTTCCTAAATTAGTACATAAACAAACTCACACTTAAAAAAAAAACACGCCAAAACTCTCTTAATGCTGCTTACAACCGCGGCGATTTTTACAACCTAAAACCAACAGAGACTGCGCTGTCGTTAGCTCTGCTTTTTATGAAAAAATTTCTATCACCTTTTTTACTTAGTTGCGTACAACTTTTTGCTTATATTTTTTTATAATAATATAAAATGGTGTTTTAATATTATTTATTTATAAAAACTACAAATGTTCTAACACTTTTTACTGTATTTTTAATTGATTTAAGGGAGTATTTTTTTAAGACGTCCACGCAATTTGTAAAATTTAAGAAACTAAAAAGAAGAGGAAAAGGAAACTAAGAA
Organism: Pollenia labialis; assembly: GCA_949318255.1. NCBI lineage: Eukaryota > Metazoa > Arthropoda > Insecta > Diptera > Polleniidae > Pollenia > Pollenia labialis. The sequence goes on from OX439142.1 coordinate 71,931,685, forward strand.
AAAGGGAATTTAAAAAAACTGTTGCTTCAACTTGATTGTGAGAGTAAAAGAGACAGATAGTGCAAGCAATGGAAGTTAAGAGCTTTTATAACAACACGAATGGTTAGGGAAATTTAAGGCGAATTCACAAGAAGGTGGGTTTAAGACAACATATGGTATTTTTTCGGTGGCCGACTTGTATGTAAACAAAGCTTTTTTACTAGCAATATTTTTGACAGTCCGGCCAAAAAAGCAGTGTTGTTGTAGAGTTGACCTCACCTTCTAGTAAATTCGCCTTGGGGAAATTCATAGGTTTTGTCCATGAATCAAAAAAACAAGATTGCGCACTCAGTCGTACAAAAAAAATTTCTACAGCGCATCTACGTAATCATAGACTAAATATTAGTGTTTGTTGTAAAAAATGTAATATACACACAAATGAACATGCACAAAGTCTATTGTTTTGTCACACACAAAAATAACGGACCTGCGCAATGCGCAATCTTGTTTATTTGATTCATGGGTTTTGTCTTGGAAGATTAAAGTAGGGTTTCCATATCTAGCGATTTTAAAACAAGTTTGGCGTTCTAATTTTTTATTCGGCGACATGGCGATTTATAAAATCAGGGTTGTGAAATATTGCTAATCAAAAAGCGCCGTTCCCCCCATCCAATGAATGAAATGTTTATGAATTACACTCGGCAACAAAAAGTCATTTTAAATAAAAATATATGATATATAAAGATTTTACAGCGCTAAATTCAAATCCGTTTTCAGTTTTTCCTATCATGTCTAGTTTTTTTTATGGGCTAGACTAACATTTGGCTCGAAATAAGGCGGTTATGCTACATACATTCTATCATAACTTGAGAATGATTTGTGCAATTTTGACCACAAAATTTCCTTTGAGGCATCCAAATAATATTTTTCTTATTAACAAAATTATTTCTGAATTAGTGGCCATGATTTTTTTAACATTATCATGTTCATTTGATTGTTTTAAAAAATTTTAAGGACAACAATTTCACACACAGAAAGAAAAGCAGTCGGGATAAATCAAGTTTTTTTTTGATTACTTTAAGAACGAGTCTTACTCAAAAATTCAAGTACAAGTAACACTAAAAAGTACTCAAAACAATCCTAAATCAATTCTTATACCAAGTAAAAATAAGATTTTCGGCGATTTCTGATAATCTATTAAGCGATGGTGCTCAAAAAAATCTGGCAGCCCTGAAAATGAGAACTACTTAAATAGTTTACGCATGTTGAAGTCAGAACCACAACCTTACAAATAAATGGTAAATAAGTGCTAGAGGAGAATAAGAGTTGCCCAAATTCCAAATTCAGTTCTAATTGAAGGGAAGGAAATGCTCAAATTATATTTGTGTATTTACGGTGTTGTAAATTTTTTTTTATTTACAATTTTGAATTTTAGTAATAAATATTAATTTTAAACATTGAGGCATAAATTAGCAGCATTCATAAAAAAATATTTCGTGCATAATTTGTTTATTAAACATTTCATAAATAGAAAATGCTTTTTTATAATTACATTTTGAAACATAAACAGATCTAATTTTAAATTCCAAATAATTTTTTCGTAAAAGGCAATTTCTTAAAAATTAAAGACATATAGGTACTTAAATTACAAGTTTTTGTTTGTAAATTGTTCACTCTTGTTTTTATTTAAGTTTTTTAATTAATTAAGCAATAATCGCAAGTTCGATAATAACTAATATTCATATGTCAAAAAATGCATTTTACGCAATGAAATAATGACAAAACAAAAAGTATAGAAAATTGTTTGTATATAAGAAAAAACTTAAATTAAAAATTGAATAATCCACTTACATTTCAGGTTTATAAAATGTTTATGAAACGATTACATTATTTTTAACAACAATATCTAGTCTATTTTTGCATTTTCATTTGTCAAGTGGCTTGATAAATTCACTATTAAAGCCTGGGACCTTAAAGAATAGTTTTACGGAAAATTTCAACTTAAAACCTCTTGATGTTAGTGTCAGCGGATACTTATACTGTCCATATTCCCATTGATTCGTATTGAAGTGTTCTTTCAAAATCTATGGTGATCATAAAAAACTTCTCAACTTCACAGTTAAGAGGTATTTTTCAACGTTAAAATAAAAGGTGTGATAAAACTCTTAAGAAAATAGTTTTTGCTGACATAAAATTGAACTCTTTTGAGAAGTTTTACCGTTTAACATAAAACTTATTGGGGAGATTTATTTTACCCTTTTGAGGAGTTTTATTTTATTTTGCAGATATTAATTATTTAAAATCGTGTTGAAAAATGTACTACATTTCGACTTAACTTCGTTCTGTACTACGGTTCTGACGAAAATCTTCTTTTATTTTATTTATTTATTTTTTTTTTTTGATAATATTAAGTCAAATTTAAAAACAATCACAAAGAAATTAAAAAAAAAATAATGGTGAAAATATGAATATAGCGAAAAATTAGATTTTTTTTTGAATTTTAGATTAAGATATCTCAGAGAAAGAAAAATATATAACAAAGTCTAAACGTTTATTTTAAAGGTAAATTCTCTACTATAAGCATTACTAGTCCAAGTATATGTTAGTCCCAGGGTTTCAACTTTTTCCAAATTTTGCGGGTTTATGATATTTTACATAAACAACCTACGATCATTTTGAAAATCGATATTATGTAGATAACAACATTTTGCCATACATTATAAACAAAAAAAAAATGGTTTTTATATTTAAGATTTATAAATTTTGCAATCATGTTTTTAAACTGTAAAAAATTATTTGTGTGATTGCAGGCCAATGTGTCTCAGTTAATGAAGTTGTTAAAAATAGGTGCGTTCGAGTTATTTTTACAGTAAAATGCAGTAAATGAGTAACTACTGAGTAAACTGAAAAAAATCTTTCAAAAACCATGTTGCCCAAAAAGATATGAGATATTTTATATAATTTTCTTTATAAAGTACTAAAACAACGTGAGGTATGTTTAACAATAATATTTTTTGCATGTCTACTTTAAATATATAAACTCTGTATGTTCTTAAATACACAGATAAATTAATTCCAATAAAATATTTTTTCTTCCTTTTATTTTTTTTTCAAGATTGCTTAATTTTATAACAAAAAGTACTATTTAGTGGAAAAAAGTACTCTATAAGTTGAAGCTCAGTACCATTTCAAAATTTCAATTTTGCAACACTGATTTACGCTAAACCAAAAAGATCATTGGGTTTTATTTGCCACACACACACACTCTGTTTAACATACAAAACGTTTTTTACTCTCTTCACATTACTTAAACGACGCGTCTCTCTTAACAAAAGAAACTGCGAACCTACAGAGACTGCGCTGCTCAGTTACTCTGTGTTTATATTAACAAATTTTTAAACACACATTGTACAAACTGTGAAGAAGAGGAAAAGGAAACCAAATAAAGAGGGTGTGAAAAAAATCTGTTTTTGTTATTTTAATAAAGGCATAGTGGGGACAGGAAAGAATAACAACAACATTAGGTGTTGTTGTTTTTGTATGTAACAATAATGTAGTGGGAAATTCGTTAAATTCAATACATACTTAGAAATAATATTATTTTTATTCTAGTATTTTTATGTATGAAATTTGAGTCATTCATATGCATGGTCAGTATTTAAAAGTATGTAGGAATTTTCAAACGGCTGATTAAGATAATTAAAATCTTCTTCCAATTTTAAACAAGGTACTTCGATCGATTCTCTAGAGTAAATTATTTGCAAAAGCATAGCAGAGAATGGAATGGCCGTAAAAAGTTTAAAAAAATCCAAAGTGATATTAACTTTTTTAAAATCTAAGTGTAAGGAACTGAAGCAACAATTTGGAGATACACCTTTCGGGAATTTTGTGTTAATTGGTCCAACAGACTGGTCCTGGGATTTGTTAAAATAGAACAAGTACAAAAAGAAAGAACTCATGACCAGTGAAAGGAGAACCAATCATTTAGCTGGTTTATGAAGAACAAAAAAGTAGAAAAAGTAATGAATTACAGTACAGTCTACAACAGTGCTGTGACGAATTTGTTGGTACCTTCTAAAATGTGGTTCTTGAATTAAATTCTAGAACTTGTTTTATTGAAATAATACTCCATTTTAGTAACTGACTTTAAGCACGTCTATTGAGAATATATCTCTGACTGGTCAAATGGTGCCAATTGATACCCTCCAATGAAAACCACATGTAAAAGTGATAGCACAATGTAACGATAATTTACTGCGGTGCGATTTTCCATACGATTTCGATGTAAAAAACCGCAGTGCAGAACGAAATAAAATTAAAATCTATTTTATTTTCATTGCGGACTTTCTTTCTCTCCCAAAAAAGCGAATTTAATTCGCCTTGTACTCAGCGATGCCAGAAGTGCAGATTTATCTGCATTTTGAAGATTTTATCCCCAAAATTGTCAAAATGCAGATTTACAGATTTTTTGTTTAACATTGCAGATTTTTTAGCTCGGTGGAAACTTCTTTACATTGTCATGATTGTACTATTTACACTTGTTGCATTGATAAATAAATACAGTATATCAACCATTCATGGAAAAACCGTGTGGATATTCATTCATTAGTAGACATTTTATGCACAAAAGATTACTTAAAAATTAAAAATTCGCATTGTCTTGACACATTAATATCGCAGGACATATGTCATCTGATTTTACACAAAATATTATGCATATATATGAACGTATATATATATATGCACTTATGTACAAATATCTTCAAAAGTTGCAATATATGATCTCTTCTAAATTTCAATAAGACCCTTGATAATTTAAATAACATGTCAAACAATTAACGTTTAATTTTTTTTTTTAAATAACAAAGATTAATCCTTACTCAGCCTGAGTAATTAAATAGATAGATATTTTTAATGTAAAAATATCCAAAAGTTATTAGTCATGTTCTTAAAATCGAACAAATTTTTAAAACTTTTCTGTGTTGAAAGTTCAAAAAAATATTACCTTTTTTATACCTCATACTTCGATGACCACTCATATTGACCAGAACGATTTTTAAATCTACCATCGATTTTAACTTCGGGAACATATTTTGAAATTTATTGTAATATCTTTTTCTAAACAAACTACATAAAAAATGTAATAAATTTGCTTTGAATGTTTATTGAAGATTTTTAAAACTTTGGCGCAGATTTTGCAGATTTTTTGACGAAAAATTATGGGTTTTTGCTGATTTTTCCTCTACGAGTCCTGGCAACACTGCTTGTACTCGCTCTCTTTCTGATAGTCTTGTTTGGTTTTTTTTATCATTTCGCAAAAAAGATTTTTGAAAATAATTATGAGTAACAATACAATATAACAACGAAAATGATAATTAAACCCGATTAATTAATATGATTAAAATTATTGTCTTGGGTGTGTGCAATAAACGGTGGCGCAGTATGAGCTATACGGTTTAAATTCTTCATACTTTTTTTATTATTATTTTTTCTTTGGTTTCTTCCAGCATTTTTTAAAGAAGAATTTGACATTTATTTCTAAATAACTGTAAACTCGAACAAAAGTAATTACACACGAAATTTTTGCGAAAATGAATGGAAAATATTTTAAAAGGAGCACGTATGTGCAAAGCAGAAAATGGACATCACTTACAGGATATCATTTTTCAAAGCTATTTGCAAAAAATTCCCCAATAATTTACTGTATTAAAAAAAAATAATAATCGTATAAATAAAAAAGTTATAAATCTTTTAAACCATAAAACTCATTCTGCGCTACCCTGCATTTTTACCTTGTTCTAAATAAAAATTAAACAAAATATATAAAGGGTTCTGGAAAGCGAAAACGTAAATGATGTAATGATATGTAAATGACCCGGCTTTTAAATACAATTTTAATTATAATTAATGAATTTTCTGTTGAATTTACCTGAAGAATATTTTGAGTGTCTTGCCAAAGGAAGACGACAATATATTAAGCTTTTTTGCAATCAATATTTTATTTGTTGCCTAAAAAGTTTACAATATTAACTTTGGATTATTATTAAATAAACATTTATTAATAGTTTTGTACCAAATTTTTAATTTAAAAGTGAGCAGGGATATCATACATGGCGATTTCTAATCAAACGTGGCGATTTTGAAATGTGTTTGGCAGTGGTATTTTCCATTTGGCTACTGGCGATTAACTTAGCTATTTTGCAAATTTATATTATTTCAGCGTTTTTTAAACGGTTTGTCATTTTTTGCTAAAATTACTAATTTAAAAAAAATCTGGCGACTTTTTTGCACATGATTTTTGTTTTGTTATCATTTTAAGTGAATTTAATATTAAGACACTATTTAATTTTATTGGTATGTATGCTGGTCAAAATACCAGTAATGAAATCGATGAGGCTGAAGTGTACGATCTTTTAGACTAGTGTACTTATTTCTAGTTTTTTAACTGAATAATTGATATCCATTTTATGTTATTTAAAAAAAATAACAGAAACTAAACAAAATTTACTTTCGGCAACTTTTTTTAATTTTATCTCAGATTTTGGCGATTTTTGAAAAAAAAATCTTACGAAAACTAAACAAAATTTACGTTAGGCGATTTTCGGCGATTTCTGACAATCGGTTAAGCGATGGTGCTCAAAAAAATCTGGCAGCCCTGAAAATGAGCACTACTTAAATAGTTTACGCATGTTGAAGTCAGAACCACAACCTTACAAATAAATGGTAAATAAGTGAAAGAGAATAAGAGTTGCCCAAATTCCAAATTCAGTTCTAATTGAAGGGAAGGAAATGCTCAAATTATATTGGTGTATTTCAGAGACCTGCGCCATCAAGTTTTGTTGGCGGCGGCGGCTTGCAAAAATATTGCCGGCGGCGGCTCAAAGCCGGCTTAAGCCGACTTAAACTAAAAAATATTTTGTTAACCAAATTTTATATTTTGGTTTGAATAATAAAATAAACTTGCATATATACTTATTTTAATGCTTGTGACTATAATCTATTCCTAAATGGGATTTTAAATTTTTACCGCAAAACCTTTAAAAACATATAAAGACTATACTTTAACATTTTTATTTATTAAAAAAAAACTGTTTTTATTAAAAATAAAAAGAGTGGAAAAAAATTTTGTCAATAAAGCCAATAGTGGTATATTCTGGAACAATTTTACCAGGGCCCAAATCATCTCACACGTGTTCGAATGAACTTTCGTATCGAATAAAACTTCGTGACGTATTAAAAACGGAATTGCGTCATTCCAAAGCTTTCGAATCGAAATTTGTTTAAAATTTGTAACAGATCTTTATGCTTGTATAGTAATGACATAAAGACATATAAATCAACAGTGTTAATAGTGTCCTATAAAATAGGTGACTTCGGTTTAGCGGTTTTCAGCGCATGCCAAAATGAGCAACAAAGAAACGCAAATATTTAAAAATTCGAAAACTATAGAAATTCGGGAAAATTTTAAGAATTCAGGAAATTGGCAAAAATAGCGAATGTTTTGAATATATCAAGCAAGCCACTTAATTGATTAAAAGACCCTTAAACTACAAGGAGTGGTAAAAATTCGATAAAAAAATTGTAATTAGGGGAAATTCGCAAAAAATTGCAAACAGCGGCATAATAGCAAAGTCTGATATTTATTAAAAATCGTTAAAGCTGCAAAGAATCAAAAAACCTTACAATACAAAAATCATAATTCATAATTCAAAAATATTTTTAATTGTGAAAAAAGTTAGGTGGAGATTGCATGTTACCACTAGCATTCCAACAAATTTTTTTAGCTCTACCATAATATTACAAAGTATACAAATTATATAAGAAGTGTAACAACTTATATAAAATTGTTACAAATAAGTTAGTAAACAAATTTTGGTTATGCATTTATTGTTGGGAATATTCTATTAAATTAAATTTTGACTGTAACCGGCGGCTGATTTTAAGCCGACTTTTGTCGATAAATTTTCGGCGGCGGCGGCTGTTAAAAATATTCGGCGGCGCGGCTCAGCCGGCTTCAGCCGTCAAGGCGCAGGTCTCTGGTGTATTTACGGTGTTGTAAATTTTTTTTTATTTACAATTTTGAATTTTAGTAATAAATATTAATTTTAAACATTGAGGCATATTTTCATAAAAAAATATTTCGTGCTTAATTTGTTTATTAAACATTTCATAAATAGAAAATGCTTTTTTATAATTACATTTTGAAACATAAACACCTACCAAATAATTTTTTCGTAAAAGGTAATTTCTTAAAAATTAAAGACATATAGGTACTTAAATTACAAGTTATTGTTTGTAAATTGTTCACTCTTGTTTTTATTTAAGTTTTTTAATTAATTAAGCAATAATCGCAAGTTCGATATTAACTAATATTCATATGTCAAAAAATGCATTTTACGCAATGAAAAAATGACAAAACAAAAAGTATAGAAAATTGTTTGTATATAAGAAAAAACTTAAATTAAAAATTGAATAATCCACTTACATTTCAGGTTTATAAAATGTTTTTGAAACGATTACATTATTTTTAACAACAATATCTAGTCTATATTTGCATTTTCATTTGTCAAGTTGCTTGATAAATTTACTATTTAAGCCTGGGACCTTAAAGAATAGTTTTACGGAAAATTTCAACTTAAAGCCTCTTGATGTTAGTGTCAGCGGATACTTATACTGTCCATATTCCCATTGATTCGTATTGAAGTGTTCTTTCAAAATCTATGGTGATCATAAAAAACTTCTCAACTTCACAGTTAAGAGGTATTTTTCAACGTTAAAATAAAAGGTGTGATAAAACTTTTAAGAAAATAGTTTTATTTTGCTGACATAAAATTTAACTCTTTTGAGAAGTTTTACCGTTTAACATAAAACTTATAAGGGAGATTTATTTTACCCTTTTGAGGAGCTTTATTTTATTTTGCAGATATTAATTATTTAAAATCGTGTTGAAAAATTTACTACATTTCGACTTAATTTCGTTATTTACTACGGTTCTGACGAAAATCTTCTTTTATTTTATTTATTTTTTTTTTTTTGATAATATTAAGTCAAATTTTAAAACAATCACAAAAAAAAATAAAAAAAAATAATGGTGAAAATATTATGAATATAGCGAAAAATTGGATTTTTTTTTGAATTTTAGATTAAGATATCTCAGAGAAAGAAAACGTTTATTTTAAAGGTTAATTCTCTACTATAAGCATTACTAGTCCAAGTATATGTTAGTCCCAGGGTTTCAACTTTTTCCAAATTTTGCGGGTGTATGATATTTTACATAAACAACCTACGATCATTTTAAAAATCGATATTATGTAGATAACAACATTTTGCCATACATTATAAACAAAAAAAAATGGTTTTTATATTTTAGATTTATAAATTTTGCAATCATGTTTTTAAACTGTAAAAAATTATTTGTGTGATTGCAGGCCAATGTGTCTCAGTTAATGAAGTTGTTAAAAATAGGTGCGTTCGAGTTATTTTTACAGTAAAATGCAGTAAATGAGTAACTACTGAGTAAACTGAAAAAAATCTTTCAAAAACCATGTTGCCCAAAAAGTACGCGAACAGAAAATTTGTAAAAATTCGTAAAATTTAGTTTAGGAAAATACAAACAAATAATTTTATTTAATCTTTTATATTTTTTTTTTATGTATTTTATTTTTGCCAATTTAATTTTATTTATTAAAAAAAACATGAATAATTTTTTTGCTATTGATTTTTAAAAAACTAAAAATGCTTCTCAAACAAGTTTAATTAATACAAATATTTCAACTTTGCATTTATCAAACAATTTGTTCGTAATTTGTATGCCTTTTGTTTGATTGCCTTTTGAATCTTTTTTTTTTGTTTAACTAAATTGTACTGCAGAAATTCCTGCAGTAAAATTTTGTAAATACTCAGCAAACAACTGCCACTTAACGCTCTCAATTTCTGTACTCATTTACTGTATTTTGTGTACGCGAACGCAATTTAGTAATATTCAGTAAAGTTCAGTAAAAAAAAAATAAAAATATCGACTTACCCGTATTATGAATACCACTTCACCAGTTCCTTGCTTTCTTTAGAAACAATGGCAATCACTATTTCTTCCATTTCCTTATTACTCTAATTTCATAAGAGAGGATATTTTGTGAACTCTTTATTAAATCAAACATATTTAAAAAAAAGCACTTGCACCAAATGTACATACATACATACATACATATTTATAGTATTTGCATGCACATTCCATACCAAAACTAAATCTTAAATTTAAAATAAAAGTACATAACAACAAACCGAAACTTTTTTACGACACTAGCGAACCAGACAAAGTTAACATTAAAGATAATTATATGTACCATTTTTTTCATTATCTTAGTTATAACCAACCACGAATTTACATACATCCATACTCGTTTTCATGAAGAACTTATTTAACGAACAATTTACAGATAATTGTTTAATTTTTTTACCGAATAACTTCAAAATATTATTTAACACTTATTATTGAACATTATAATCACAAGCCTATTCTATTTAATGCATTTTTTGCCAATTATTTTAAATTTAAGCACTAGCAATAAAATAAACGTTTACGCAAGTTAAAGACCGCACTATTAACTAAATGGATTAGAAGCAGTGCTGCCAGCCTTAAGTTGAACACATAACGTAAAATCGCAATTCAAAACACGCTAGAAACGGCTACATTTTTATTAAGCTTAAATTGTTTTAACAATTTCGCATAAATCTTTATACGAATCTAGATATAAAAGCAAGGATCTCATTCCCAGACTTTTTTATTCCCGGGAGCTATCAAAATATTTTCTTAATAAAAGTGCGTATAATTTGACAAGATTTGAGCTAATTTTGTCAATTATGTATGTCATAATTACAATACTTCAATTATAATTGTATGTGCACATAAAACTATTTAATGTAAGTATTATGCCATTGTCAATAAAATTTAAAAAAATCAAAAACTGCTAGACAACAATGTGTTACTTTATGGAAAAATGTTGTCGAATTCTCTCCGTGTTAAAAAAAAAAGTCTGTTGTAAGTATTTTTCATTTTTACACGGATGGTATAAGCCAAGGCGAATAAAACGGCATCTGATTTTGACAGTTCGAGCTTATTTGTTTTGATTTGTTAGTGTTTTGCTAAGAATAGTTGACATTTCGAGCTAAAAGCACTAACAGTGAAATGCAAAAACCCCTATGTTATTTCAGTTGCGTATGGATTGTTTTAGTTCCGACACCATCCTTAGTTGAATTCGCCTTGGTATAAGTTAAATTAAAGCCAAGGCGAATTTAGAAAGGTAAGTGCAACTCTACAACTACAAAATGCCACATATATTTTGTTTTTGCAATTTTATTGCTTGTTGTCAAAAACACTGAACACCAACGAATTTTTTTAATTAAAATTAGAATTTTTACTTTTTTAAAATAGAAATTATTAAGGGCTTACTATACTAACATATTCATTAAAGTTTCGCTTTTACTTGTTTAAAAGCCTTTTTTTCAATAATTTGCGTGAACCAAAATATATATTTTTATTTTTTCGCTCTAAAACCTTCTCCGTTGTCAGCGCTAAAATAGCAGCATTTTGTTTATTTTTTCTTTTTTACTGCTGTATAAGAGCTCTCTTATTGAAGCGCTTGAATATGCGCTTTTTCTCTTAAGTGCTTCAAAAAACCCCATTTTATTCTGGTACATTTTGAATTTCCGTTGGTATTGGACCTAGAATGATAAAATTAAACATGCAAGGTCCTGAGTGAATGAGAATCTGTAAGAGGGCTTTTTGGCACTTTTAGTTCTTTAACTGGTACTTTTTGAATTTCCGTTATTATTGGACTTAGAAATATACAATTCCTGAGTGGATAAGAATATATGAGGGAACTTGTTGGTACTTTTCAGTTCTTTAACTGGTACTTTTTTAATTACCGTTAGTTTTGGACCTAGAAACATAAAATTCAAGCTGCTATGTTTTAAGTGGATAGGAATATATAAGATGGAAATTTTTGGTACTTTTTTGTTCTTTAGCTGGTACTTTTTGAATTTCCGTTAGTATTGGACCTAGAAACAAAAAATTAAATATGCTAGGTCTTGAGTGAATGACAATCTGTTAGAGGGACATTTTTGGTACTTTTTCGTTTTTTACGTGTACTTTTTTTAAATTTTCGCTAATATTGGTCTTATGAACATAGAATCAAACCTGCAAGGTCCTGAGTGAATGAGAATCTCTAAAAGCGGTTGTTGGTACTTTTTAGTTCTTAAACTTGTACTTTTGGAATATCCGTTAGTTTTGGATCTAAAAACATAAAATTCAAGATGCAATGTTCTAAGTGGATGGGAATATATAAGAGGGCAATTTTTGGTACTTTTTTGTTCTTTACTGGTACTTTTTGAATTGCCTTTAGTATTGGACCTAGAAACATAATATTAAACATGCAAGGTCCTGAGTAAATAAGAATCTGTAAAAGGGCATTTTGGTACTTTTTTTGTTCTTTAACTGGTACTTTTTAATTTCCGTTCATATTGAACGCAGCATCATAATATGCAACATGCAATGTCCTGGGCGGATGAGAATCTATAAGAGGGAACTTTTTGGTACTTTTTTACTTATTAACTGGTACTTTTTGAATTTCCGTCAGTATTGGACCTAGAAAGATTAAATTAAACATGCAAGGTCCTGAGTGAATGAGAATCTTTAGAGGGTTTTTGGCATTATTTTGTTCTTAAACTGTAACCTTTTCAATATCCGTATTTATTGGACCTAGAAACATAAAATTTAACATGCAAGTTCCTAAGTTAATGAGAATCTGTAAAAGGTATTTTTTGGCACTTTTTCGTTACAGTTTAGTAATTTTTTTAAATAACCTGGTAATTTTTTTTAATTTAATATATAATTTTCTTCATTATATAAAAAAGCAAATAGGTGTCTGAAATTCGCCGTTTTAGGTAGCAAACGGGAACTTTTTTGTCCACCATCTAGCTTTTATTGTTGTTCATTAGAAAAATTCGCTAACGTCATATCTCCTAAACTAAAAGAGATGCAAAAAATTGAATACTTATTATTGTCTGTACTCTTTTGATGTACGGCATTATTGGGGTGTAAAAGGACAAATAAAAATTATATCGCATTCGTAGCTTAGTGCCGGTTCACACACGTCAAGTTTGAATCCTCAAGTCTTGAGTTTTTAGGAGAGACGGGAAAAGAAATGGCCTTCTCTTTTCCCTTCTCTCCTTAAAGTTCAAGACTTGACGAGTCAAACTTGACGTGTGTGAACCGGCACTTATCTAAAAAATACAAAATAGATTTGGACCTTTTTTGAAATTCAAACGTTAAAGGTGTGAAAATCGTTCCTAATTTCGTTACTTTTTTCACATATATAAAAATAAAATTGTAAAGTTACTGTGATACATAGAAAATGGGGTGAAAAAAGTATCAAAAATGATAATACGGGAAATAAACTTTCTTTCATTTGCCGTGTGATCTACGATTCATGAAAGAAAAGGCCCGATTACAAAGTAGAGGGAAAATGCTAGAATTTAAACAAGTTAAAATCTAGACAAATAAACTTTGGAAAAATACGTCCACGAAGGAAAAGGCGACGCTAACGAACTAGCGGGTTAAATGCTAGTATGACATAAATGTATAACAACCTAGCACCCATCTTATCTGGGGTCTTCGGAAACCCATCTCATCCTTAAATAAACTTCTTATAAGAACCCAGAATATCAATATTGTAAAAATTATAAACGGAAAGACAAACTTATATACAACCTTTCCACTTGTGGTAAAAGACATAAAACCGTGAAATTTGAATCAGGGCGAACTCACTAGAAGCTTTGTGTCAACTTTACAACAACACTGCTTTTTTGCTCCGATTGCTAGTAAAAAACAAACGACTGTTTATCCTGCGGCGACACGATTCAGTCTTTCTTGATAGTCCTTTACATATACTCCTTGTCAAAATTTATATAAATTGAAAGCTGTGACGTAGATGTCATCAAGAAAACAATTTATTAAGACAAAATTGTAATCAGCAGTTAAATTGAAAGTAAAATTGCCAAACAAATGCAAAGGTGAAATTGAAAGCAATCTCGTGGTCAATTTAAAAAGTTTGAGTGTGTTAGTAAAGAAGTGAGAGTGTATTTAAAATTAAAAGGAATTGAAAGGAAAAACCTGTCCGTGTGGTCTCCAAGTTACATAAAAAACTGTTGGGTGTATACAAACTTTGACAAATCTACCGCCGAAAAAAGGCAAATGTTGACTTCATCCCACCTTCTAGTGAATTCGCCTTGGTTTTAATAATTTGATTTGTTGTATTCGTTATCAAGGCAAATTCAACTACAGGTCGTGTCCAAGGCGAATTCAAACAGGTAAACTCATATTGTCAGCCGTTCATCAGCTGTTTCCACGGCGAATTAAAAAATATGGTCAAACGACAAAATATGATTTTGTTTTGTGAAGAAGTTGAATGAAAAGTGTTAAAAATATTATTTTTATAATAAAAAAAATTCAAAACTGCGAATGATTGAAGTGAATTTATTAATTTCTGGTATAAAAAAGTGATAATTTTAATTTGCAATAAAAAAATTTTGACAACTAACCAGAAAATTTTATAAACAAAATACATGGGACTTTTTGTATTTGTAGAGATGAGTTTACCTGTTTGAATTCGCCTTGGTCGTGTCGAAACGCCATCTGATTTTGACAGTTCGAGATTATTTGTTTCGATTTGTTAGTGTTTTGTAAGGAATTGGTGACATTTCGAGTAGTAAATGCTAACAATGCAATGCAAAAAATCCCTGCGTTGTTTCTGTTGTTTTTATTTTGTTGCAGTTTCGATTAGCTAGAAATTAAATTCGCCTTGTTCGCCTTGTTTGCTATTTTGTATTTTTTCCAGTGATGCCACTTGATGTTTATTTTTATCTATGGCTACGTGAGTAGTAATGTTTCTGGTTGAAATTTCGTATTACCTGTTTGGGGTGTCAAATATCAAGTTTTGATATCGTATGTTTCCAAACACAATGTTTCATCGTGTGTAGCAAGGTATATTTACACAAGCTAGACTCATTTGGGAGTGTAGACATGCTGCTCTATAAAAATAATCGAGTGGAACCGAATTTTCAAAATTGTCTTCATATAAATTTAACGCACACATGTACAAATTTTGGCTCATATACACGAAATTTGATATTTGTGTTCCAACTTAGGTAAACAGCTGACAAACATATGGGCCAACGAGTTTACCTTGTTTAAATATACCTTGGTGTGTAGCGATGTTGACTGTTTTTTCTCAATTTGTTAAGAGTAGTTGTTGAGTGCGGTGCTTTTGCAACTCTCGGAGAAAAAATTATGACAAACGAAATCGGAAAATGGCAACAATTAAAAAATATGGGATTTTGAAAAATAGAAAAATGTTCAAATAAATGCGGCATTAATACTATGATCACACTTAGGTTCTCAAACGCATTAAAGTAAAATGGTGTTCAAGTTAATCAAAGCCGTTCACATTTCATTTGAGATGATTAAGATGACAGATGATAAAGGAAAAAACACAACAAACAAATTTATATTTCTTAAAAGTATTAAAAATGGACAAGAAATAGTTTTACAAAGTAATCAGAAGATTATTTAAAACATATGAATAATGAAATTGTGAAAATTTATGAATTATTTAAGGAAACAAATAAAAACATTAAGCAGAATTCGTAGACGGTTGTACACTTTCATGTTAGCCGATTCCACATTATACTCAGTTTGATATATGTATGTTCAGAGGATTCTATGAGATTAATGAAGGGATTTAAGCGGTAATCATCTCGATTTTTGTGTGATTAGAGCTTAATCACGTTCAAATTCCTTAAACGCGCTTAAGAACCCAAGTGTGAAAATAGTATACTTATATTAAATTATCAGAAAATTATTTTAAACATATTAATGATTAAATTTTTAAAACTTATGAACTAAAGGAACAAATAAAAACATTAAGCAGAAATCGTGGTCGGTTGTACACAATCTGATTGGTCGATTCTACATTACACTCAGTTTGAGGTTTCTTCAGTGGAATCTATGTGATTAATGTCCCAAGTATGAACATAATATTAGAGGTTAACTTATAATTTGAAAAAAATCAAGGAAGATGGTTCAGAGTAAAAACCGATGCCAGCTTGCAAAAATTTATTTTATAAACATAAATTAATAATAAAATAAATAACATTCAAACACCTCAACATATATATTAGACAAAATAAGTTTTTTTCAATCGCCGCGAAACCGAAATATTGTAATACCTCGACATTATTTACTAGTATCTGAATGGCAGTTTAATGTACATGCCGCTGGTCTTTGGAACAAATTTCCACAAAGTCAACAACTTAACAGCAATGCTAATAGTTTCAAAAAAAATTTATTAAATTTTTTAAATAATTTTTACTTTGTTAATTTTAATTTTTTTTATATCATTATTATTGTATTTACTTGTATCTGTAATGTAATACGTTCCTGTGCTATAGATATAAGATCCAGTCTTGTTGTACAGGAAATGGAACTAACAAATAAAAAAATATTAAATATTAAATAAATTCATTCTTATTCGAATTTATTATTTAAATGTATGTTAATTTGTTTAAGCTTGAGATCTTTTTTTATATAAAAATATTAATTTTATTAAACATATATTTCTTTTGTTAACATAAACACAACATTTTTATATAAAAAAGACTTCAAGCTTAAAAAATAAAATTAAATTAAAATAATAAAGATCGAATACAAAAGCAAATAAAGAGACATTTGAAAAATATTTCTGTAATGGATAAGTAAAAAATATCAAAATGTCCGGCATATCCAATGTCTACGACATTTGAGGGATGCATCAGAGCCTTTATCATACCCAAATGAAATGTAAGATACTGTAAGATAAGAGTTTTTCATTGAGCTTGTTATTGATTTCGTAAAGTTTTTTGCTTCTCCTGTAAAAAACAAAGTGTTGTTACGCCCTTTTGAAATGCAAAGGTGACGATATTTGCAAACAAAATTTCTATACATTAGTATTATTGCTTTTAGCTTCATAAATTTTTAGTGGCTTGCACGAAATAAATATGTGGCAATAATAAGTTTTTTGGTATATTTGTGGCTTAAAATATCAATAAAACTAAGAAAATTGAAATTGGTTTACGTTTTCTGAAGAAGCCAAATACGGTTTTAATTCCTCTTTTGGTCGAAAGTTGTTTCTGTGACATGCGTAAAAATACAGCATGCGTAATTCGTGTTTTAATGTGAAATTTTGGCATGGTCCATGTGTAATTCACCATTTCGCTGATGGCAACACTGTGCAGACCTGAAGTCATAATCTTTTTTTATTGTTAGGTATATAAAAGCACTTTTTTCCAATGTTTGCACTATCTGTCTCTTTTACTCCCACATTCAAGTTTAACCAAAAATTTTTTTAATTCGCTTTTTCTTAATTTCCTTTTCCTCTTCTTTTTAGTATCTAAAATTTTACATATTGCGTGAACGTCTTAAAAAAATACTCCCTTAAATCAATTAAAAATACAGTAAAAAGTGTTAAAACATTTGTAGTTCTTATAAATAAATTATATTAAAACACCATTATAAATTATTATAAAAAAATTTAAGCAAAAAGTTGAACGCAACTTAGTGAAAATGGTGACAGAACATTTTTTCATAAAAATCATAGTTAACGACAGCGCAGTCTCTGTTGGTTTTAGGTTGTTAAAATCGCCGCAGTCGTCGTCAGCATTGAGTGAGTTGTGTCGTGGTTTTTTTTTGTGTGTTATTTTGTTTGTGTATTATTTTAGGAAATATATAAAAGCATAGTCAATAAGAAGATGAAGAAGAAAAGTGTCTACGCTAAAAGCAATATACCTATGCAAATGAAATATAAAAGTGTTTGTTTTGGTTGGTAAATTAAAAAAAGTAAATGATTAAAAATGGAAAATTTCCACGAAATATGGCTTTTTTATTAAAAAAGTGCAAAAATTAAATAAAATCAAAAGAAAGTTAAAATTACATCCATAAATGAAACATAGAAAAATAATACCTATAAAGATTTAATAAAAGTTTAAGGAATTTTCAAGCAGCTTAAAAGAAAGTTGTTGATTTTTATAAGGTAAGTTTTTCAATATCTACAAAAATTTAAAAGACATAAAATGTTAAAATAAAATTTTGAAATATTCTTTTTCATTATTGAAAGAAAATGTTGAACAAATTTTTTGACGAAATGTATCTATGTAAGCATACATGTGACCTTAAGTCTCATACAGCTTTTACTACAATTGATTTATTCGTTACGATTTTGGACGATACTTAGGCTTTGCCGACATATCGATATCGGCGATATTTTACTGTCGATACGACGATAGTTTTAAAATTTCCTTTTTGAGTTTTTTTAATCAACAATTGAAAAATTTATCAATTTGTAAGGGTGCGTGTAACCTGATAAATATATAACAAAAATATAATGCATTATTATTATTTTTTAGAAAAGAAAACACCATTAGTTTTGACTGTTGGGTTGGTTAAATGCTTCACAACACAGGCCTACAAATTTGGAAATAGTTTCTTAAAAAATGCAAACACTAGTCAAAATTATGGAACAAAACTCTAAAAAAATTTAAAAAAAATAGTAAAAATACCATGAATATAGCGAAACCCCGGATTATTTAAAGAGTAAAGATGTTTTAGAAAAGGAACAAGACATTACAAAGGCTAAACATTTATTTTAAAGGTCATTGGGAGAACGTTCAGACGACAAATCAGGTTTCATAACAAAGGTTTTGGTAATTTTTAACATTAAATTTTATTTGAATTCCAAAAAGCGTTAACAACACTAATTTTAAATAATTAACGTCAGCTGTTGTTAAAAGTTATGAGAAAAAAAACAATTATTAAAAAAAACAAAAAGTTTTTTATCATTTACAATAAAACCATAAATCACAAAAATTGTACGCAAAAACAAAAAAATAGTTAATAAGAAAAACACTTGGTTGCATAAAAATGTACTTAACGCAGATGCAAAAAATGATATTATCTCACACTCAATTATAACTGAAGGTAGGAAATGGAACAAATTTGCCATTTTATTTTTGCAACATATTTAAAAAGGAAAACGATAACTTCTCACACTTTTGCATATTTTTTAGAATAGAACAACCAACCGCGTGAATGGTAGCAAACATGGAACATTATTGTTAGAAAAGAAAACACCATATATTGAACCTTTTCTTCTTACCCTCTAATCAAGGCTTGTCAAATTTATTTGATCCTCTTTTGCCAAATTTAATGTCAAAAATCGCCAAAGTCTAAAATAAAATATATATTTTTTATATTATAAAATATATTTTTCATGAATCCTAAAATATAATTTTTTTTTCGAATCGCTTAAATTCGCTAAAAATGAAAAAAGTCGCAATGATATTTGTTCAGATCAGAACTAATTTATTATTTACTTAATAAAATATATTTGTTACTTAGTTTGTCATTAATAATACCTTAGTAATTGAAAAGGTTTACTTTTAATTTTTTATACCGCCCTAATTATAATTGATTTTAATAATTTTGTAGCTTTATAATTTATGAACATACAAACATACATACATATTCATTATTTGTTGTTGCCCAAAAGAATTTTGTTAATAATTGTATTTTTTTCTCTTGGTTTTTTCTTTAATTCTTCTTGCGTAGCGGTATTGAAATTTTTTTGATTTTTTTGTATTGTGAATCCAAAAATATAATTTTTAAATAAACGAGTTTTTTAATATTCTTTTGTCGCTCATAAGCAAAGCACGGTTTGGTATTTTACTTAGTGAGACAGAATAGAGGAAGTTTAATTGGTTTGCAATAAAGGCAAAATACATTGCAAATCAATTACATCAATTTCAAAATCAAAATTCAAATAATTAATCGGGCTCATTTGGAGCTATTTTTTTGCACAATATACGTGAATATTTGGCTATTCACGTCAACATTTTTGGTGACCCCGACGTGATCGGTAAATATTTAAAATGAGTGTTGAACAACAAGAGGAATCTTTCAACAAACGTAAAGCAACAATACTGAGAAATCGTTTGCTCAGTATTCAAGATGATGTACAAAATTGTAACATCGAATCCTTAGATGAAGCTGCTTTAAGTGTGAAACAAGATTTGCTGGAAAAACTGTATGCCGAGTTCGAAGTGGTTCATGATCGGCTGGAAAGAGAAGATTTTAGAGAAATGGAAAGTACGTTGCCGGCAGAGGTATGCGACATATACACATTCGCAAAAACAACTTTGACTCGAAAAATTTTGGCACTTCGCTTCAAGGAAAAACAGCAAGCAACATTGTTAAGGCAGTCAACTGTAAATGAGTCGCAACCATCATTTTTGTTGCCCGTACAAAAAACACGATTACCAATAATACAAATCCCTACATTTACTGGAGTTTACACGGAATGGCCAGACTTCTTTTCAATGTTCGAGACAGTTATTGGTGGTGATGAGGACTTGTCAAAAATAGAAAAATTTCAGCATCTTAAGACATGTTTAGCTGGCTCGGCATTGGAGGCCATTCGTTCGTTGGAAATGAGTGAAACAAATTTTGACAAGGCTATTGAAATTTTAAGAAATAGATTTGATAATAAACGTTTAAATTTTCAGGCACATATAAGAGACATTGTGGCAATTAGCAAGGTTGAAGCTGGGTCAGTCGGACAGTTGCGAAAATTAAGTGACAGCGTAAATTCTCATTTAAGGGCTCTACTTACCATGGGAACTAAAGAGCAAATAGCGGATTGTTTACTGATTCATCTAATTGGCCGAAAACTTGACGTAGCATCACAAACAAAATGGGAAGAGTCTACACCAGTAAATGAAATACCAACATGGGATCAAATGGCTAAATTTTTGCAAAATAGATGTCAAACTTTGGAAAACGTGGAGCATGGTGTGGTAAAGGAAGCAGCAAATAAACAGGTGGGCTCTAAGCAAATTTATCATACTAACAAAGGAAAAAATTCTTTAGTAGTCTCAACTAACTCACAAAAGGTATGCCCTATTTGCAATTCAATGTCCCATGCAATTTATAGTTGCCCTCAATTTTTGTCGCAAACACCATCAGCAAGATTTAAAGATGCTAAACGTTTAAATTTGTGCTTAAATTGTCTTAGAAAAGGGCATGTTGTAAAGGCATGTGTTTCAAATGGCTGTCGGCATTGCTCACTAAAGCACAATAGTCTGCTTCACTTGGAAGCCACACACAATTCAAAACCCAATCTAGTAAATGAAGATTCTAATAAGGATGCAAAACGCAACCAAAATTTAAATTTTGAAGCTTCAACCTCGTCAAAAGATTCAAGTTTACAAAACTCATTGCCACAATCGTCTTTGGTAGCCTCAAGCAGTAAATTTGACAAGCAAGATGATACAAAAACAACAATACTAGCTACGGCAATACTGCTAGCTAAAAATAGTGCAGGTTTTTTCATTCCATGTAGGGCTATTCTCGACTCAGCCTCTCAGGCCCATTTTATTACTTCCAATTTCGTAAACAAACTACAATTAAAGCCCATTCGATCAACTACACAAATATTCGGCATTGGCCAATCAAATTTTGAATTTGGTAAAGTTGTTAATATTTTCATTCAATCTCGAACTTCAGGCAAGTTGGCATGTATAGCATCTGTTGTTGTTTCGGCTATCGTAGAAAATCAGCCTCAATTTACAATAAACATTTCGAACTGGAGCATACCAAACAACATACAGCTCGCAGACCCACTTTTTTATAAACCTCAACAGATTGATTTATTGTTAGGTGGAGACTTATTTTTTGAATCCCTGTGTAATGGAAAAATTCAAATTGGGCCAACGTTGCCGTTTCTGCAGAATACTGAATTTGGTTGGGTTGTTGCTGGTGGGGGTATTCAATTACAAAAAGATAAAAGCTGTTTATTAAATATTCGACCAAGCGAAAAGACCAGTTGTGAAAATAATTTAGATAAACTGATAAGCCGTTTCTGGGAAATAGAAAACCATCTTGATGTTGTCTCAAAAATAACAAAAGAAGAAGTAGAATGCGAAAATTATTTTGTCCAAACATTCAACCGTATGAGTTCAGGCCAGTATACAGTTCGCTTACCATTTAAAATAAGCCCAACGGCTCTTGGTGAATCGTACCAGCATGCCCTCCGTCGTTTTACCAATTTGGAAAAACGTTTAAATCAGTCTCAAGACTTGAGAAGTCAGTATAGCGCATTTATTAACGAATATATTGATCTTAAACATATGTGCTTATTGGATAAAATACCAGAAAATATTAAGGTAAATTTTCTCCCTCATCATTGTGTTACTAAATTGGAAAGCTCAACCACGAAATTGCGTGTTGTATTCGATGGATCAGCAAAAACTACTACTGGGCTATCGCTCAACGATATACTTATGTGTGGCCCGACAATTCAACCTAATATTTTTGATATATTACTACGTTTTCGTTCCTTCAATATTGCTCTAACAGGCGATATATGTAAAATGTATAGATGCATAGGAGTTGCCTATCCAGATAATTGTCTTCAGTGTATTTTGTGGCGAAATGAGGTTAATGGGCCATTACAAATCTACAAATTGGAAACCGTAACCTATGGCACAAAGTCTGCATCGTTTCTTGCAGTTCTGACAATGCATCAATTGGCAAAAGACGAATGTCAGTGTTACCCTTTAGGCTCAAAAATAGTGTTGCGTGATTTTTACGTCGATGATATGATATCTGGTGGGGACTCTTTAGGCGAAGTCAATGAAATCCTGGAGCAAACAACACAGTTGCTTAGCAAGGGAAATTTTAAAATTCGTAAATGGTGTTCGAATGACCCTGGCATTCTTAACAAAATAAAAGATGAAGACAAGGAAAAGTTTTTAAAATTTCGAGATGGAAGTGATGTAACCAAAACGTTGGGATTGGCATGGGAGCCAAATGACGACAATTTTTTATTTTCGTTTGTGCCATCCAAATTATCAAACGAAGTTACGAAGAGAATGGTTCTGTCAGCCATTGCAAGATGCTATGACCCTCGTGGTCTTATCGGTCCAGCCATTGTAAAGGCAAAGATTTTTCTTCAGCAATTGTGGAAGGAAAAAATTGAATGGGATGATAAATTACCCCAGGCCCTTAATACTGCTTGGTTCAATCTATGCTCCGAATTTTTAGAAGTAGAGAGGTGCGAATTTCCTAGAAAGGTTTTAAGGCCTGGAGGTAAACACCAAATACATGCATTCTGCGATGCAAGTCTCCGTGCCTATGGTGTTTGTGTTTACGTTCGAAGTGAAAGCAATGGCGTTGTGCATTCTAATCTCCTCTGCTCCAAATCTCGGGTTGCACCCACAAAGGTTTTAACGGTTCCCAAATTGGAATTATCAGCTGCACTCCTGCTTGCAGAACTCGTACACTCAATATCGAATTTGAATATTTTCGTTTGTGATATTTATTGTTGGTCGGACTCAACAATTGTCCTATCGTGGATTCAAGAAGAGTCATCAAATTATCAAGTTTTTGTATCAAATCGTATCAGTCGTATACAATCTTTAACAGTAAATATGAAATGGCTTTATGTTCCGACAGCTAAGAACCCGGCTGATGTTTTATCAAGAGGTGCAAGTGCGGCAGAATTAACATCATCTGATTTTTGGATATCCGGCCCAGAATTTCTAAAGGAAGATACAAAAGCTTGGCCAGCACAACCTCAAGTAACAAAAAATTTGCCAGAAAAGCGTAAATCGGTTTTGGTTAGCACAAATTCATTAATCGACATGTCAATTAATTGCAAGTATATTACGTCGTTTGGGAAAATCTGCAGAGTTTTTGCTTACATATATAAGTTTGGTGGTGCAGATGTTCCATGTCGAAAGGGTCCATTGTCAACAATAGACGTGCAGAGAGGTACCAAGTTATTAATTCGTATGGTTCAAAGAAGTCGATTTTTAAACGAGTATAAAGCTGTCAGTCAAGGCGAATCAATTTCATCATCAAGTTCACTCGTATCCTTAAACCCTTTTGTTGATAATTTTGGCCTCCTAAGAGTGGGTGGTCGCCTTAAAAACGCACCACTTAATTCTGATGCTCGACACCCCATAATTTTTCCTAAGCAACATCCCTTAACAGACTCAATGATTGCGTATTTTCATCAAAAGAATCTTCATGCTGGCCCACAGTCATTGTTGGCAACAATAAGATTGCAGTTTTGGCCCATTGGGGGCAGAAAGGAGGTCAGTCGTATTATTAATAAATGTATTCGTTGTCTGCGCTTACGTCCTCGCATAGTAGAGCACATAATGGGCAATCTTCCCAAAGACAGATTTGAAGGTTCTCGAGCATTTTTGGTAACAGGAGTTGATTTTTGTGGCCCAATATTATACCGTTCAGAAATTCGCACAAGAGCTCCAATTAAATGTTATATTTGCCTTTTTATTTGTTTCAGCACTAAGGCTGTTCATCTAGAGCTGGTCAAAGATTTGTCTACCCAAGGTTTCTTAGCAGCGCTTAAACGTTTTATTAGCATTCGAGGCAGACCCAAAACCATTTGGTCTGATAATGCAACAAATTTTGTAGGCTCAAAGAATGAAATGGCCGAACTTAGAAGATTATTTTTGAGCCAGGAGCACTTAAAGGCAGTTCATGAACAATGTTTAGAAGATAATATAGATTGGAAATTCATACCGCCAAGATCACCCCACTTCGGAGGCCTCTGGGAGGCTTCAATAAAGATTGCAAAGCTTCATCTTCTTCGTACGCTTGGGCAATCAATTCTAGACTTTGATGAGCTTCGAACCCTCGTATATCAAATTTCGGCAATCATGAATTCTCGTCCTCTGTGCCCACTTTCTGAAGATCCAGATGATTTGAATATTCTGACACCTGCTCATTTTTTAATTGGCGCCCCTTTTACTTCAGTTGTAGAGCCAGATGTAACAGTGCTAAACTTGCACCGTCTGGGTCGGTGGCAGCGTGTGTGCTATATGCAACAACTTTTTTGGAAACAATGGAGTACTGAATATTTAACAATTCTTCAACAGAGAACTAAATGGCAAATTTCCTCAGATAACATTAAAATAGGTACCATGGTGCTCCTTAAGGAGGAAAATCTACCACCACTTAAATGGCAATTGGGTCGCATAACGGAGGTCATAAAAGGTGACGATGGCGTTGTACGAGTTGCTGTTATAAAAACGGCCAATGGCTTGGTTCGACGAGCAGTTTCAAAAATTGGCTACTTATTGAATGATGAGGTTGAATTCCCAAGGAATTCAACGGGGGCAGGATGTTCAGATCAGAACTAATTTATTATTTACTTAATAAAATATATTTGTTACTTAGTTTGTCATTAATAATACCTTAGTAATTGAAAAGGTTTACTTTTAATTTTTTATACCGCCCTAATTATAATTGATTTTAATAATTTTGTAGCTTTATAATTTATGAACATACAAACAT
Source organism: Pollenia labialis (assembly GCA_949318255.1). Classification (NCBI taxonomy): domain Eukaryota; kingdom Metazoa; phylum Arthropoda; class Insecta; order Diptera; family Polleniidae; genus Pollenia; species Pollenia labialis. The sequence goes on from OX439142.1 coordinate 71,957,132, forward strand.
ACATACATATTCATTATTTGTTGTTGCCCAAAAGAATTTTGTTAATAATTGTATTTTTTTCTCTTGGTTTTTTCTTTAATTCTTCTTGCGTAGCGGTATTGAAATTTTTTTGATTTTTTTGTATTGTGAATCCAAAAATATAATTTTTAAATAAACGAGTTTTTTAATATTCTTTTGTCGCTCATAAGCAAAGCACGGTTTGGTATTTTACTTAGTGAGACAGAATAGAGGAAGTTTAATTGGTTTGCAATAAAGGCAAAATACATTGCAAATCAATTACATCAATTTCAAAATCAAAATTCAAATAATTAATCGGGCTCATTTGGAGCTATTTTTTTGCACAATATACGTGAATATTTGGCTATTCACGTCAACAATATTATTTTATTTTGTTTATTTTTTATTTAAAACAAAATTAACATGATTAGTGGGCACTATAAATGTACAATGTTAACAATAAAATACTTGAAAAAAGAGTTTTTGTGATTAGTATTAAACAAAAAAATTGGATAGACATAAGTATGAAGTTTCAGTTCAATTATATATCTAAAGCTGGAGTTAACACAGCAAAGTGCATATACATACTAATCAACGCACTAAAGTAGGTTTACTTTTGTATGCGTCGCATATTTGGTGAAAGAATTTCAGTTTTTTTTTGATGGGCATGGAACAAATCATATTTTATTTTAAATGCCATCGATAAATAAGTTTGTTTGGTGGATTCCTTTTTACTATTTTTCTGTAATAAAAAAAGTTTTCTAAATAAAGATTGCCTAACCTTTATTAATAAAATATATTTAAATTAATTTTTAGCACAATTTTTATATGAACAAAATTATAAACTTTTGGTTAAAACTGATTTTAATTCACGAATTGTAATCTTGTCTATTGTGTTTCATAAATATCCAACGGTTTGTTAGGATTCACAAAAATCTTAAAAATATTTTAACAATAACGAATTTTGCATGTGAAAACGAATTGCTATATTTCATAATGGAAACATTTTCGTAAACTTTAAATATCTTAATGTTATCAGGAATTAAATTTATTTGTACTTTTAAGAGTATCTTTAGATATTTAAAACAGGTTTCTCGAAGATTTTCAATCTCTTCACCAGCCAATTCAACATTTCCTAATTTCATACATATGAATGCCTTGCATTTCATACATAAAAATACCAAAATAAAAATAAGTGTTTTCGTATTGTCTTTAACGTTTCCCAAAACAAAATCATGGCTTTTCAAAAATATCCAACAAAATTGCAAGCTATTTAATACAAAGTTGCAAATTTAGCGCCTTTAATTTGAACTTTCTTTTTATAGTTATTTTAAATTGTTTAAGCTTGAGGTCTTAAGCATTTTCAAATTGTTTTTTAAGTGTTTTTTTTTTTGATATTATTTAACTTTGTATTTGATATTATATTACTTTACTCTGCCTGAAATATCAGAAAACTGCATTTCCACGTCTAGTTAAAATTTTATTTACTGAAATTCATATTCGTGCTAAGTATAACTGGGTTTCTGATAAATGATAAGAGTGCACTTAGCAGAAAAATCAATCCATCCGAGCTTAAATCAATCCGAAGCGGTATTAATAGTACGGTGAGTACGAATTATAAAATTGCTTTTATCCGAATTCGTACTTAAAATAATCCGAAAATGAGATTGATTTAAGTAAAACTAAAATTGAATCAATCTTAAAATGCGCTTGATTCATAAAATAAAGTTGATTATATTCCGAATTAGAAAGTAAAAATTATTATGATTGATTTACTTACTCGTATTACCCCTTACATAATGATAAAACACCAACATCAGGCCCGATATGGGTTTTACTTTAGGAATCTTATCTACATATTTAACCAAAAATATGAACTAAATGAGAAGTAAGAGTACCAAATTTACTTTTTCACCCTTCGTGGTACAGATGATTCTGGCCAGACTTTTTGTCAATGTGTATACAAAATGAGAACATGCAATACAAAGTTAAATAATATCAAAAAAAAAACACTTAAAAAACAATTTGAAAATGCTTAAGACCTCAAGCTTAAACAATTTAAAATAACTATAAAAAGAAAGTTCAAATTAAAGGCGCTAAATTTGCAACTTTGTATTAAATAGCTTGCAATTTTGTTGGATATTTTTGAAAAGCCATGATTTTGTTTTGAGAAACGTTAAAGACAATACGAAAACATCTTATTTTTATTTTGGTATTTTTATGTATGAAATGCAAGGCATTCATATGTATGAAATTAGGAAATGTTGAATTGGCTGGTGAAGAGATTGAAAATCTTCGAGAAACCTGTTTTAAATATCTAAAGATACTCTTAAAAGTACAAATAAATTTAATTCCTGATAACATTAAGATATTTAAAGTTTACGAAAATGTTTCCATTATGAAATATAGCAATTCGTTTTCACATGCAAAATTCGTTATTGTTAAAATATTTTTAAGATTTTTGTGAATCCTAACAAACCGTTGGATATTTATGAAACACAATAGACAAGATTACAATTCGTGAATTAAAATCAGTTTTAACCAAAAGTTTATAATTTTGTTCATATAAAAATTGTGCTAAAAATTAATTTAAATATATTTTATTAATAAAGGTTAGGCAATCTTTATTTAGAAAACTTTTTTTATTACAGAAAAATAGTAAAAAGGAATCCACCAAACAAACTTATTTATCGATGGCATTTAAAATAATATATGATTTGTTCCATGCCCATCAAAAAAAAACTGAAATTCTTTCACCAAATATGCGACGCATACAAAAGTAAACCTACTTTAGTGCGTTGATTAGTATGTATATGCACTTTGCTGTGTTAACTCCAGCTTTATATATATAATTGAACTGAAACTTCATACTTATGTCTATCCAATTTTTTTGTTTAATACTAATCACAAAAACTCTTTTTTCAAGTATTTTATTGTTAACATTGTACATTTATAGTGCCCACTAATCATGTTAATTTTGTTTTAAATAAAAAATAAACAAAATAAAATAATATCATTGCGACTTTTTTCATTTTTAGCGAATTTAAGCGATTCGAAAAAAAAATTATATTTTAGGATTCATGAAAAATATATTTTATAATATAAAAAATATATATTTTATTTTAGACTTTGGCGATTTTTGACATTAAATTTGGCAAAAGAGGCTCAAATAAATTTGACAAGCCTTGATTAGAGGGTAAGAAGAAAAGGTTCAATATATGGTGTTTTCTTTTCTAACAATAATGTTCCATGTTTGCTACCATTCACGCGGTTGGTTGTTCTATTCTAAAAAATATGCAAAAGTGTGAGAAGTTATCGTTTTCCTTTTTAAATATGTTGCAAAAATAAAATGGCAAATTTGTTCCATTTCCTACCTTCAGTTATAATTGAGTGTGAGATAATATCATTTTTTGCATCTGCGTTAAGTACATTTTTATGCAACCAAGTGTTTTTCTTATTAACTATTTTTTTGTTTTTGCGTACAATTTTTGTGATTTATGGTTTTATTGTAAATGATAAAAAACTTTTTGTTTTTTTTAATAATTGTTTTTTTTCTCATAACTTTTAACAACAGCTGACGTTAATTATTTAAAATTAGTGTTGTTAACGCTTTTTGGAATTCAAATAAAATTTAATGTTAAAAATTACCAAAACCTTTGTTATGAAACCTGATTTGTCATCTGGACGTTCTCCCAATGACCTTTAAAATCAATGTTTAGCCTTTGTAATGTCTTGTTCCTTTTCTAAAACATCTTTACTCTTTAAATAATCCGGGGTTTCGCTATATTCATGGTATTTTTACTATTTTTTTTAAATTTTTTTAGAGTTTTGTTCCATAATTTTGACTAGTGTTTGCATTTTTTAAGAAACTATTTCCAAATTTGTAGGCCTGTGTTGTGAAGCATTTAACCAACCCAACAGTCAAAACTAATGGTGTTTTCTTTTCTAAAAAATAATAATAATGCATTATATTTTTGTTATATATTTATCAGGTTACACGCACCCTTACAAATTGATAAATTTTTCAATTGTTGATTAAAAAAACTCAAAAAGGAAATTTTAAAACTATCGTCGTATCGACAGTAAAATATCGCCGATATCGATATGTCGGCAAAGCCTAAGTATCGTCCAAAATCGTAACGAATAAATCAATTGTAGTAAAAGCTGTATGAGACTTAAGGTCACATGTATGCTTACATAGATACATTTCGTCAAAAAATTTGTTCAACATTTTCTTTCAATAATGAAAAAGAATATTTCAAAATTTTATTTTAACATTTTATGTCTTTTAAATTTTTGTAGATATTGAAAAACTTACCTTATAAAAATCAACAACTTTCTTTTAAGCTGCTTGAAAATTCCTTAAACTTTTATTAAATCTTTATAGGTATTATTTTTCTATGTTTCATTTATGGATGTAATTTTAACTTTCTTTTGATTTTATTTAATTTTTGCACTTTTTTAATAAAAAAGCCATATTTCGTGGAAATTTTCCATTTTTAATCATTTACTTTTTTTAATTTACCAACCAAAACAAACACATTTATATTTCATTTGTATATATTGCTTTTAGCGTAGACACTTTTCTTCTTCTTATTGACTATGCTTTTATGTATTTCCTAAAATAATACACAAACAAAATAACACACAAAAAAAACCACGACACAACTCACTCAATGCTGACGACGACTGCGGCGATTTTAACAACCTAAAACCAACAGAGACTGCGCTGTCGTTAACTCTGATTTTTATGAAAAAATGTTCTGTCACCATTTTCACTAAGTTGCGTTCAACTTTTTGCTTAAATTTTTTTATAATAATATATAATGGTGTTTTAATATAATTTATTTATAAAAACTACAAATGTTCTAACACTTTTTACTGTATTTTTAATTGATTTAAGGGAGTATTTTTTTAAGACGTCCACGCAATATGTAAAATTTTAGATACTAAAAAGAAGAGGAAAAGGAAATTAAGAAAAAACGAATTAAAAAAAATTGTTGGTTAAACTTGAATGTGGGAGTAAAAGAGACAGATAGTGCAAACAATGGAAAAAAGTGCTTTTATATAACAATAAGTGCTGGTTCACACTCTTCAAGTTTTAGCCGTCAAGTCTTGAGCTTTTAGGAGAGAAGGGAAAAGAGAATGCCATATATTTTCCCCTCTCTCCTAAAAACTCAAGACTTGACGGGTCAAACTTGACGTGTGTGAACCGGCACTAAAAACAGATTATGACTTCAGGTCTGCACAGTGTTGCCATCAGCGAAATGGTCAATTACACATGGACCATGCCAAAATTTCACATTAAAACACGAATTACGCATGCTATATTTTTACGCATGTCACAGAAACAACTTTCGACCAAAAATGGAATTAAAACCGTATTTGGCTTCTTCAGAAAACGTAAACCAATTTCAATTTTCTTAGTGTAATTGATATTTTAAGCAGCAAATATACCAAAAAACTTATTATTGCCACATATTTATTTCGTACAAGCCACTAAAAATTTATGAAGCTAAAAGCAATAATATGTACTAATGTATAGAAATTTTGTTTGCAAATATCGTTACCTTTGCATTTCAAAAGGGCGTAACAACACTTTGTTTTTTTACAGGAGAAGCAAAAAACTTTACGAAATCAATAACAAGCTCAATGAAAAACTCTTATTTCCGATTTTTTTTTGCATTTTCGGTGACGATAAGTATCTTACATTTCATTTGGGTATGATAAAGGCTCTGATGCATCCCTCAAATGTCGTAGACATTGGATATGCCGGACATTTTGATATTTTTTACTTATCCATCACAGAAATATTTTTCAAATGTCTCTTTATTTGCTTTTTTATTCGATCTTTATTATTTGAATTTAATTTTATTTTTTAAGCTTGAAGACTTTTTTATATAAAAATGTTATGTTTATGTTAACAAAAGAAATATATGTTTAATAAAATTAATATTTTTATATAAAAAAAGATCTCAAGCTTAAACAAATTAATATACATTTAAATAATAAATTCGAATAAGAATGAATTTATTTAATATTTAATATTTTTTTATTTGTTAGTTCCATTTCCTGTACAACAAGACTGGATCTTATATCTATAGCACAGGAACGTATTACATTACAGAAACAAGTAAATACAATAATAATGATATAAAAAAATTAAAATTAACAAAGTAAAAATTATTTAAAAAATTTAATAAATTTTTTTTGAAACTATTAGCATTGCTGTTAAGTTGTTGACTTTGTGGAATTTTGTTCCAAAGACCAGCGGCATGTACATTTAACTGCCATTCAGATACTAGTAAATAATGTCGAGGTATTACAATATTTCGGTTTCGCTGCGATTGAAAAAAACTTATTTTGTCTAATATATATTGAGGTGTTTGAATGTTATTTATTTTATTATTAATTTATGTTTATAAAATTAATTTTTGCAAGCTGGCATCGGTTTTTACTCTGAACCATCTTCCATGATTTTTTTCAAATTATAAGATAACCTCTAATATTATGTTCATACTTGGGACATTAATCACATAGAATCCACTGAAGAAACCTCAAACTGAGTGTAATGTAGAATCGACCAATCTGATTGTGTACAACCGACCACGATTTCTGCTTAATGTTGTTATTTGTTCCTTTAGTTCATAAGTTTTAAAAATTTCATCATTAATATGTTTAAAATAATTTTCTTATAATTTAATATAAGTATACAATTTTCACACTTGGGTCCTTAAGCGCGTTTAAGGAACTCGAACGTGATTAAGCTCTAATCACACTAAAATCGAGATGATTACCGCTTAAATCCCTTCATTAATCTCATAGAATCCTCTGAACATATATCAAACTGAGTATAATGTGGAATCGGCTAACAATGAAGTGTACAACCGTCTTCGAATTCTGCTTAATGTTTTTATTTGTTTCCTTAAATAATTCATAAATTTTCACAATTTCATTATTCATATGTTTTAAATAATCTTCTGATATCTTTGTAAAACTATTTCTTGTCAATTTTTAATACTTTTAAGAAATATAAATTAGTTTGTTGTGTTTTTTTCCTTTATCATCTGTCATCTTAATCATCTCAAATGTTTTTTGTGTTTTTTTTCTTTATCATCTGTCATCTTAATCATCTCAAATAAAATGTGAACGGCTTTGATTAACTTTAACACCATTTTACTTTAATGCGTTTGAGAACCTAAGTGTGATCATAGTATTAATGCCGCATTTATTTGAACATTTTTCTATTTTTCAAAATCCCATATTTTTTAATTGTTGCCATTTTCCGATTTCGTTTGTCATAATTTTTTCTCCGAGAGTTGCAAAAGCACCGCACTCAACAACTACTCTTAACATATTGAGAAAAAACAGTGAACATCGCTACACACCAAGGTATATTTAAACAAGGTAAGCTCGTTGGCCCATATGTTTGTCAGCTGTTTACATAAGTTGGAAGACAAATGTCAAATTTCGTGTACATGAGCCAAAATTTGTACATGTGTGCGTTAAATTTATATGAAGACAATTTTGAAAATTCGGTTCCACTCAATTATTTTTATAGAGCAGCATGTCTACACTCCCAAATGAGTCTACCTTGTGTAAATATACCTTGCTACACACGATGAAACATTGTGTTTGGAAACATACGATATCAAAACTTGATATTTGAGAAACCAAACAGGTAATACGAAATTTCAACCAGAAACGTTACTACTCACGTAGACATAGATAAAAATAAACATCAAGTGGCATCACTGGAAAAAATACAAAATAGCAAACAAGGCGAACAAGGCGATTGGACACGACCTGTAGTTGAATTTGCCTTGATAACGAATACTACAACAAATCAAATTATTTAAACCAAGGCGAATTCACTAGAAGGTGGGATGAAGTCAACATTTGCCTTTTTTCGGCGGCAGATTTGTCAAAGTTTGAATACACCCAACAGTTTTTTATGTTACTTGGAGACCACACGGACAGGTTTTTCCTTCAATTCCTTTTAATTTTAAATACACTCTCACTTCTTTACTTACACACTCAAACTTTTTAAATTGACCACGAGATTGCTTTCAATTTCACCTTTGCATTTGTTTGGCAATTTTACTTTCAATTTAACTGCTGATTACAATTTTGTCTTAATAAATTGTTTTCTTGATGACATCTACGTCACAGCTTTCAATTTATATAAATTTTGACAAGGAGTATATGTAAAGGACTATCAAGAAAGACTGGATCGTGTCGCCGCAGGATAAACAGACGTTTGTTTTTTACTAGCAATCGGAGCAAAAAAGCAGTGTTGTTGTAAAGTTGACACAAAGCTTCTAGTGAGTTCGCCCTGATTCAAATTTCACGGTTTTATGTCTTTTACCACAAGTGGAAAGGTTGTATATAAGTTTGTCTTTCCGTTTATAATTTTTACAATATTGATATTCTGGGTTCTTATAAGAAGTTTATTTAAGGATGAGATGGGTTTCCGAAGACCCCAGATAATATGGGTGCTAGGTTGTTATACATTTATGTCATACTAGCATTTAACCCGCTAGTTCGTTAGCGTCGCCTTTTCCTTCGTGGACATATTTTTTGCCAAAGTTTATTTGTCTAGATTTTAACTTGTTTAAATTCTAGCATTTTACCCTCTACTTTGTAATCGGGCCTTTTCTTTCATGAATCGTAGATCACAAAAGCAAATGAAAGAAAGTTTATTTCCCGTATTATCATTTTTGATACTTTTTTTCACCCCATTTTCTATGTATCACAGTAACTTTACAATTTTATTTTTATATATGTGAAAAAAGTAACGAAATTAGGAACGATTTTCACACCTTTAACGTTTGAATTTCAAAAAAGGTCCAAATCTATTTCGTATTTTTTAGATAAGTGCCGGTTCACACACGTCAAGTTTGACTCGTCAAGTCTTGAACTTTTAGGAGAGAAGGGAAAAGAGAAGGTCATTTCTTTTCCCGTCTCTCCTAAAAACTCAAGATTTGACGAGTCAAACTTGACGTGTGTGAACCGGCACTAAGCTACGAATGCGATATAATTTTTATTTGTCCTTTTACACCCCAATAAGGCCGTACATCAAAAGAGTACAGACAATAATAAGTATTCAATTTTTTGCATCTCTTTGAGTTTAGGAGATATGACGTTAGCGAATTTTTCTAATGAACAACAATAAAAGCTAGATGGTGAACAAAAAAGTTCCCGTTTGCTACCTAAAACGGCGAATTTCAGACACCTATTTGCTTTTTTATATAATGAAGAAAATTATATATTAAATTAAAAAAAATTACCAGGTTATTTAAAAAAATTACTAAACTGTAACGAAAAAGTGCCAAAAAATACCTTTTACAGATTCTCATTAACTTAGGAACTTGCATGTTAAATTTTATGTTTCTAGGTCCAATAAATACGGATATTGAAAAGGTTACAGTTTAAGAACAAAATAATGCCAAAAACCCTCTAACAGATTCTCATTCACTCAGGACCTTGCATGTTTAATTTAATCTTTCTAGGTCCAATACTGACGGAAATTCAAAAAGTACCAGTTAATAAGTAAAAAAGTAGCAACAAGTTCCCTCTTATAGATTCTCATCCGCCCAGGACATTGCATGTTGCATATTATGATGCTGCGTTCAATATTAACGGAAATTAAAAAGTACCAGCTAAAGAACAAAAAAGTACCAAAATGCCCTTTTACAGATTCTTATTTACTCAGGACCTTGCATGTTTAATATTATGTATCTAGGTCCAATACTAAAGGCAATTCAAAAAGTACCAGTAAAGAACAAAAAAGTACCAAAAATTTCCCTCTTATATATTCCCATCCTCTTAGAACATATCATCTTGAATTTTATGTTTTTAGGTCCAAAACTAACGGATATTCCAAAAGTACAAGTTTAAGAACTAAAAAGTACCAACAACCGCTTTTAGAGATTCTCATTCACTCAGGACCTTGCAGGTTTGATTCTATGTTCATAAGACCAATATTAGCGAAAATTTAAAAAAAGTACAAGTAAAAAACGAAAAAGTACCAAAAATTTCCCTCTAACAGATTGTCATTCACTCAAGACCTAGCGTATTTAATTTTTTGTTTCTAGGTCCAATACTAACGGAAATTCAAAAAGTACCAGCTAAAGAACAAAAAAGTACCAACAATTTAAATCTTATATATTCCTATCCACTTAGAACATAGCAGCTTGAATTTTATGTTTCTAGGTCCAAAACTAACGGTAATTAAAAAAGTACCAGTTAAAGAACTGAAAAGTACCAAAAAGTTCCCTCATAGATTCTTATCCACTCAGGAATTGTATATTTCTAAGTCCAATAATAACGGAAATTCAAAAAGTACCAGTAAAAGAACTAAAAGTGCCAAAAAGCCCTCTTACAGATTCTCATTCACTCAGGACCTTGCATGTTTAATTTCATCATTCTAGGTCCAATACCAACGGAAATTCAAAATGTACCAGAATAAAATGGGGTTTTTTGAAGCACTTAAGAGAAAAAGCGCATATTCAAGCGCTTCAATAAGAGAGCTCTTATACAGCAGTAAAAAAGAAAAAAATAAACAAAATGCTGCTATTTTAGCGCTGACAACGGCGAAGGTTTTAGAGCGAAAAAATAAAAATATATATTTTGGTTCACGCAAATTATTGAAAAAAGGCTTTTAAACAAGTAAAAGCGAAACTTTAATGAATATGTTAGTATAGTAAGCCCTTAAAAAAGCACTTTAGGAGTGCTTATTGTCAATAGAAAATAGTCCTCCAAACCGGGAACACCCAGTATAAAAGGTTTTAAGCGATTCCAGCTGTCTCCACGGCGAATTGCGAATATAATTCCCAAACGTCAAAATGTACTTTTGTTTACGTTTTGCGCCAAAATAACCGAAAAAAGTTCTGAGAAGAAGTTGATTGCTAAGTGCGAAAAATATTATTTTTATTATAAAACGAACAGAAATATGCGAATAATTAAAATGAAATTAATAATTTCTATTTTAAAAAAGTAAAAATTCTAATTTTAATTAAAAAAATTCGTTGGTGTTCAGTGTTTTTGACAACAAGCAATTAAATTCCAAAAACAAAATATATGTGGCATTTTGTAGTTGTAGAGTTGCACTTACCTTTCTAAATTCGCCTTGGCTTTAATTTAACTTATACCAAGGCGAATTCAACTACGGATGGTGTCGGAACTAAAACAATCCATACGGAACTGAAATAACATAGGGGTTTTTGCATTTCACTGTTAGTGCTTTTAGCTCGAAATGTCAACTATTCTTAGCAAAACACTAACAAATCAAAACAAATAAGCTCGAACTGTCAAAATCAGATGCCGTTTTATTCGCCTTTTCTTATACCATCCGTGTAAAAATGAAAAATACTTACAACAGACTTTTTTTTTAACACGGAGAGAATTTGACAACATTTTTCTATAAAGTAACACATTGTTGTCTAGCAGTTTTTGATTTTTTTAAATTTTATTGACAATGGCATAATACTTACATTAAATAGTTTTATGTGCACATACAATTATTATTGAAGTATTGTAATTAAGACATATGTACATAATTGACAAAATTAGCTCAAATCTTGTCAAATTATACGCACTTTTATTAAGAAAATATTTTGATAGTTCCCGGGAATAAAAAAGTCTGGGAATGAGATCCTTGCTTTTATATCTAGATTCGAATAAAGATTTATGCGAAATTGTTAAAACAATTTAAGCTTAATAAAAATGTAGCCGTTTCTAGCGTGTTTTGAATTGCGATTTTACGTTATGTGTTCAACTTAAGGCTGGCAGCACTGCTTCTAATCCATTTAGTTAATAGTGCGGTCTTTAACTTGCGTAAACGTTTAAAAATGTAGCCGTTTCTAGCGTGTTTTGAATTGCGATTTTACGTTATGTGTTCAACTTAAGGCTGGCAGCACTGCTTCTAATCCATTTAGTTAATAGTGCGGTCTTTAACTTGCGTAAACGTTTATTTTATTGCTAGTGTTTAAATTTAAAATAATTGGCAAAAAATGCATTAAATAGAATAGGCTTGTGATTATAATGTTCAATAATAAGTGTTAAATAATATTTTGAAGTTATTCGGTAAAAAAATTAAACAATTATCTGTAAATTGTTCGTTAAATAAGTTCTTCATGAAAACGAGTATGGATGTATGTAAATTCGTGGTTGGTTATAACTAAGATAATGAAAAAAATGGTACATATAATTATCTTTAATGTTAACTTTGTCTGGTTCGCTAGTGTCGTAAAAAAGTGTCGGTTTGTTGTTATGTATTTTTATTTTAAATTTAAGATTTAGTTTTGGTATGGAATGTGCATGCAAATACTATAAATATGTATGTATGTATGTACATTTGGTGCAAGTGCTTTTTTTTCTTAAATATGTTTGATTTAATAAAGAGTTCACAAAATATCCTCTCTTATGAAATTAGAGTAATAAGGAAATGGAAGAAATAGTGGTTGCCATTGTTTCTAAATAAAGCAAGGAACTGGTGAAGTGGTATTCATAATACGGGTAAGTCGATATTTTTATTTTTTTTTACTGAACTTTACTGAATATTACTAAATTGCGTTCGCGTACACAAAATACAGTAAATGAGTACAGAAATTGAGAGCGTTAAGTGGCAGTTGTTTGCTGAGTATTTACAAAATTTTACTGCAGGAATTTCTGCAGTACAATTTAGTTAAACAAAAAACATGATTCAAAAGGCAATCAAACAAAAGGCATACAAATTGCGAACAAATTGTTTGATAAATGCAAAGTTGAAATAAAAATTAATCCAAAACAAAAAGTGAATTTATTTGTATTAATTAAACTTGTTTGAGAAGCATTTTTATTTTTTTAAAAATCAATAGCAAAAAAATTATTCATGTTTTTTTAATAAATAAAATTAAATTGGCAAAAATAAAATACATAAAAAAAAAATATAAAAGATTAAATAAAATTATTTGTTTGTATTTTCCTAAACTAAATTTTACGAATTTTTACAAATTTTCTGTTCGCGTACTTTTTGGGCAACATGGTTTTTGAAAGATTTTTTTCAGTTTACTCAGTAGTTACTCATTTACTGCATTTTACTGTAAAAATAACTCGAACGCACCTATTTTTAACAACTTCATTAACTGAGACACATTGGCCTGCAATCACACAAATAATTTTTTACAGTTTAAAAACATGATTTCAAAATTTATAAATCTTAAATATAAAAACCATTTTTTTTTGTTTATAATGTATGGCAAAATGTTGTTATCTACATAATATCGATTTTCAAAATGATCGTAGGTTGTTTATGTAAAATATCATAAACCCGCAAAATTTGGAAAAAGTTGAAACCCTGGGACTAACATATACTTGGACTAGTAATGCTTATAGTAGAGAATTTACCTTTAAAATAAACATTTAGACTTTGTTATATATTTTTCTTTATCTAGATATCTTAATCTAAAATTCAAAAAAAAATCCAATTTTTCGCTATATTCATAATATTTTCACCATTATTTTTTTTTTAATTTCTTTGTGATTGTTTTAAAATTTGACTTAATATTATCAAAAAAAAAAAATAAATAAATACATAAAATAAAAGAAGATTTTCGTCAGAACCGTAGTACAGAACGAAATTAAGTCGAAATGTAGTACATTTTTCAACACGATTTTAAATAATTAATATCTGCAAAATAAAATAAAGGTCCTCAAAAGGGAAAACTAAATCTCCCCAATAAGTTTTATGTTACACGGTAAAACTTCTCAAAAGAGTTCAATTTTATGTCAGCAAAATAAAACTATTTTCTTAAGAGTTTTATCACACCTTTTATTTTAACGTTGAAAAATACCTCTTAACTGTGAAGTTGAGAAGTTTTTAATGATCACCATAGATTTTGAAAGAACACTTCAATACGAATCAATGGGAATATGGACAGTATAAGTATCCGCTGACACTAACATCAAGAGGTTTTAAGTTGAAATTTTCCGTAAAACTATTCTTTAAGGTCCCAGGCTTAAATAGTGAATTTTTCAAGCCACTTGACAAATGAAAATGCAAAAATAGACTAGACATTGTTGTTAAAAATAATGTAATCGTTTCATAAACATTTTATAAACCTGAAATGTAAGTGGATTATTCAATTTTTAATTTAAGTTTTTTCTTATATACAAACAATTTTCTATACTTTTTGTTTTGTCATTATTTCATTGCGTAAAATGCATTTTTTGACATATGAATATTAGTTATTATCGAACTTGCGATTATTGCTTAATTAATTAAAAAACTTAAATAAAAACAAGAGTGAACAATTTACAAACAATAACTTGTAATTTAAGTACCTATATGTCTTTAATTTTTAAGAAATTACCTTTTACGAAAAATTATTTGGAAGGTAAAATTAGATCTGTTTATGTTTCAAAATGTAATTATAAAAAAGCATTTTCTATTTATGAAATGTTTAATAAACAAATTATGCACGAAATATTTTTTATGAAAGCTGCTAATTTATGCCTCAATGTTTAAAATTAATATTTATTACTAAAATTCAAAATTGTAAATAAAAAAAAATTTACAACACCGTAAATACACAAATATAATTTGAGCATTTCCTTCCCTTCAATTAGAACTGAATTTGGAATTTGGGCAACTCTTATTCTCCTCTAGCACTTATTTACCATTTATTTGTAAGGTTGTGGTTCTGACCAGTGTGGCCATATCCAAAAATATTTTACAGCTAAATCGGCTTAAAAATAATGCTAAAAAATGCTAACAAAAATCGTAAACTGCCAAAAAATAATGCTAAAGTTTAAATTGTTTTATTTTTTTGTTATTTTAGTTAAAATACCTATAATATAATCTCACATCGTATCAATAAATCAAACTGATTAAAGAATAACAATATAATATTTGTGAAACATAAAAAGTCTTAAAACTATAAAAGAAATATATTTCAGTCTTTATATACGTACAAAAAAAGTTTTTAAACAAAAGGTACCACATACCATAACAAAAACTCAAAGGAACTTGACCCATAAATGGGAATTATTTAGTATTTTAATAAAATTTATATAACATGTTTAATAAAATATTTCATTTTATAAATTTAATACGTCATCAAATGAATATTCTTCTTCAGCTTCTGAAGTATCGATCAAGATATCATTATTATACATTAACGTCATTCTGTTTCGAATTTTCGTTTTTTAGATATTTATACCACTAAAACCCAATTTTAACTTCCGCGTTGCTAACTGGCAAAACCAAGAACTGCATAGCAAAAGAAGCTAATTCACTGAATGGGTTTTCATGAAATGAATTTTTATATCCATATACATTTATCCAGAAATCAACTGTCATATGAATTTGGTTTCAGCCACTGATGTTCCAAAGTTGTAATTTCTTCTACAGTGAAATCAATAATTTCTTCTTCGTTCGCTTAATTTTCATTTATTAGTTTTTAAACGGTTTTCTAAGATGACATATAAATTGAGCTATAAAATCTCGGCATGTAATTCATATTTGTTTTTTTTTCTATTTCAAAAGTTATGCTATCTCCAAGTCGAATTTATTATGGGTGGTCTTAAAAGCCCTGATGTCAAAATTTTTTTTTTATTATCTTTGTTTCTGTGAAATAAAACAATTTCTGTGGCATTGTACAATGATTTTACAAAAACAAATTGCTTGTGGTTTTTGTACGAGTTGTACTAGTTGTAGTACCGAGATTACCTGGAATGAATTCGCCTTGGGTATCTCTTTTCGATTCCAAAAAACTCAAAATCGTAACTGAGGGAAAAAATCGTCTTTACATGAAATTAATGGATCAAACTGATCAAATTTTAAAACCATTTGATATGAAAAGTCCTTTAAAATATTTTACAGTTTCTATAGCAAAAAAGTAGGGGTTTGTATTTGTATTCAACAAAAGTGTGTGGTAGTTTTTCAAAAAAAGATTACTTTAATATTCTTAAATTAAATAATGCTTAAAAATGCTAAATATGTAGTTGAAAAATGCTAAACAAAATGCTAACTGCTAAATGAAAAATTTGCAGCTAAATCAGACAAAAAATGCTAAATCTAGCTGCAAAAATGCCAAAATGGCCACGCTGGTTCTGACTTCAACATGCGTAAACTATTTAAGTAGTGCTCATTTTCAGGGCTGCCAGATTTTTTTGAGCTCCATCGCTTAACCGATTGTCAGAAATCGCCGAAAATCGCCAAACGTAAATTTTGTTTAGTTTTCGTAAGATTTTTTTTTCAAAAATCGCCAAAATCTGAGATAAAATTAAAAAAATTTGCCGAAAGTAAATTTTGTTTAGTTTCTGTTATTTTTTTTTAAATAACATAAAATGGATATTAATTATTCAGTTAAAAAACTAGAAATAAGTACACTAGTCTATAAGATCGTACACTTCAGCCTCATCGATTTCATTACTGGTATTTTGACCAGCATACATACCAATAAAATTAAATAGTGTCTAAATATTAAATTCACTTAAAATGATAACAAAACAATAATCATGTGCAAAAAAGTCGCCAGATTTTTTTTAAATTAGTAATTTTAGCAAAAAATGACAAACCGTTTAAAAAACGCTGAAATAAAACAAATTTGCAAAATAGCCAAGTTAATCGCCAGTAGCCAAATGGAAAATACCACTGCCAAACACATTTCAAAATCGCCACGTTTGGTTAGAAATCGCCATTTATTTTATCCCTGCTCACTTTTAAATTAAAAATTTGGTTCAAAACTATTAATAAATGTTTATTTAATAATAATCCAAAGTTAATATTGTAAACTTTTTAGGCAACAAATAAAATATTGGTTGCAAAAAAGCTTAATATATTGTCGTCTTCCTTTGGCAAGACACTCAAAATATTCTTCAGGTAAATTCAACGGAAAATTCATTAATTATAATTAAAATTGTATTTAAAAGCCGGGTCATTTACATTTCATTACATCATTTACGTTTTCGCTTTCCAGAACCCTTTATATATTTTGTTTAATGTTTATTTAGAACAAGGTAAAAATGCAGGGTGGCGCAGAATGAGTTTTATGGTTTAAAAGATTTATAACTTTTTTATTTATACGATTATTATTTTATTTTTTTTAATACAGTAAATTATTGGGGAATTTTTTGCAAATAGCTTTGAAAAATGATATCCTGTAAGTGATGTCCATTTTCTGCTTTGCACATACACGTTTTTTTTACATCGAAATCGTATGGAAAATCGCACCGCAGTAAATTATCGTTACATTGTGCTATCACTTTAACATGTGGTTGTCATTAGAGGGGATCAATTGGCACCATTTGACCAGTCAGAGATATATTCTCAATAGACGTGCTTAAAGTCAGTTACTAAAATGGAGTATTATTTCAATAAAACAAGTTCAAGAATTTAATTCAAGAACCAAATTTTAGAAGGTACCAAAAAATGTGTCACAGCACTGTTGTAGACTGTACTGTAATTCATTACTTTTTCTACCTTTTTGTTCTTCATAAACCAGCTAAATGATTGGTTCTCCTTTCACGTGTCATGAGTTCTTTCTTTTTGTACTTGTTCTATTTTAACAAATCCCAGGACCAGTCTGTTGGACCAATTAACACAAAATTCCCGAAAGGTGTATCTCCAAATTGTTGCTTCAGTTCCTTACACTTAGATTTTAAAAAAGTTAATATCACTTTGGATTTGTTTAAACTTTTTACGGCCATTCCATTCTGCTATGCTTTTGCAAATAATTTACTCTAGAGAATCGATCGAAGTACCTTGTTTAAAATTGGAAGAAGATTTTAATTATCTTCATCAGTGAAAATACCTACATACTTTTAAATACTGATCATGCATATGAATATCTCAAATTTCATACATAAAAATACTAGAATACAAATAATATTATTTCTAAGTATTGAATTTAAAGAATTTCAAAACAAATTCATAGCTCATACAAAATAGCCATGTCGCCAAACATGTTTGAAAATCGCCACGTTTGGCGAGAAATCGCCCGATCTGAAAACCCTGGTTGTTATTGCAAAATTCCCCTTCCCACACACTTCTTGAATTAAATACAATTTTATCTTCTTTTATGATTTGTTAAATATTCGTGATGCGCTAACCACTACATTATTGTTACATACAAAAACAACATAACTTAATGTTGTTGTTATTCTTTCTTATTCTTATTCTTTCCTCTCCCCACTAACCCTTTATTAAAATTACAAAAACAGATTTTTTTCACACCATCTTTATTTGGTTTCCTTTTCCTCTTCTTCATAGTTTGTACAATGTGTGTTTAAAAATTTGTACAAACACAGAGTAACTGAGCAGCGCAGTCTCTGTAGGCTCGCAGTTTCTTTTTTAAGAGAGTCGCGTCGTTTAAGTAATGTGAAGAGAGTTAAAAACGTTTTGTATGCTAAACAGAGTGTGTGTGTGTGGCAAATAAAGAAAACGTTTGATTTCAAATCACTTTCAATTTGAAATCAAACCTCCGTGTTTGTTGGGCAATGGTCTTTTTGGTTTAGCGTAAATCAGTGTTGTAAAATTAAAATTTTGAAGTGGTACTGAGCTTCAACTTATAGAGTACTTTTTTCCACTAAATAGGTAGTAGTTTTTGTTATAAAATTAAACAATCTTGAAGAAAATAAAAGGAACAAAAAATATTTTATTGGAATTTATTTATCTGTGTATTTAAGAACATAGGTACAGATCTTATATAGGTAGGTATTTAAGGTAGACATGTAAATAATATTTTTGTTAAACATACATACATAGTATACCTATAAACGTACCTAACTTTATTTTTAGTACTTTATACCTACCTACCTAAAGAAAATTATATAAAATATATCATATAAACATTACATTTACTTTGGTAGACTATTTATTGTTTAACTTTTGCAAAGTTATAGGTATAATTCGGACTCTAAATTTAACTAAAGTTTAAAACATTTATGCTTAAAAATGAAGCTTTTAATTCAGTGTTGTAATAGGTATAAATCCAATTTACTTTATGACCACAACAGCAGCTATCATTTGATTTTAATAGATCTTTAGTTTTTATTAAACTCGAAACAGTTTCTATGTGTAAACGACTTCTGCACTCAAAACATTATGTAGGTAAAATCAATGGAAAATGAAATACCTATAAAACAAATGAAAATTCATTTAAAACCCGGTCAACTAATTTTTCCTTTAAATTAAACTAAACATCAGTTTATTTTTAAATGTTATAAAAAAACTCACTAATTACAGTAAAATTTACTGATTTTAACGTTTGTTTCAAAATTTTTACTATCAAAAAACAAACTAAAATAATAAATATAAAATTTTTTATATATAAAATACATATAAATTTTTTTTAAGGAAACAAGAAAACAAAATTATATTTTAAATGAACGGAAATTCATTCTTTTTTTGTAGTTTGTTTTTTAAACAACGTGCCTAAAAAGTTAAAAAGTAAGTTTCGTTCTAAAATGACTATATTTTGGTTTAATTTCGACATAACGGAAAACTTTTAAAATAAATTACAAACAGTTAATGTAAAACTATTTTGAGTGTGCCTTTGCTTTTTTACATAATTTTGCATTTGAAAATGTGCGTTTAACTAATGCTGAGGAATGTTGTATCGATAAAATTCTAACAGCAATACATACGTGAAATGTCCGTAAACATTTTTTTCTTAATTTTGGCTATATTTTTCCAAAAAAAAATTAAATCTTTTAAGTTCTGAAAAGCTCTATTTCTGAATTGAGAAATTATGTTTTAATGTTTTCTTTCTCGTTTGGAAATAACATTAATAACAATGTAACCATGCTATTAGTTTTCCCGTAAACAATATTTTCTGGAGCGAAGCTGCTTATCACTTTTAAAATTTGATTTTCATAACAAAATTTAATTCTTAATGATTCGCAAAATCTCATATAAAATGATTTTGCAATTTGTTTCAATTTATAAACAATTTCCTTGTTAGCTTTGCATGTTTCTATAAATATGTCATATCGAGTTCCACAAAAAATTTAATTTTCAGGTAAATGATTTTTATTTAAATTTATTCATGCATTCATTCCTTTTATACAATTTTTGCCACTGGTAAGACCAAACATCCCATCCTGGAATGGAAAATCTTCGCTTGGCATTTCAATATTCGTCTGGGTTTACACTATGAAAGTTTTCTTTTAGAAAGTCCGAGTTTATGGTTGAGAGGGGAAGAGAATAGGATTTTCTACTGTCGTTAAATTTAATTAAATTTAAATGTTTTAATTTAAAAAAGTACTGAAAAAAGTCCTTAGGCACTGGCGTAAATCAAAGTAATTCAGATCAGTTATATGTATTTGTTTTTATTAGGTGGATAAAGATCTAATTTATAGAAGAGTAAATAAGAAGATTTGATTTAATTTTTCAGTAAAAATAAAAGTCAATTCGTTAAGATGACAAATTGCCACAAAATATAACTTGTTTTTAAGTGCATTACATTCTGCTGGTATCTAATAGTTGTAGAGCTTTTCTTTACAATTAACTTCATTGTTAGCCAAAGGATAGCTTAAGTAAGCCTCGTAACAGAAATATACAAACAAAAATTCTGATAGTGCATACCAAATATTCCTGGAAAATATAGAAGAAATAAGATTTTCGTATGACGTGCTAAATTCCCAGTTTTTCATATTTGATAAATACACTGAAATTTATTGCTGAGGGAAAGCTAGCTTCTATGCGCATTTCACTGATTGCTTAGGCCAGCTCATCAGGAAACCTTTTCCAAAGATTTTAGAAAGGCCAAAAATATTATACAAATAAAACCCTAAAGCGAATAAGAATTATAAACACTCAAAGTCTTACTTGTAACAATATCAAAGCCAAAACAAAACACCAACAATAAACAGTGAGTTTATCTTTTCTTACATTCCCCTACAATTGGTCGGTTTCTTTCCGACTCGAATTGTAGTTGTGAGTGGGTAAAAAGAAAAAACAAAAATTAAAAAAACAAACTGCTTCATTCTACTGTCTTCGTAAGAAAACAACAATAAAAACCAATTTGCCAATTCAGTTTTTTGCACGGGCACATGCAAGTATGTATATTATCAAAGTTATTTTCGGGAATACAAAAATTATTATTAATACGATTTTCGTATGACGTGCTAAATTCCCAGTTTTTCATATTTGATAAATACACTGAAATTTATTGCTGAGGGAAAGCTAGCTTCTATGCGCATTTCACTGGTTGCTTAGGCCAGCTCATCAGGAAACCTTTTCCAAAGATTTTAGAAAGGCCAAAAATATTATACAAATAAAACCCTAAAGCGAATAAGAATTATAAACACTCAAAGACTTACTTGTAACAATATCAAAGCCAAAACAAAACACCAACAATAAACAGTGAGTTTATCTTTTCTTACATTCCCCTACAATTGGTCGGTTTCTTTCCGACTCGAATTGTAGTTGTGAGTGGGTAAAAAGAAAAAACAAAAATTAAAAAACAAACTGCTTCATTCTACTGTCTTCGTAAGAAAACAACAATAAAAACCAATTTGCCAATTCAGTTTTTTGCACGGGCACATGCAAGTATGTATATTATCAAAGTTATTTTCGGGAATACAAAAATTATTATTAATACGATTTTCGTATGACGTGCTAAATTCCCAGTTTTTCATATTTGATAAATACACTGAAATTTATTGCTGAGGGAAAGCTAGCTTCTATGCGCATTTCACTGGTTGCTTAGGCCAGCTCATCAGGAAACCTTTTCCAAAGATTTTAGAAAGGCCAAAAATATTATACAAATAAAACCCTAAAGCGAATAAGAATTATAAACACTCAAAGTCTTACTTGTAACAATATCAAAGCCAAAACAAAACACCAACAATAAACAGTGAGTTTATCTTTTCTTACATTCCCCTACAATTGGTCGGTTTCTTTCCGACTCGAATTGTAGTTGTGAGTGGGTAAAAAGAAAAAACAAAAATTAAAAAACAAACTGCTTCATTCTACTGTCTTCGTAAGAAAACAACAATAAAAACCAATTTTCCAATTCAGTTTTTTGCACGGGCACATGCAAGTATGTATATTATCAAAGTTATTTTCGGGAATACAAAAATTATTATTAATACGATTTTCGTATGACGTGCTAAATTCCCAGTTTTTCATATTTGATAAATACACTGAAATTTATTGCTGAGGGAAAGCTAGCTTCTATGCGCATTTCACTGGTTGCTTAGGCCAGCTCATCAGGAAACCTTTTCCAAAGATTTTAGAAAGGCCAAAAATATTATACAAATAAAACCCTAAAGCGAATAAGAATTATAAACACTCAAAGTCTTACTTGTAACAATATCAAAGCCAAAACAAAACACCAACAATAAACAGTGAG
This sequence comes from Pollenia labialis, assembly GCA_949318255.1. Classification (NCBI taxonomy): domain Eukaryota; kingdom Metazoa; phylum Arthropoda; class Insecta; order Diptera; family Polleniidae; genus Pollenia; species Pollenia labialis. The sequence continues at coordinate 71,979,472 of OX439142.1, forward strand.
TTTATCTTTTCTTACATTCCCCTACAATTGGTCGGTTTCTTTCCGACTCGAATTGTAGTTGTGAGTGGGTAAAAGGAAAAAACAAAAATTAAAAAACAAACTGCTTCATTCTACTGTCTTCGTAAGAAAACAACAATAAAAACCAATTTGCCAATTCAGTTTTTTGCACGGGCACATGCAAGTATGTATATTATCAAAGTTATTTTCGGGAATACAAAAATTATTATTAATACGATTTTCGTATGACGTGCTAAATTCCCAGTTTTTCATATTTGATAAATACACTGAAATTTATTGCTGAGGGAAAGCTAGCTTCTATGCGCATTTCACTGGTTGCTTAGGCCAGCTCATCAGGAAACCTTTTCCAAAGATTTTAGAAAGGCCAAAAATATTATACAAATAAAACCCTAAAGCGAATAAGAATTATAAACACTCAAAGTCTTACTTGTAACAATATCAAAGCCAAAACAAAACACCAACAATAAACAGTGAGTTTATCTTTTCTTACATTCCCCTACAATTGGTCGGCTTCTTTCCGACTCGAATTGTAGTTGTGAGTGGGTAAAAAGAAAAAACAAAAATTAAAAAACAAACTGCTTCATTCTACTGTCTTCGTAAGAAAACAACAATAAAAACCAATTTGCCAATTCAGTTTTTTGCACGGGCACATGCAAGTATGTATATTATCAAAGTTATTTTCGGGAATACAAAAATTATTATTAATACGATTTTCGTATGACGTGCTAAATTCCCAGTTTTTCATATTTGATAAATACACTGAAATTTATTGCTGAGGGAAAGCTAGCTTCTATGCGCATTTCACTGGTTGCTTAGGCCAGCTCATCAGGAAACCTTTTCCAAAGATTTTAGAAAGGCCAAAAATATTATACAAATAAAACCCTAAAGCGAATAAGAATTATAAACACTCAAAGTCTTACTTGTAACAATATCAAAGCCAAAACAAAACACCAACAATAAACAGTGAGTTTATCTTTTCTTACATTCCCCTACAATTGGTCGGCTTCTTTCCGACTCGAATTGTAGTTGTGAGTGGGTAAAAAGAAAAAACAAAAATTAAAAAACAACTACAATTCGAGTCGGAAAGAAACCGACCAATTGTAGGGGAATGTAAGAAAAGATAAACTCACTGTTTATTGTTGGTGTTTTGTTTTGGCTTTGATATTGTTACAAGTAAGACTTTGAGTGTTTATAATTCTTATTCGCTTTAGGGTTTTATTTGTATAATATTTTTGGCCTTTCTAAAATCTTTGGAAAAGGTTTCCTGATGAGCTGGCCTAAGCAACCAGTGAAATGCGCATAGAAGCTAGCTTTCCCTCAGCAATAAATTTCAGTGTATTTATCAAATATGAAAAACTGGGAATTTAGCACGTCATACGAAAATCGTATTAATAATAATTTTTGTATTCCCGAAAATAACTTTGATAAGAAATAAGACTATTAAAGTATTAAAGCTTTTGAGGATTGAATTTGACTTAGAATACACATTCGAATAAATTGAAAATTGGTATGATAAATGTTACTCAACATGAGAAATAAATGCCCAGATTCTATTTGTTTTTAAATAAAAATATGAAAAAAGAAAATTAAATTGTTGAAATGTGTAAATGCTTAAAAGTTATACTTATAGGGAAATTGTGTGTGCCACAATTATGAAATTTTAGTTTAAATGACGGATCCGCCATCTAACGTTTTTTTCAACTAGTGCTTATTTCGTGAATGGTAACACTTTCCTCATGTCTGATTTGACAGATAATTAGTTTTATCCTTCCGCTGAACGAATATGGTTGTGTATACGCTTGAACAACGCTGGGAAATATGCGTTTTCGCTTTGCTAAGTGGGCCAGCGATCGACTTACAGAAGATGACGGTTTTGAAAAAAAACATCTTTTCAGATGATCTTGACGGATATGTAAATACCTGCTAATGCAATATGAAAAAAAAATAATTTCTTAACTGCAGTTTCAAAACTCTATTTTAAAATTCTAAAAATTTTGTTTAACAAATTTCAGAATTTTATGATCATCACATAGGGATTTATTGAGGATATATAGTATGCGATACAAATATAAAAAAATTATGTCAAAACCTTCCATAGTTTTTCAGTATCTGCGTTTAAAATTTACGATATAAACCAATTTTCAGGTCATATTTTGGCGAATGAGACCAATTTCCTTACAGTAATGGATTTTTAGTGAAATATATACGGAGTATAACGGTCCAGTGAATGTTTAATATACACTTCAGTTTTATTATTTGTTTTCTTTTTTTGGTCATACCTGCTAATAGGTTAACGTTATCCTACGAAGCCAAAAATCATATATGTAAAAGTAAATACGGGTATATTTTAATCTTAATAAAATTCTTCTCAAAATATGTTTATTTTGTTGCTACATTTCCTGTTCAAGTGGTCTGAGACATGTTAATGACCTTGGAAGATTTGAATATCTTTTAATAACAAATTTTGTTTTGAATATCTTAGAAGGAATTTAACGATTAGAACGATAATTTTGTAAACATTTCGATAATTTTTCAGTTAATTGCAAAAGTAATCATTTAATGGTAAAATTTTTACAAAAACTGAAAATAATTTATTTCTTCTTTTTATGCTCCATGAAACTTGAGAGCTAATGCGCCACGCCTTCCCAATATGTGATAAGCCAAGTAGCGGAACAATTTCGCAAATATGAAAAATAAAGCGCACCCTTATGTAAATAAATTTAGCTTAAATGTTAACCAACGGTTGACTTAAGCAAAAAAGTAAGTAAAATAATGAGGGAATTGGAATATTGCAAGAAAGATTTATAAATTAAAATTTGATTCATTGAACACAATACACAATAAAAATGGTAAATATCTTACTTGTTATATGAAGCAATATTTCAAATCAACTTTTCGCAAAAAAGAACATTTTTATGGTTGAAATTGGGGGCAAATTTTGTTCGTTTTGATTAGCGCAACTAATAATCAACTGAGAAAGCGGTTAACAAGATTATTCTATAACCGTTCCAGAAAAGTGTTACTTATAAAAATCGGATGAAAACAATTTGGCACCTTAAGGCATAATAAAAAAAAGAAAACACTAGAAGTAAAAAAATTTTACTGGAGAAGGTTTTTTTATTTTATTTCATATCAATTTTGAATGAAGGTTGTCGCTTTCGATAAAATTGTTTTTGCTATAAAATCGTAACGGTACCTTATGTGCCCATGAAATTTTAGGAGATGATGCGAGTGTTGCCAATAAAGTAATTTATTAAAAAAAACGTATATCGAAAATATTGTCGCTTAAGCATTTTTTGCGGTACTGCCTTGATATGAAGAATTTATAAAAGTTTTTCATTATAGGTTTTTTAGTTTTTACCCGACTTTGGTGCGTTATGGTTTAAAGCCTTTTTAATGAAATGTTCTATACAATAAAGTTATACAACTATAGCTTTTGATATTAATTAAGGTGAAATACGTTTAAATTTTGATAAAATCTTAGATTTTTTTCACTAAAACTCAGGCACCAGCTATCTTACTATTATAGAACTTCTGTGTTTGGAACACATAAGACAAGTTTTCCAACTATTGTAAAATATTAGGATATTATGCGAATATAACTTGATAGTTTACCATTTTAACCAACCAAATGTGTACTACTTCAACATAGTTCAAACAGTACATTTGCGTACTTTTTTCGTATCTTGCATAAACAATTGAAAAAAATCAGTACCCGTACTACCAAAAACATTACGTCTGGCACCCTTATATGGACCTTACAGTTAATTCGGGGATGGGGTTGAATGGGGATAAAATAATTAACCAATTTGTCTCACTTCTAACATAAAATACTCTTTGAAATAACAGAAACAAATTTAATCTTCAAAGTAAGTACAGAATGGGGAATATTATGTCGTACCCATTATTTCACAAAAAAAAAATTGGAGTTATTTATCTAAAAACTGGAACACTTGAGGAACAAAAGCATGTTTAAATATGGTCACCTCCATCCAAACCATTTTTAAACAAAAGTTTTTAGCATATAATGGTTAATATAACCATATTATTGTCATCTACAACCATATTATGGTTGAACTAGTCCTCCATCCAGAAGCTACAACCTTATTATGATTGGCAATAATTTGTTTTAAAATTAACAAAAGTATTTTCCTCTTTTCCAAGAGCAACATGCTATGGTTGAAAAACAACCTTGCTTTTATAAGTTTTAAACACGTTTTAGTTAGTTTTGACCATAAAATGTTCGGGGGCAACCATAATATGTTTGTTTTCTTGATGGAGGAATAATTCCACCATAAAATGGGTGTCGGTGACAGTAAAATAATTAAATTAAACATAATATGTTTAAAATTTTATTAAAAAATAGTTTTGTTATTTGAACATGTTTTTTCTGTGCATGTACAAGCCTTATTTTAAGTAAAAGTTTAGAAATATAGTTCATAAATTATAGGGAGTTTTTTAAAAATAAGACGTTCTACGGTTTAAAATGTTAGCTATTTATGGGCCCATCTCGCAGAATTTCAATAGCAAACTTTTCCAGATATTATGTCATACAAATCTGTAATAAAAAGTAAAAAATGTGCTCAACAAAGAGCAGGTTTTTACTATGGAAATGCAAAATAGTCGCTTAAAAACCCGCTGATGGGATGCAAAATTTTTAAATAAGAACCTTCCGGCTACTAAAAATTTGTTTTTACAGTATAATCCGCTTAATTTCCCCACGCTTAAATGCCTTTGATGCTTATTTGCCTTGAGTTTTAAATCCCCGGTTTTTTTTTCTTCCATTTTTCAAACAAAAATCCACATTTAATTGCCGTACGCTTAATTACCCAATTCGGGTAATTGCCTAAAAAATTAAACTGCCAAAAAAAAAATGTCACCTAAATTTCATAGGTTTAATTGCCTGAGTACTATTTGGCAACTACAACATATGATCTAAAACAAGTGTCTTATGAGTATTAGATATGCACTTAAAACTTAAAATAAAAATTTTTAAAAAAAATATAAATTATGGTTTATTTGATGAGCACTAATGGGCTCACCAGAACAAAGTTATGTTATGAGGTTAAGATTCATATAAGAATTATCTGTCAAGATACACCAAATATATGAGTTATTTTGTCTAAAATGGATTAAAGGGAAGATCGGTAACTTTTATATTAATATTAACATTTAAAAGGATACAATAGCTTAAATATATTCGGGTTTTATATGAAACAATGCTTAGATATGAACCGATTCAACAAAATTTTATTTGCTTTAAAATATTTTAGTTTTAATTTAATTAAATGCTTTATGAACCTAAAGAAAGAAGTTTGCATGGGGACCGATTCTCATATTTAACATATTTAGGTTTCGTTCTTATGACAATTAAAACGTATTTACCAAATATTATCAAATTATCTAAAACTTGAAACTTTTACTTTGTGCTTAAGGTTAACATGGACGGAGGGACACATAAAGATCACTTTTTTAAAAGTGTTTCCGAGTAAATCGGTTTACTAAAAGATGCGTCTAGATTTCTATAACACATCAGCACAAATCTATATAATTGCTTTTTCATTAATTTTTGCAGTTTTACAGTTTGGAATAACATCTATCTTCAACGAAAACTTAATATGGCTTACAATTGTTGAGTGAAAATTAAATGTAAATAGCGAAATTAAAGCAACAGAAAATTAATCAGTTAACTAGAATTTCAAGCAATTTTTTTTATTCGCTGAGCATGAATTAAAATATGATTAAAAAACGTGAAATACGCTCTGCAAACTTTAAACATGCTGTTTTAACAAAAAATGTGCAACAATAATGTAGCAATAGCTAAAGTATTCAAATTTTTCACTAACAAATTGATGACGAAATGCTCTAAATCGGATACACATATTTGTTCTACCTTCATTGGTCGCACAAGAAAAAACATGCAATTGCATATTTACTGTTTCTCTAATCATAAGATTGTGTTTATGCAAAGCTTTGTTTTATTTAGTAGGGTATGACAGGACATCTCAACAAGCAAATTCCATAGTTTTTTGTTGCAATCTCTTTAAGATTTAGCTGATACATGTAAAAATTCCTATGCTTCATTTTATTGAACTTATTTCATACATTAAAGTTAAGGTATTTTCAAAAAAAATAAAGGTCTCGTTGATATCTGTTTTGTAATTGACTTTCGTTTTTCGCGTTTAAACCTTCTTTGCTATTTATAGTATCTAAGAGCAATATTTTAGAAAATACAAACTGAATGACAAACTCATATACCCCATTTCCACCTGTAGTGAAGCGTATAATAAAAAAAAATTAATTCAGATGAGATTTATTTGATTCTTATTATTATTACTTCCACCACCTGTCATAATTAGTCTCGGTTAAATGTTCAATTAATTATTAATTAATTCTAATTATTCCGGTTTACAAGCATTTGCTTAAATACAAACAAATTATTTAACTCCTACAGATGATGGACGTCATTGTTGCCATTTATTGAAATCAGAAGTTGTATGTTCAGTTTTGGTTTGTAACTTTTTCCTTTATGTAAATAAAAACCATAATAAATATTATTAAATAATAATTAAATAATTTTTTTTTTGTTAATTTAAAAAACAAATATTAACAAAAAGCCAACGGAAATACTTGAATTAAAACTCAAACTCAATTGATTGTTTAAAAATACTTAAGATTGTATTAAATAAATTCATGTTTTGTTTAATAAAATACAAATAAACCAAGTGTAAAGGAAAATGTTAAAATAAAACAAGTTTTTGTTAATAAATCATTGTTTAAAGTTTAACAAGTTGTTAAAAAAAAAATAAAAAAATCTTTATCCCAGGGTTTTGCCTATTTGTGTTCAAAACAAAACCAAAGTTATCAAACTATGACGTTTTCATAAGCGAATATTTTCGCTTTTAATTAATTTATTGTTACAAAACGCCACTATTTTTTAAGTGTGATAATATGCTTTTTTTGCATCTTATAAATAGAAATTAAAATACAATTGTTTTTTTTTTGATTAAAGATACGCTAATTCTCTCTGGTTTGATTTAATGAAAATTTTTTTCACGATTTTATTTGATCAGTAGGTATTTTTATACCCTCCACCACAATTAGTTGTGAAGAGGGTATATTAAGTTTGTCATTCCGTGTGAAACTTTTTTATTATTCATCTCATACCCCATAAAGTATATATTCTGGGTCCTTGAGTGATTCTAAGTCGATGTAGCCATGTCCGTCTGTCTGTCCGTCTGTCCGTCTGTTGAATACACGCTCACTTTCGAACAACTCAAAAGAAATGAACAAACTTGGTGCCACATTGCTTGTAGTTATCCTAAGCAGTTTGGGATTGAAATTCAGCAAAATCGGTGCAGTAGGACCAGAGCTATGAATCAAAATGTGGAACCACCACCTAAAAAAATGATAATTTTGTTACAAAAAATAACATAAATGGTGGAACAAGGCACGGAATGTGATAAGATTTTGCAAAAATTTGTTTTATTCGACTGGAAATTACGCTGTTAAATTTCGTCAAGATCCGTCCATAATTTACCCTAGGCCCCATAGAAACCCTACTCTCGAAAAAAAAAGTTTAGTACGCCTAAGACCGTAAGCCGTAATAAATAATGCTATCAAAATAAAATTAAATACTTCACTACTCACAGTAATAAATTTCGTGATGCTCGGTTCATAATTTACTATAGGCCCTATATAAAGCCCACTGAGCTGTCGGTGGAGGGTATCAAAGATTCGGCACAGCCGAATATAGCACTCTAACTTGTTTTATATTATATTTTATTAGTTTTAGTAGGGTAGATTGCCATTTTTTGTTTAACACCAAGAAATTTTTATGTTATAGTATGTTCACACTTGGGTTCTTAAACGCGTTTAAGCAACTCGAGTGTGATTAAGCTCTAATCACATCAAAATCGAGATGATTACCTCAATAATAACGGTTCACCAGCAAGTTAAAGCTGCGAATGTTTTTGTCCTCATATGACTACGCTAGGAGAATTCGGGTTAACACTTAGTATTAGACTCCATAATGTATTTATTTTCGTATATTCTGGAACGTGTGTGAAGATAAATATTAAAAGTCAAATTCTTTTTTTAAAAATATAGCATGCGATAAAAAAAATATATTAAAAAATATCGCATGCGATAAAAAAAATTATAAAGAAAATACGACTTTTTACAAGAAATTCAAAGTTTTTATGAAAAATCAATCATTTTTATATAACATTAAATACTAATTATCAAAATAATTTTCGTTAGAACACAAAATTTAATTTAAATGATTTTGTTATTCGTGCTTAATTCCCAATTATCCCATCAACAATAAATTTCAGTGTTTTTATCAAAAATAAATATTGGGAATTAAGCACGAATAACAAAATCATTTAAATTAAATTTTGTATTCCCACGAAAACTATTTTGATAATAAATTGGCAAGTGCACGGCCTAAAAAAACTGACTGGCAGCATGAGTTAACTGTTTGGGGAGAAACAGTTTTTAAATAAAACAAAATATATAAGTATTTGTTTTCTGACGTTCTTTAGAACGTCTTATTTATTTTAAATGAATCTTAAGACTAAATTTTTAATTAAAAATAATTTTGTATTTGTAAAAAAGCTAAACTATGGGAATAGAAAATTGTAATATTATATTTATTTTAAGCGTTTAATATTACTGTCTGGAAAAAATGTGGGAACATAAAATATAAATGTAATATGATGTTGGTTCCCTACACTTCTACCAGCCAATACTATTAGACAAAGGAGTGAATATGTAACTCCTCCACCCCTTGTTTGAAATACTCCTGGATTTCATTATACTTGATTTTTCTTATGGTTTTTAAATAATTGTTTTTTTAATTTATCAATATAAAATAGATTTTAAACTTTAAGTGTTATTATAATTTTTATTTTGTCAATATTCCATTGTAAATATACTGCATTTTTCCAGTTTATTTTATTTTTATAAAAATTTTATCTTAAATTTAAATTATTAGATTTTTATTATGACTTATATTTTTTTAATATTTCTCCTACTTCATTTGAACCTGATAATTCGGCTCTGCTACCTCTAGTTGCAACATTTTCTTTAATGGTTACCTTTACATTATTTCTTTTAATAAGGCAATACAAAACTACAGATATCACAACGATTATAATTACTAGCGTTGCACTTATACCATAAGAAACTGTTTTATGAAATTTAAGCTCCTCAATTTGCTTAATGTTCTCAAAATGCTCTGTTATGATATTAGTAAATTTTGGGTTAACATTTGATATACTTAAATTCTCAAACTTATTAAAGTTTGGATAAAAATATTTTTCTTTTATTATAAATTTTTTGTTGGAAAATGTTTGGTTGCGAATTGTTATACTACAATTATTAAAATTTATAAAAAAGTTTCCTTCCAATTTAAATTTTCTATCATCACAATCTTGATTCACCTTTTCGAAAAAAACATTCTTTACAATAATTGTTTCCTCGTCAAGACTTAATATAGATGTAATGTTATTAAAATTAAATTTACACGTATTATAATAAGTACAATGATTAGTTATTTTCAATTTCCTTAAAGGTACGTTATCTTGATATGCAAAAGTTTGGTTATCAATTTCGACTATGTATTCGTCATTTGCGTCTATTTCAATTTTGTTTTTGTTTGGAATAGGTGTAATCATTTTTAAATCAGTTTTAATGTAATTGTCAGGAATTAGTACCGCGATAATCAAAGAATGATCACTATAAGTCATTATGCCTACTTTCAACATCCTTAGCTTATAAAAATCAATTTCAAACTTCTCTATTTCTTGTGTAGTAAACATACTTGGATGTATAATATTACTTTTTGCTGAAACTACATTATCCTGAATCTGATCTATTTTATGTTCTAAGGTTTTAAGTTTTGTAAGTTGGTCTAAGTAAATTATCTCCTTCACTATTTCATTATTCGTGTTCTTTATCTTCTGCAAAAATATGCTTATTTCCTTTCTATCGTTTTCCACCGCAGTTTTCAGATGATGCAGTGATTTGTTCATCGAATTGTTGATTATTATTTGTTTATTTAAAGTCTCGATTGAATTGTGTGAATTTTGTTCAGTAACGGAAAGGTGTTCCAGAATTTCTTGTCTATCATCATCATCCATTGTCCCGAAGAGCCATTTGTAGACCTTTCCTCCTATATTTATCAAACCTCTTCGTTTCCTATTTTGAATTGGTTTAAGAGTCTTGATCTTAGATTCTATTAATTAAATTTCATTTTGCATAATTATCTCTTCATGTAAAAGTAAATGTTTTATGTTTCCCTTTATTTGGTTCAATATTTCTTCTATTTCGATTATGTTTATGACATGTACAAGAGTAGTCGTTTTGTTGACAATTTCCACTTCGCCTATTCTTATTTTGATGAATCCGCCGTCTCCTGTTATTGGATTAATCCGTAGAGTGGATTGGTTCAGCTGAATGTTCATCAATAACAGAAGCATCAGTGATATTGTCTGAAAATTTGAATGGTCTTTTAATGTTTGATACATGAACATTTTCTAAAGGTTTTTTAATAAACTTTGGTTCTTCTTTATGCCTTAAGCTTTTATAATTTTTTATAAAACCTACGTTCCTATTTTCTACATAGTTTTCACGATATTTATTTCTTTTTTGAACTATTTTGAATTTAGCATTTTTTAGTCTCTCTTTTATAATGCTATGATCAATCAATTTATTTTGAACATCTAAAGGACTGCATTTTATTGTGCTATGATAATTACTATTGTAGAATTTTATTGCTTTAAGAATTTGGGAATTTATTGGGAGTTTTTCTTCCAAATTAAAAACTCTGATTTTTTCTGTGACTGTATTATTGAATCTTTCAATATCCGAATTACCGGTATGGCTGTTTGGTTTTGTAAAATGATATTGGATTCCCTCTTGATCAAGGTAGTCCCTTACATTCGCATTATTGAATTCATTATCTAAAACAAATTTAGTAATCTTACCTTTGATGGCTAAAAATGCTCGAATTTTACCAACTAGGGTTTGACTGTTTCTGTCGTGCAAATGGAATGAAATTACATGTTTTGAGAATTTGTCGATAAAAATTATAAATGAATGTTTACTGTTTACGTAAGTATCGACGTGAATTATTTCATTCGTGGTGGAAGGGGTTTCAGTTATTTTGAATTTTGGTTTTATTGGGTTTCTATCGTATTTAGCCCCGGAACAAGTTTCGCAATTATTTATTACTTTTTGTACGAATTCTTTCAAATTAGGGTTGTATATTTTGTGTTTAATTTTTTCGTAAGTTGGAATTATGCCAGCATGGCCCGTTTCGAATTTGTGAAACAATGCTATTTGTTTTTTTAGGTCGTTTTCCTCAACAATATCTTTGGCAAATTTAGAACACTTAACAAATTTAAAGTTCTTTTTGTCAGGAAATTCTTCTATCAACTTCAGTTGAACCTTGTAATATTCGTGATCATTCAATTTGGAAAATATTCCTATTTTTCCTTTAGCAACCTTCCTTCTTAAAATATTTGAAATATTTTTATTCGCGATGTCGTTTCTGTCTATGTAAATTCGTTTTTTACCAAAAATTGTTTCAGTGACTACCTCCTTAACATCTAGTATTATAATTTGAGTTTTAAAACGATTAACCACCGTATCTAATATTGGAACACTATCGCCTAGATCTTCCTCTTGAGAGTGTATGGTCTCACCGTCTTCTGACTGATCAACCAACAAAATTTTCAAAGTAGTAAGTACTTTGTTACAATGGTTTTTAAAGTTCTGAACAGAGCATATAGAAAAAAATGGATCATTCTTTGCCCATTCTATAATATAAATGCCATTATTGTTAGCTCTTTTTTGTAACCTTAAAAGCATTTCACCGAAGTTTGATGTTTCGTTAACTAAGTCAATACTTACAATACTTTCAAATTTGTTATACATTCTGATCTTGATGTTTGTAACATCTTCAGTTTTATAAAAGATTTCTGATTGAATTCTTGAAACTTTCTCATTAAACTCTCGTAAACTTTCGATTGAGTTTTCATCCAGAGAATGATCAGTGTGTACCAACAATGAATCTTGATCCCTATTATCGTTTGTATCATCGGAGTCATTTTCTGTTAAGTAATTAATTTCATTAGTGTCAGAATTAATACGACTCAAGAAATCGGCAACTTTGTTTAGTTCACCTTTTATATAATTGATTTTCATATTATATTCTCCCAATTGAACCAACCATCTTTGAAGACGTGGGTTGATGTCCTTACCCGTATATTTTACTTGTAACCACTTCAATGGTTCATGATCACACTCAAGATCAAACTCTCTTCCATAGATATATGGTCGGAAGTATTTAACGCCCCATACTATCGCCAACAATTCCTTTTCAATTGTTGAGTAGTTTGTTTCGTTTACATTCAGAGTTCGAGAGGCATATGCAATTGGGTGGCCTTCTTGTGAAAGAACGGCGCCAATTGCGAAATTGCTTGCGTCAGTGGTTATCTTGAATCTTTTGGAAAAGATTGGATATCTTAGGATTGGTGCATTGGTGACGATTTCTTTTAATTTTTCAAAAGCCAAAATGTAATTGGGATCAAATATATTAATTTTTCCATTTTTCCTAAGCGCTTTTGTTAAAGGGGTTGCGATTTTCGCGTAATTTTTAATAAATTTTCTGTAGAAACCTGTCATTCCCAGGAATGATTTGATTTGTTTGGTCGTTTGAGGAAGTTGCAGGTTTTGTATTATTTTAATTTTCTCGGGATTCGGTTAAATGCCTTTATTGGTCAGTAAATGACCTAGAAATTGCGTTTCTTTCTTCAGAAAGTCGCATTTATCTATCTGGATTTTTAATTTGGCTTTTCTTATGGCCTCGAAAATTGATTTTAAAGAATTTTTATGTTCTTCTAGAGACGTGCTAAAAACCAAAATGTCATCCATATAGACAACACATGTTTTATTAATTTGCTCACGCAGAATTGAATTCATCAGCCTTTGAAAGGTTGATGGCGCATTTTTCAAGCCGAAGGGCATACGAATAAACTCGTAGTGTCCGAAAGGCGTTGAAAATGCTGTTTTCTTGCGATCTTCTTCTCTTACCAAAATTTGGTGGAAACCTTTGGCAAGGTCTAAGGTTGTAAAATATTGGGATTTTCCCAATTTATCCAGAATACCGTTTAGATTTGGTATGGGAAATTTATCATCGACTGTATTCTCATTAAGCTTTCTGTAGTCAATGACAATTCTCCATTTTTTTATTCCCGAATTATCTTGCTTTTTCGGTACGACCCATAAGGGGCTATTATAAGGAGAATTACTTTCCCTTATAATATTTTGTCTGAGCATGTCTTTGATTTGCCTTTGGATTTCACTTTCGTGAACTTGGGGGTATCTATATATTTTTGAATAAAGAGGTCTATCAATGTTAGTAATTATTTGGTGTTCTATCTCAGTTGTTGCCGAAAGGTTGTCTCCCTCGACATAAAATAAGTCCGTGAAATCCCTAAGCAAACGTATCATTGTATTTTTTTCGTCTTCGTTTAAATGACTAAAATCGAGCTTATCTAAAACATGTTTTCTTGAGATAGGTTCCAATGCACATATGTTAACAGTATGGAGTGGATGGTTTATTTTCTCAAAAAGGAATTTATTACCTAAAATATTCACATAACCATGCTCATCATCTATTACAGCCTTGAGTGGTATCAGAAAATTTTGACCCATTATAGCGTCGTATCTATCATTTCTAAAATCTACTATTTTCCAACTAAGTGTTCCCTTACATTGAAATTCCTTGGGGAAAGGTGTAACCACATGAAAACATATTTCATTAAACCCATTGATAGTTCGATATTTAATTGGGGTTTCCAGTTTCTGTTCTGGGTAATTTTCAATCAATATATTTTTCTTAACAATACTAGTTGTTGATCCGGTGTCTATAAGGCACCTGACCTTTTGCTTTCCCAATGAAATAACTATTATGGGCAGTGTTGATTTTGAGGCTGCATCAGAAAATTTATTTCATTTTCCCTATAAAGGTTGCCTATTTCCATTGGTTCGTCCGTGGACTGATTATTACGACTGTCAGTACGACTAGTCCTTGTTTGATTGCTATATCTATCTTTATTCGGGTTGTACTCTTGTCTGTTTTCATGGCTTTGCCTTCTGTTACTAGTTTGTGTAGTTAAATTATTGTAGTTAGTTGGTTGGTAATTATGTCGGGTTTCATAATTTCTATTTGTGTGTTCTGAGCTAAAAATATTTTGGTTATTTGCATGATAGGTTTGTCGTGTTCGGTTAGAATTTTGTGAGCTTAAATTATTGTAATTTTTTGTGCGATAATTTTGTCGTATTTGGTGGTTTTGGTTTTTGTTAATGATTGAAACTCCTTGGTTGTATCCCTTAGTCCTATGGTTGAAAGCAATGGCTCTTGTATCGTCCAATAATTTAAGTCTTGTGTATTTAAGAATAATGTCGGTCAAAGTCTCATGTTCTCCTATGTGTGCCCTAATAGGTCCGTCTATTTTTTCTAGCAAAATATCTACCAGATCCCTGTCGACATTTTCTGGCCTATATATAGTTGGTTTGAATTGATCCCCTAAATATATGTCGTTTATTTCGAATTTAGCTTTTTCAAATATATTAAATAATTCATTTAGATTCCTTACTTTTATTGTACGGCAGTAATTGAAGATTTCCGCATAGGTCCTTCTCGGTCTGTACTCTTGTAGAATCCTTGCTTTAATTTCCTCCCAGGAGGCATTGTTTGGTAGTTCTCTCACCCTTTTACCAGCATTTCCGAGAACTTTTTCGTTTGCCACAATCCTAATGCAGAATTGAGCCAGAGTTTCATTGTTCCTGCAGAGAGCAAGATTTGCCTCAACGGCATGTATAAATGCTCTTGGGCTATGCCTTTCGTCAAGAGGCTCTAGACGCCGGAACTGTTCAATGACGTCCTTGGCCGTCATATTAAATCCGAACTCATCGTTCAGAGGATATTGTTGTGGGGGTAGCTGTTGTTGTTGTGTTTGTTGTAGATTAAGTTCTTGTAATTGTTGACGCTGTTGCTGTTCTTGTTGAGCTTGTTCTAGTTGTTGCTGTTGTATTTGTTCCTGTTGTTGTTCTTGCAACTGCTGTTGCATTTGCAGCTGTTGTTCTTGCAACTGCTGTTGCTGCTGGAGGATTTTTTGTTCTTGCAACCGCAGGACCGCCTCTAATTCAGCGATCTTTTCCTGCATTGCCCGGTCGTCTTGCTGTAGATCCCTGTTTACATCGAATCTACTCATCTTTTCGCAGTATCTTTTAACAAATATCACTTTGTTGTTTTTAGTTTGAACAATTCAAACGTTTTATAAAAAAAAATATGTTTATTTATTTTTCCTTAAAAAATTTTTCTTTCTTTTCACAAATATTTTTAGAGTTCTCTTTCTAATTTTTTTTTTGTTTGTATAAATAAGGATTTAACACTTTACTTTTTCTCAAAATTATTAAATATGGGTTTCTTTCTTCTCACAAATATATACTTTTAAAGTTCTCTTTCTAATTTTTTTTTTGTTTGTATAAATAAGGATTTAACACTTTACTTTTTCTCAAAATTATTAAATATGGGTTTCTTTCTTCTCACAAATATATATTCTTTTAAAGTTCTCTTTCTAATTTTTGTTAATTTAAAAAAAAAGGTTTAAAACTTAATTTTTTCCAAAATTATTAAATATGGTTCGCGAAACCGACTGCGCCAGTTAACTGTTTGGGGAGAAACAGTTTTTAAATAAAACAAAATATATAAGTATTTGTTTTCTGACGTTCTTTAGAACGTCTTATTTATTTTAAATGAATCTTAAGACTAAATTTTTAATTAAAAATAATTTTGTATTTGTAAAAAAGCTAAACTATGGGAATAGAAAATTGTAATATTATATTTATTTTAAGCGTTTAATATTACTGTCTGGAAAAAATGTGGGAACATAAAATATAAATGTAATATGATGTTGGTTCCCTACACTTCTACCAGCCAATACTATTAGACAAAGGAGTGAATATGTAACTCATGCTTTATATTTTGTTTGCGAAAACAATAAAGCGAGTTGTTTTTGTTTTTTCTCAACCTACTTATAACTACAATTAATGTTGGAAGAATTCCAATCAATTGTAGCGGGGAATGTAAGATGAGATAAAGCCACTGTTTATTGTTGATGTTGTTTTGTTTAAGCTTTGATATTATTACAAGTAGAACTGTTGCTATAAGTCTTATACGTTTAACAGTTTTATTTGGTTTAATATCTTTAGTTTTTCTAAAATCTTTATGGATGAAGTTTCCTGATGATCTAAGCAACCAGTGAAATGCGCATAGGAACAGCTTATCCCATCAACAATAAATTTCAAGTGTTTTTATCAATAATAAAAACTGGGAATTAAGCACGAATAACAAAATCTTTTGAAAAAAATACGATGATGCCGTCAGCCCATAAACCGCACAAAACAGTCCCTCTGTGTAGGTGCATTGGTTTTTCGACAATCACTTTTCGTTTATCATTCGCCCAAATGCGGCAATTCTGCTAATTGACGAATTCACTGTTGTGAAAATATGCCTCATCACTGAAGATGATTTTCTTCAAAAATTGATCGTCCACTGTTGCCATTTCTTGCCACCATTCTGACCATTGACGACGTGTGGAATGGTCAAGAGGCTTTAGTTCTTGAGTCAATTCACAATTCACCCTTGTAAGTGTGTAAATGCAAGTTTTTATGCACAATGTTCATCAATGCGTGAGAGTTGCAATTGTTGCGCAGGATGACGAGTTGAGGTGAACGGCTCTTTAGCCGCACTATCGCGAACAGCAGCAATATTTTCTTCAGTACGAGCTGTACGAGCATGGACTGGTGTTTTCACATCTCCTACATACCCGGTTTGTTCAAATTTTTGCAAGATTTTTCCGATTGTACGCTCATTTGGACGATTAAATTGACGGAAAAAATAACGAAGGGCACGATATGCATTTTGATTTGAACGCTCATTTTCATAATAAGCCTGAATAATTTTAACGCGTTGCTCGATTGTGTATCGTTCCATAGTACAAATTGAGTAAGTCTGAAATTGAGAAATGTTAAATGAAATGCAGAAAAAACTTGACGTTTAGGTGTGGTTCACATTTAAAATCGGACCTTCAAACTTACCCACCCTTTATAATGCACACTCTTGAATGTATTTTCATACATCTAAAACATTAACGCATATTGAAATTCTAGAGAAATTTGATTACACTGCTACATTTACTAATGATATCTCCACACTCTACCGTGTATCTCATATAAAGCTCACTCTCAAGAACTGTAACAAATAACCCCATTGTTTTAAAATTTGGACCAATTTAACACTATAAAATATTGTGATAATCAGCTTAAAATGATTCATGGGCATCTAATCAAACCGTGTTTAATTTGTTTTTAAAATAACTTTTCAAATACTATCTTAACATGTTAAAGTTAAAATAACAAAACTTTACGTTTACTAAAACGTCATTTAAAAGCGGTTTTACCGTAATTGTTATTAAGACGTCATAAATTGCCGTCAGCGTTTCAGTTTAATAATTAAAATAAAAATGTTATACACTAGATAATGAACAATTTTTAATTGTGTAATTTTTGATGATGTATTATATGCACAAGTTAGCGAATTATTTTAAGTAATGCCACTTTATTTGAATTCTTTTCAAGTTTTGACAATTTTGCCAAATTCTTAACTGACACAAGTCTAAAAAATATAAACTCCAACAAAGATTTATTATATTAAAAGTGCCATAACTTGAATCAAGACTATTTAGCACTTAGCAGTAGGATTCTACTACCAATATATTTTCTGCCACAAATAAAAATAAGCTACTTTTATGAATTGGAACCAGTGTTCGAAAATAAACACTTAATATCGCTCCTGAGTGTTCAGTTCGCTAATAGACCATAGCTGAAGACGATATGTAGACATCAAGCAAACAATAAGGTTATTTTAAAACCAAAATCAACGTTTGTTTGCTAATGTTTGTAAGGGATAAATAAATTTATACCGACCTAGATCAAGTTACTTTTTAAGGCGATTTTACCATGTTAGCGCGCTCGATTTTTCCAATAATGTAAGATGGTTTATGGGCACAAAGACACAATCCCGGAGACGTTGTTATGGGTGACTATGTGAAATTTTAGACCGATTCTAATTATTTCGTATAGGTTTGGTTTTTTTTACAATTAGAATTTATGTACCGACTATATAAAAAATAAATAAATTAATTTCATTATTATTTCTCATCCAAATTTTGATATTTTAATTCAAGAAATTATTTTTATGAAGAAAGAATTTTACAACATGAAATTTATTAAAATTTATTAACAATTTTTCATTCTTGACTGACCTGAGGCTCGAACCCTGGCGTTTTTGAAGGACAGGTTACATGTTTCGATTGCAACCACTCAATCTCTTCAGAGGGGTTTGCCGTTTAACACTCGCAGCCATCGACGACTGCTGGCAGTTAATAGTAAAACATCAATCTTTAAAACAAATTGTATTTAACCTTTCGTAGATCGAAAAATTTGCTTTGAATGATTATCTTTTTTAATTGATTTTATATGTTCTTTATCTCCAAAGATGTAACCTGTATTTTGCGTACAATGTGACCCAAGGCAAATATTTTTTAGTAGAGCCTTAAAATGTGTGAAGTTCATGTGTTGCAACAAGCATTGTAAGCTAAACCAAAGTGGCAATTTATATAAAATATTAACAATTGCATACATTTTCCTATATCGAATGAACAAGATTATTGAAAGGTCTATTGTAACCTTCCGTTTTAGCTCATTCTTGTGGCAACGTTGTTTCCACACGTTAGTGTAGCATCATTTAATCAGTTCATAATTCATTCATGAGCTCATCTTTATGATATTATTTTTCCGTGCATTTCTACGGAACTATTTCTACCAACAAAAATCGTGCCATCAATAATTTTTGTTATATGTCTTATTGTATACAGCATTTTAACCGTTGGCGCTTTTAATTCCACTAATTTCTATTAGAATTTGTGAAAAAAATTGCATAATATTTTATAATAATGAACGACAAACAATTGCTAAATTACTGCTAAAATATTTCAATTAAACTTATGAATGCAAACATTTCATTTTATTGTTAATAAATTTTTCTTTTTTTATACCCTTCACAACGGGTAGAAAAGGTATACATAAGTTTGTCATTCCGTTTGTAATTTCTTCAGCATTGATCTTAGACTCTATAAAGTATGTAAATATATTCTGGGGAAGAGCCCAGAAATGGTGGTGAGTAGGTTGCTACATAACTATTTATGTCACATTTACTCCACAAATGACTGCAATATGAGCAAACTACCACGACTGCCTGTGTTTTAAACAAATACACTATGCCACAAAAAAAATTAACCTCAAAAATGAGATATTTTCTAAACTAAATTGGGGCAGCTGAACATATGGCATTCATTTATTTTTTCTCAAGGAGCGTTTTAGAGATATACGCAAAATCGTGTTTTTCTGCAGTTGTTTTAGGTATTTCGAAAAATTTCGAGAACAATTCAACTGAATTGTACAAGATTGCAAATTTTGCATAGATAAGTCTTTTCTCTTTCATCCCATACTGTTTCGATCGGATAAAGATTTCTTGAGCAACAGGACTTTAAACTGGAAAAAAAAATTTGATTTTTGTATGTTTTTCAAAATCCGCCATTTTAATTGGTTCAAGTAAGACCATAAAAAATTTTGTAATTTTTTTTAAATAATATTCAAACGTAGTAAGCGTAAAATTGTTTTCGTCTGACTAAAAGAAATAACGACATATTAAGTGAAAACATCCGAATTTAAATTTTCATAAACAATTGTTTTTTTTAATCAATGTACTTTTAAATATTAATGTACCGTATTGCGGTTTTAGGTAGTAAACTTTCACTTATCGGTGTAATCCAAGATACCGGAAAAAAATAAAAAAAAAATATTAACTTCATAAATTCAATATTGCAAAGCATCAGTACAAACGAATGCATTGACAAAGCATCACGAATGCACAAATTTTGCAACCATTGTGCAGAGAAGACGGTTACCATTCCATAATGAACTCAAGCCATTGCTTTTAGAAAGGTTGTCTTTTTATGAATTCAGCCTTTTTATGATTATTCCCTTGATAACTCTTAGGTTGTTTGTGGTCTGTCAACATTATTAAAAAAGTGTCCGAAGAAAGTTGACCAAAATATTTTTGGAATCTTATAAATTTTATTTTGGACTCGAAACGTATTTTATTTTGAAATTACAATTAAAATTATTTATCATTCGGTGAGCTACTTGAATGGAGGGATCCAATTGATCATATGACTGATTGCTATATCTGCATAACCAGGGACATGCCAGCGGAGAAAATGGCCATGTTCTTTATCCGGATATAAATCAATTTTTATCTCCATTCCTAAAGCGAAAACCTCCAGCATTAAAAGTAACATCAGATAAGGAAGAAGTAGATTTAAATCTGACTTTTAATTCTATAGGTGATATGAATATTAAACTATGATTCAAAGCGCACTTTATGATTTACATCATGACTTAAACTTGTCAAAGGAATGCTCGTTATTACTCGCTTCATGTTTGAAAGAAAGAGGATTTTTAGACACAGAGATACGCGTTATTTTACTATCGAAATCGCTCCAATTCTTTTCAGAAAGTAGTAAGTTGGTTTTTAGGAAACATCAGAAGCCATAACCTAATTCCAAATATGATGGAAGACTTTTATGTCATAGGTATATATCAAATAAATAAAAAATCTGTATTATTTGAAATCTAAATGGGTGTCCTGCAATTACAGGAGCATACATGCCATTGAAACCGCGTTTTCTTTAACACTTTTTAGACGAACAATGTGAAAGATTTCGCAGAGGTCATGCAGTAATGGAAAAGCATTAACAGTGCCATTCGTATCAGACCATGATGGGTAAATACTGCTGGATGCAAATTCGTAAAACTTCGTCGCAACATAAAAGGATAAATCGAAGAAAATACAATACTACAAACAAATTAAATTGTCTCTTAACACTTAATTATAATCCAATCAACACAACCAAGAAACAAAAATTTATTTTTTTTTTAAATTTTAAATTTGGATGTTTTTGCTAATTATATTGCACCTTTCTTATTTTTTTTTTGTCCGATGTAAACCATTTTGTTACAAATATGTCTGGAACAAAATTTACTTTAAGATATGGGCTTGAAAATAAGAAAAAAAATATTTTTTTGCCTAAACGGAAGAACTGGAAATGTTGAATTTTGAAAAAACGTAGAAAAAAATCAAGTTTCTTCCAATCTTAAGGCATGTAACATTTTTTACGATTAACACAGTACAGATATCTGCTGAAAGAGGAAATAGATATCTTTGTAACAGTGTAAAATTCGTGCAATTAAAAAAATCAGTTCTCAAGATTTTTGGAAACATACCTATGAACTGCAAAAAAACTAGTTTTTCGCGTATATCTCGAAAACGTTTCTAAAGAAAAATAAATGAATGTCATATTCGTGCTCAGCAGCCCCGATTTATCTTAGAAAACATCTCATGTTTGAGGTTATGGCAAACATTTGTCAACCAGTGATATTGAATTGGCTTTCTTTAATATGGTGAAGGGTATTAAAGATTTATTGCAATGTTTTATTAAAATGCTAATCTGTGAATTCTGAAAACGTGAATGTCATTCTTAATTAATTATCAAAATTCAATTAAAATACATTTTAAATTAATTTCGTTTATTCAAAAAAGTAACAATAAAAAAAATTATTTTAAATCCTTGTTTTTGGTAAAAAAAAACCAAATATATTATCGTTTTTGGTAAAAACAAACCCAAAAAGTTATTAAAATAATTAGTATTACATGTCAGTTAAGATTTTATTTAGAAAATGTGCAAAAAAAAAATTGGAAAGAACGAAACAAAAATAATTCACACAGATTTTTTAGCAGAGGTGTGGTAAAGCAAAGGCCCCATTTTTTTATTACAAAGAATCCGCACATAAAAATTTAAATATTTCCATTATTGTCATTCAAATTAATTGATGGAAATAACAATAAGAAAATCCATTTTTTTACTTACCGGATTTATTTGAACTTAGATATAAGGGATATTTAACCCTTATAAACTGATTAATGCACTTTTTTTTAACATTTCTGCAAAAATAAACAAAATGTTGTTAATAAAAAAACCTTTTTTACTTCATTTGGAACGATGATGCAACAGCTAAGTTAATTTATTTCAAGTTTCTATGTAAAAATGATTGTTAAATTCAAATATCTTTAGACTCAAAACTTATTTTGAATTGAAAAAAAAACTCATTTGTTTACAAAATACAACAAGTCAGTAATATAAAATGTGAGTGTAGATCCTCCTTGAAGAAAAGATGAGTAATAAGAAAACTCAAAGATAATTAAATGAAATCAAAATCGTTAGAGATAATAAATGTTAAATAATATTTATTATAAACACAAATGAATTAAAAAAAAATAATGCACTAAGACAAAATGTTAAAAAAATATTATAATAATTAAAATTAAATAAATAATTTGAATATTTTATTGACATACATTCTTGATGGTTATGGATAGAATTATAGAAACCGATCGGAATAGAACACTGCCACTATTAAGTCAATTAAAAGAATTTTATACATTTCAAACCAAAACTTTAACATTAGTTATATGCCTGTGCCGAATCTTATGTACCCATCACCTTTATAATGAGAATCATAGCGAAACCTTAAGTTTAGAAGAACACTTGCAATAGAAGCAGGTGAAATACGAGGTCGTATCATTTCAAAAATAAACCAAAAGTGTAATTTGAGGGAGAATTAATTTATGATTTATTTACTTTCCTGTTGTACACCTTACAGAATTTCATTTAAAAAAGTCCAGCATTATTCCCGATATGGTTTTTACTTTAATAAATTAATGTACATTTATAACCAAAAACATAAGCTAAATGAGAAGCCAGAGTTCTTAATTTTACTTTTTAAACTTGAAAATAATGTATTTTTGGCTTGTTCTATTGTTTTTGTTGTTCATATCTACACACAACAAGCAAATTGTTTTCTAACTACTTGTGTGGTGTTGTTGTAGTGTCTGCAACAAACTTTGATATTTTACTCTCAGAGTGGCACTTTCAACGAAATGCTTAATCTTTTTTTACTTAGTTTAAACATTTTGTATTTGTTTTAAGAAATTTCGCGATTGATTTTCGAAATTTATTCCATTTAGGATTGTTTTAAGTACGTTTTAATGTTATTCGTACTTAAGTTTTTGAGTACGACTCGTACTTAATGTAAGTATAAAAAACGTATTAACAAAGTCCAAAAAATTTTGTTATTTTGTTGTTGCTTTCTACAGAAATTCATGTAGCGTTTTAAAATTTTCAACGGCACAAGATATGCAGCGTTTCAAATTTAAAAATTGAATACAGATTTCTGTAGAAAGCAACAACAAAATTACAAAATATTTTAGACTTTGTTTTTGCTTTCAATGAAAAACATTTAACTTATCAAAGTTATTTTCGGGAATTCAAAATTTATTATTAATACGATTTCCGTATGACGTGCTAAATTCCCAGTTTTTCATATTTGATAAATACACTGAAATTTATTGTTTGAGGGAAAGCTGGCTTCTATGCGCATTTCACTGGTTGCTTAGGCCAGCTCATCAGGAAACCTTTTCCAAAGATTTTAGAGAGGCCAAAAATATTATACAAATAAAACCCTAAAGCGAATAAGAATTATAAACACTCAAAGTCTTACTTGTAACAATATCAAAGCCAAAACAAAACACCAACAATAAACAGTGAGTTTATCTTTTCTTACATTGGCTGGGTTCTTTCCGACTCGAATTGTAGTTGTAAGTGGGTAAAAAGAAAAAACAAAATTAAAAAACAAACTGCTTTATTCTACTGTCTTCGTAAGAAAACAACAAAAAAAACCGATTTGCCAATTCAGTTTTTTTGCACGGGCACATGCAAGTATATATATTATCAAAGTTATTTACTATTTAACATTACGATGTCCTAGGGCAGGACTATAGAACCCAGATTTGGATTAAAATGGAGTAGTTTTAAAACTACTCCATTGAGTACACAAGAGGATTAGTTTAACTTCGTTTAAAAACAAAAACATGTCGTTAAAAAAAAACGAAGACAAGTCGTCTCACCACAAACACTTTTTAACAATGACATGGTTCATGCTTGCATTACATCGGACCAGTTCATGGAGTAGTCCATTTTATCAAAATGGATCAGGTGGTCCAATATTATTTGCAGGGTTATTCAAAAGATGCTGCAACCATATTTCAAAAGCAGCGAAGGTTAGAGAGCTCCAGCCCCTTAATTATGCATGCGTATACACTCAAAATTTCTGGTTGGTATGCGCATTATTGGTCACTCAGTGACTAATACCAGCTCAGGTAATTTTGTTTTGTAACGTAATACATTCCTGTACTATAAATATAAGACTCAGTCCTATTGGTCAGGAAGTGGAATCAATCTATTAATCAATTAACAGGGGCGAATTCTTATTTTATAAAACTGTGAAATTCAATTTTTTCACATTTTCATAGTAATTTTGATTCCTGTTTAGAAAAAAATCAAAAATATTTTAAAAATTTTTCCACATGAAAAAAAATGGAACAAAACAAAATTTTTTTACAGTAACACAACTCTGTCGATTCCCTTTGCCAAGATATTTTAATATGACAAAATAATTTTGATAGAAAATTTGTATCTGAAAAAGTTACTATGAGGTAAGCAGCGTTTAAAAAACTGCAGTTAAAGTTTAACAACTTCATTTCTTCCACTTCTTCATTTGCAATTGGCCAAAAGAAAATTGTTGATTTTACTTCTGATTCATTAAATGTAAACAGTCGCTGCCATTCCAACTCAAAAAGCGAAAAGTTGTACTTAAGTTGTAATTAAGCGAGCCAGTGGAAACTAATGGAATACAAAATCTACTATTTAGAAAAAAATTTGGACACCAAAACTAACCGTTACTAGTCAACTTTTTATAGAATTGTTACTTTAGACGGTGACAAATTTAGAGAAGGAAAGTGAAATAAACCAGTGGGGGTGCAATGTTGGCCTTGGTAAGGGCAGGTGAAATATTACCCACATATAAAATTAATTCTTATTTTGGTTTAGTTAGCATAGCTTAAAATATCACTTCACATTGCTATTTTTGATGTTCTATACCAATTTAATACTTTATACGCGCAACAAAGTAATATCTACCTACTTTGAATACAAAGATTACTAAAATAACGAATATAGAGAAAGTCGGAGGTGATAAAACGGCAAGAGAAAGAAGGCTTTTAACCCAATTTAGTCCAGTCACAAAATACCAATAGCAATATTAAACAGCCACTTCGTGCACTTGTTGGCGTAACATGTATACTCATACCTTTTATAAAAGACTTGCTGAAATTAAAACAGCAAACCTTGTAAAACGCAAACAAATTGCTATTTTAAAGAAGCAAATAAATTAACAAGATAAACATAGTTGAATTTTCGTTTCAAAGAAATTTATAAATTTTTTTTTAATTTGATTTTAAATTTTGATAATTAAGTTACAAAATTTCGTAGATACAAATCGA
Source organism: Pollenia labialis (assembly GCA_949318255.1). Classification (NCBI taxonomy): domain Eukaryota; kingdom Metazoa; phylum Arthropoda; class Insecta; order Diptera; family Polleniidae; genus Pollenia; species Pollenia labialis. The sequence continues at coordinate 72,005,147 of OX439142.1, forward strand.
ATGAAACAATATTTTCGTTTTATAAACGAGAAAACCTAAAAATGTATTTATGAAAAACTAGAGTGATAAGTTTAAATTAAAACGAAAATGAATTTAATAAGATTTAGTTTTAATATGCTTAATTTCCAATTCTTACTATTTATAACTATAATTTATTGTTGGAGGGACAGGGTTGGCTGCTCACTGCGTACCCCATAGAGTTATCAACCGATAAAGAATAATTCGATTAATCAATCAAACAAAACTAAACTCTTGTTCGAATAATTTTAAAACGACGATTTTCGAATAACAAATTTATCGATTAATTAATGTCGATTAATCGAACTATATTTTCTTTATTAAAAAATATATTAAATAAAATCTTAAAATATGATTTAATCTCATAAGTTTTTAGTGATTTTATACAAAATGTAGGAAAGTTTAAAAATATTGTTGCCATATGCCTGGTTGAAATAAATCTCAATGTTTAGCAAACACCTTATTGAGTACTCATAGTATTTCAAAGATGTATTTTATGTTCTTGTTAAACAAAACGTTCGCTACAAAATTTAAATTACGAGATGACAATTGATTATAACAGTTCTTTTATATAGCACACTTAATTGTTTTTAAATCAAACGTTAAAATATTTCCAAGAAAGTGGATTTTTCAATTTCGGGTGAAAAAATTAGAAATAAACAAAAAGCGTAAAAACAGATATTTGATTTATATAAATCATATTATGAAAGTAGAAAATGTTGCTATTGTAGTATCTTTGTTTTTAAATTAACATTTGCGTCAATGCCACAATATTAACATTGAAAACGATGTAGTGGAAGATAATTAAACGACATCAAGAAATGCCGAACTTGGGCCAATGGAAAATACATTAAGAGAGACAGCGGCTGTTCTATAGAAGAATTTGTATAAAGAAGTTCAGCTGAAGCTGGTAGGTTTGCCAACGCCTTTCGAAAGTCCCGAGTAATATCGGATTATTGAGGAATTAAGGGCTTTACGATGTCTTTAAGAAGTACAACGATATGGAGTTAAGATGAAAAATGTTATGCATCAAAAAAGAAGAAGTCATAGCGGATGGAATGGAAGATTTTCCATAATAATTTTTTTGTAGAAATAATTCTTTTATTCGTTATTCTCATCGATTAATCGGATAATTTTTTAAGATTCAATCGTTTGATCGAACGAACAAAAACAATTATTTGAATTATTTGAATAAAGTTGAAAGGCGAATAATTGACATCTCTAGTAACCCAGAAAAACCCACCCGGCTTTTAATGGGTATTTTCCTTTATATTCATTTAAACAAAGATGGTACAATTTTTACATTTTATTTACAGAAACATAAAAAAAAATGATTATAAAATGCGTACAATGTGTTTATATGCCTGCCCATTTGTCTGTATGTATATTTAACGTTAGAGGGCGTTTCTCTATTTATTAATTGAAACATAGATTGTATACCACTTTAAGTTTGTAACTTTAAATTCGGCCTTTTCTAAATCCATTTAATTTTAAAAATCAAAATCAGGCTTTTTAAAATGAATTTAATTAAAATTGATTTTAATATTTAAAGTGCCGAATTTAATTTAAAAAATGCAAAGTATGATTTGTAAAATATTTAATTTGATTTGGAAAATTCTGAATTTGTTTTTCAAAAACCGAAATTCGATTTTGAATAGGACGAAACTGAAGTTAAAATTCTTTACATAAAAAATTACAAGAAAATGATTACAAAATTCATAAAATAGCAGCGCAAACACGTACATAAGTGGCTCAGATTTGAAATGTTGATACATTTTTAAAAGAGCTAATGCTTTTTCCAATCCAAGACGATTTCTATGGTTATTCTATATTAAACAATAAGGTGTAAATTTTTTTTCTATTGATGCTGAACTAGCAGGGTGTTTTATTACTGAAGTGAACAAATCGTAAGGTTTGCTGGTAAATATTTTAAATTTTTGTCATTCAGGATTTTTTTGATAGCAAAAAAATGCATTTTTCCATTTTTTCAACCAAATGAAATCTTAACTGAATACTGTTAGTGTCAAAAATTTTCTGTAACTTAAATTTCAAATGACAAACAGGGTGCATGAAATGAGAGATGCTTTTGACTTATCCATTCTTCCGCTAACTTTACGTTTTCTTGACAGTGAAACTTGTCGAGCACAACAAGCCTCAATCCTTGAAATTTGCGAAACACCTCCATAATCGCGAGTTACGGGTAAAACCCCGGTTTTTCGTGCCCTTAACGTTTTTAACGTTTTATGCTCGATTTTTAAAAAAAATTTTAATATTAAAAAAAAAAAATTTTAATTTTTAAAAAAAAAATGTTTTAATTTATTTTTGTAACTAATAGCCTATTTCCGATGTTCTAAAGAATTCTTTCTGCGTAGCCGGGAGCAAGGATTGTTTCCTCTATGGTATAACAAAAACCGGCTTCGCTAACTACCTACAGTGTGCAAATTACGTTTGAGTACCTACACATTCCACTAAGTGGGCGGGGCGGTTTTTTGGATCCAAGGGGGCCCACATGCTTTAGCCCCCTTAAATTTTAATTTTGGTTTTTTTTGTTTTTAATTCTGAATTAGGTGGCATATTTTTTATTTTTTTTTCGTACGCCCGCCCCATAAAGTGAACTTCAGCCAAATTTTTCTTACTATTTTTTTAAAAAAATTTAAAATTTGGTCAGAAAAACCCTCAAGAAAAAATATATTAAATTTTTAAGGGTTTGTTTTTTAATTTTGGGATTTTTGGGGCTATTTTTTTAATTTTTTGGGGACAAGAAAAAAAGTCCCTGGCAGCCCTGGTATACGCAAACACTTTTTACGGTATTAGAAGGTTTTAAAAGAAACAAGTACAGTTTGAATGTACTTCTTGTGAATTTTTGTACCCATACAATACTATCAAAATTGTGCAACGAACAGTAACGTTTAGCATTTGTGATTGCGGTTGTATGCTGTTTTCATTTAAACAAGTAAGAGAGCTATATTTGACTGTGGCGAAACCCTCTACCGGGATTTCGAATATTTTAGAACCATTTAATGCTAAATTTAACCTAATTTATATAAATCTTCATGATTTGTTTCAGAAAACTTAATTATCGTATTAAAGTGATTTTCATTAGAGGTTTTTATATTGGACCTACTACAGAACGTTTATCACAAATTTCGCTAGAGTGATTTCTAGTTATTATTTAGACCAAATTTCAATACACAAATACAATTAGGCAATTTACAAAGTGTTCTATTGCGTCATAGTGGTTGTTTTTACTACAGTTTTATTAAAGTCACATTTATAAAATTATAGCATATACAACATTAAGACACATTAGAATACTTTGTGAGTTGCCTTAATATTTTTTTACCATTTAAGACGTCTTAAAGTGCTTTTCGGAACCCCGCTTTGTATGGGGTCTTAGGCAAATTATGGAACTATCTTCACGATGGCAGAGTGATTTAGTATCTTATGACTACGATAGACCACATTTTACTTCACTAGCATTATTTGTTATGGTTCTATGACCTAATAAATTGTTTTTCGAGAGTGATTTCTAGTTTTCATATTTTGTAACAAAAATATAAATTGTTTGAATGGTTTTTCAATCCTAAATGGGCGTAGATGAACTAGAAACAATTTGACAGCAATATTGTTCTCTTCCGCTGAATTTTTATAAGTCAACTTGAATTTCTCCATGAACAATGGAACATCAAAGTTTCACACGGAATGACCACTAGTGGTGGAGGGTGTAAAAAGTTTTTCTTTTTAAATTGTCATCATTATAACAATTCTTCTTTTAAAGCTAAAATTGTTGATGCATTTTCAAAATCAATTATTAATTGATTTGATTAATTTTAACCAACAACTACTGACAACTTCTGTCATCTGTGACACTAATTGTAACACTTACTATGAGCGGTGTTAATACTGTGCAACGAACTAAAACTGAATATAAATAAGAATCACTAGACACACACAAATTAATTAAAATAAATTTCAATTGTTAATATTATTCTCAGTGTTGAGGTGGTTTTTAATTAAAATTTAGTATTTTTTTTAAATCAATTTAATACTACAAATATACAATTTATTATTTGTCATTAGTTCTATAGGATATCTGGCTGATTTTATTACTTTTTTTGTAGTTGCTGCTGCTGCTGCTAACAATGAGAATCGTGTTTTATTGCAAATCTGTATGTATAAAAAAATATTTGTTATTTTTAATAACGTATTTTCCCATCTTTTTATGTAAAAAAAACAATTTGTTGGAAGAAAAAAATTACAACAACGAAGGTGTTTTAACTAAAATTAGCACAATGTAGAAAAAAATTCAACAGACATTTTTTTAAGCGAAAAAATACAATTAATTTGTCTCTTTACAGTAGTGTATTGAAAAGGGATGGCTAGATTTGTTTAAACTGTATTTGAAATATTAGAACTCTTGATGAGTGACCAAAAGAAACGAAACAAAAAAAAAAAATTAGTTAAAATTAAAACTCAACTCGTTAGGGAGTTGAGTAGTATAAATGCAAATTGTAAATGGTTTGTAAAAATCAATTGTAATTTCAACATGACACGAACGAGTTGTAGTTGTAGTAATAGACCGTTTCGCAACAGAATGTCCGCCATTGACTGGAGAAAACAAGGGAATTTTCTAAAAGCAGCCACAATTTTACTAGTGATTAGCAGCAATCGATTGAGCGGTGGTAAGTTTGAATTTTCAGTGTGATTGATGCACAAGGAAATTCTTGTCAATAAATACCAGCATCAGTAGTGTAATGTTTTCAAATTAAATTTTTAGCTTTGGCCGGTGGTTATGGTGGCTATGGAGGAGGTTTAGCTGGTAGTTCAGCCTCAGCAAGTGCAAGTAGTTTTGCTTCAAGCGGTGCAGGTGGCTGGGGTAGTGGTGGTGGCGGAGGAGGAAATCCTTTTTTGAGTAGCGGTGGAGCTGGTGGACATGATGGAGCTGTGATTTCAATACGTAAAGAAGTCAATTTAAATAATCTTAAACATGGAATAAATGGTGTATTGGGAGGCATTTTGGATGGTGTTGGCAAACTCCATGGAGCTGCAGCAAATGCTGGTGCAGGCGTTGGATTATTTTTAGGAGGTGGAGGAGGGGGTGGCTTCGGTGGCGGCGGAGGTGGTGGAGGTTTTAGTACGAGCGGTGCTGGTAAACCAGGAAATCCATTTTTGTCTGGTCACAAACACGGTTCTTCTGGTAGTGGCCTAATTGGTGGTTATGGAGGTGGCGGAGCAGGTGCTGGAGGCAGTACCGGTGGTTATGTTGGTAAGGGAGGTGCTGGAGGAAAAGGAGGAGTTGGAGGTTACGCAGGAGTTCCTGGAAGTCCCGGTAATCCTGGCGGCAATGGGGGTTCTGGCGCTGGCAATGGAGGGGGTGCTAGTGAAGGAGCTGGAGCCGGCGGGTATGGTGGAATTGTAGGTACTGGAGGACATGATGGTGCTCCTGGAAGTCGTGGCATCCCGGGAATGTATGGTGGAGCAAACGCTGGAGGTGGAAGTGGTGGAGGTGCTGGTGGCGGTGGCGGTGCTGTTAGTTACGGTGGCAAGGGAGGTCCTGGAGGTACTGGGGGTTATAATGGAGGTCCTGGAAGTAACGGTAGCCCTGGAAACTATGGTGGAGCAGGCGCTGGAGGTGGAGGCGGTGGAGGTGCTGGTGCTGGTGGCGGTGGAGGTTCAGGTGGCGGTGCTGGCGGTTACGGGGGTAAGGGAGGACATAGAGGTGCTGGAGGATATAATGGAGCTCCTGGAAGTCCTAGCAGCCCTGGAATCTACGGTGGTGCTGCCGCTGGAGGTGTTGGTGGTGCGGGTGGTGGCGGTGGTGCTGGTGTTGGTGTTGGTGGTGGCACCGGTGCTGGTGGTCACGGTGGTAAGGGAGGTTATGGTGGTTACTCAGAAGGTCCTGGCGGCCCCTCAGTCCCTGGAGGATATGGTGGTTCAGGTGTTGGAGGAGGAATTGGAGCAGGCAGTGGTTCTGGAGGTGGTGCCGGTGCTGGCGGTTATGGCGCTAAAGGAGGTGCTGGAGGTTATTCCGGGGCACCTGGAAATCCCGGTAGCCCAGGAGGGTATGGTGGATTTGGAACCGGCGGTGGTGGTGGTGCTGGAGGAGGAGGTGGATCTGGTGGAGGTGGGTTTGGTGGTAATAATGGACGTCCTGGAGGTCCTGGTTATGGTGGCAATATTGGTAGCCCTGGTGGTCCAGGTAGTGATGGCAGTAATGGTGGAGTGGGTAGCGGTGGTTCTGGAGGTCATGGCACTTTTGGTGAAGATGGTAGTTCTGGGGTTCACGGTGGCACTAGCGGTCATGGTGGTTCAGGGGGTCTTGGTGGTCACGGCGGCACTCGAGGTCACGTTAGTACCGGTGATTCTGGCGGTAATGGTGGATATGGAGGTTCTGGAGGCGGTGGAGCCCTAGAAGCTGGTGCAGGTGGTGGTTTCGGTAATGGCGGTAGCTTTGGAGGTCCCGGAGAAAATAGTGGATCAGGCGGATATGGTGCCACCGGTGCTGGTGGTGGTGCAGGTTCTGGCGGCGGCGCAGGAAATGGCTCCGGTAAAGGAGGCCACGGTGGACCTGGATCCATAGGTTATGGCGGTACTGGTTCTGGAGGTGGAGGTAGTTTTGGAAGTGCTGGAGATCATGGTGGCCTGGGTGGTTTTGGCGGTGTAGGTGGTAAAGATTTTTTTAGTTCTTTTATACCAAATCTTAGCGGAGCTGGTGCTTTAAGTGGAGCTGGTGCTAGTAGCTTTGCCGGAGCTGGAGCTGGTGCATTTGGATTTGGTAATCCTGGCGGAAGTACTGGCGGCGGCGGTCTTGACGGCAGCTGTGCGAAATGTAGTGGGAGTGGTGGCGATTATGGCAAATCTGGTGCTTTTGCCAGTGCCTCAGCTTCATCTTCAGCGTATGCTAAAAGTTATTAACATTAAAATTATAAAGATCTGATTTACTTTTAAGGCCGAACAAATCATTATCATCGCAATATTTTAGAAATTGTTATTTTTAAATTATAATTTGTACGTGATATTTTTTATATATAAAAAGAAACTTTATGTAGAAACTTGTACATATTAGTTTGTATGTAACTAAAATTAATTATATATGTGTGTTTTATATATACTCGTAGTTTAAGATAATTTCGTTTTTCTGCTTTAATAAAAATAATTTTTATAAATCGATATCTTCTGTTTATTGGTCATGCTTGGCATACGCAAATATTGATGTTTAAGCAATTGGTATTCACAAAAAGTTTTCTAGGAAGATCATCATTATGTAAAAAATGTGTTTTTGGGTTATGTGTATTTTGTTAATTTGATAAGGAGGCAAGTTAGAAATAAAAAAAGATTTAGGAGAAGTTATTTCGATACATAAAAAATAGAGTAAATAAGATTTTTCAAGAAAAGCAATTAAATTTCATTGAGTATAAATAAATTCTAAAACAAATTTTCATATTATTCGAATGTGTATTCTAAGTCAAAAAGCTTTTATACTTTAATAGTCTTATTCCTTCAATATTTTCCAGGAATATTTTGTATGCACTACCAGAATTTTTTGTTTTGCTTTAAATAATTAGTATTGTGGCAATTTTGTATGTGTAAATTTGTCCTTCAAGTTGTACAAGAAAAAGAAAGACAAACATGAAATAACAAAAATGTACTTTGGACTTCAAGAAGAATTATTGAGAAAAAGTACGAAAAAACAGAGGTAAAGGAAAAACATGTAAAATCAATTAAAAATTGATAATCATTCAAAAAAGCAAATTTCGATCTACCAAAGGATAAAATACAATTTGGTTTAAAAATTGATGTTTGACTATTGACGTCAGCAGTCGTCGATGGCTGCGAGTGTAAGATGGCAAATCCCTCTGAGGAGATCGAGTGGTAGCGAACAAAACATGTCAGGGTAACCATCCGCCTGGGTTCGAATCTCAGGTCAATCAAGAATGAATGATTATCAATAACAATTTTAATTAATTTTCGTGTTGTAAAATTCCTTACTTCATAAAAATTATTTAATGAAAATTAGATTTTTTTATATTTAAAGAAAGTTAAGAACAATTTTGTTAAAATTTGGTACATATAGATGGGTTTTAATACACAACTTCTGAAGGCAGGATATCATGCAAAGCAAATATTTTAGAAAGGAATGTAAAGGCCTTCAAAAAGGCCTGCCACTTGCGGTCCTTTCAATATTTACCGTCGTTGGGCATTTAAATACCCAATTTCATTGTGCAATGTGTGTCGGCCAGGTAATGTAACAAAACGATTTTAATATTTTTACACTGCTAAGAGGACGCATAAAGCTATTTAAAATGGGTGGGCATTTTTTGTTTTTTTTTCGCATTGTGCTTAATTTGGGAACACTTTTTGAAATTTCTGGTAACAAAATACGTAGCTTGGTAGGAGAGGTTTTTGCTGATATCTTAGCCGTATTCTAATGATAACTTATACTTAAGCCTAAAATAAATTAAATATAATTAAAAAAAAAATAGACGTTCATATCTTTAATTTTGTGAAATCTGTTGTGGTATTGTGTGTGTTCTCTATAAAATCTGTGGCTCTTGAGAAGGTATACTCGGGCAAGCCTGACCATTGGATTAAACTTTTAAGGGGCAAAATAATTTATGCCTTTAATGAAACTGCAAAGTTAGTTGAAAAAAAATTGTACTCGTGCTTTTCAACAGACTTTGATTTTAAAACTAAAAAAAAATTTGCCCTTTAATAGAGTAAAAATTTCATTTTATTTATTTATTTTATGTGTTTTTATTACAAACTAGTATTTAACCCGCTACTTCGTTAGCGTCTCATTTTTCCTCGTGGACATATTGTTATGCCAAAGTTTATTATATTTCTAGGTTTAAACTTGTTTAAATTCTAGCTTTAACCTGCTTCTTTATAATCGGGCCTTTTCTTTCATGAACATATTTATATGCCAAAGTATATTCACACAGGACTTTGCACCTATAATTTTGTGTTTCTAAGTTCAATATTATAGAAAATTCAAAAAGTTCCGCTCGTAGAACACAAAAGCAAATGAAAGAAAGTTAATTTCCCGTATTATCCTTTTTGATATTTTTTTCTTCCCACTTATGTAGGCAATTCAAAAAGTACCAGTTAATGAACACAAAAGTACCAAAAAGCCCTCTTACAGATTATCATTCACTCAGAATCTTGCATGTTTAATATTATCTTTCTAGGTCCAATACCAACGAAAATTCAAAAAGTACCAAAAGTTCCCTTTTATAGATTCTCATCCACCCAGGACATTGCATCATGAATTTTATTTTTCTAGATCTAATACTAACGGAAATTCAAATAGTACCAGTTAAAGAACGAAAAAGTGCCAAGCAGTTTCGCAATTGATTCTTATCTACCCATGACATTCCATGTTGATTCTTATGTTTTAAGATCTTATATTAACGATAATTAAAAAAAATACCAGTTGTAGAACCAGAAAGCTAAAGAAAAATATTAAATATCCTTCATTTCTTTTTTTTTGGGTTTTCCCCCATTAAAGTATTGAAGTGGAAGCCCATAATTTAGTATGAATATGTCAATGAATGGAGAAAAATGGTTTGTAAAAAAATATCAAAAAAGTACCAGACATCTGTCCGCTGATTTTTCTAAAGGACAACGATAAGTATTAATTTATTTTATATCTGTTTTAGATTTGGAGATATAAGGTTACCGAATTTTCCCGTTTTTATCCCTTAAACATTCGAATTTTATAAAATCCCGTCGTAGTGGATCGATTTGGGGAGCGACCAATCTCTGGTCCAAATTTCAAGTTCTTAGCTTCAGGCGTTTAGGCTGTGCGATGATGAATCAGTCAGTAACTTTACAATTTTATGTATAGATTAAAATTTCAAGTATTTTAAAAAACACCCTTTGTGATAACAAAGCAAACTTTATAGAAACTTTGTATAGGTAAAACAAATAAACGCAAGTCAAACTAAACTTCTGAACCTACAAAAATTGTAAACTTAACAATTCAAATGAAACAGATAAGAGTATTGTAATCAGCTATGCCGAATCTTATACACCCTTCACCATATTGCTAAAGAAAGAAACAGAAAGTTATGAATCCCTTCAATATAGAGGAAGAAGAATGAGAAAAATGAAGGATATAAAATAGTTAGTAGATACCATATAGAACAAAATCTCCCCTTACAGTCCCCTTATCAGAAACAACCGACCTATTTCCCTGACAAAACTCGGTAGATCTACTGGATTACATCCAGAAATACACCCCAATTCTGCATCCTAGGACACAGTACATGCTCAATCGTCTCTAGTTCCTCAGAATGCTCGCATAACCTGCAGAAGTCCGGCATGACATTGTCCCATTTTCTCGTAAAAGCCCTAACAGAACAACGACCCGTCAAGAGTCCCGAGACCACTCCTATGCAATCATTATACAACCCTGGATTCCCCTACATCGTAATTGGGCGATGATGCTCTAAACATCCTGCAATCCGTTCTATCCCCCAGGGAGGAGTTACCCCACGTTCCTTAACCTATCTCGCTAGCAATTCCGCCACCTCATTACCATCTACCTTGAGCTCTATCAGATTATTGCAAACCGTGCGACCAGGCACGATCGCACCGTGCTAGGACGAAAGGCTCTGAGTGCAGCCAGCATATCGACGTAAATTGTCACCACATATCCCCCTACGATGTATAGTAGTATAACCTCCGTCTCCATCAATATCGCTATGATTCAAGCCTGGAGGACACTGCACTCATCCGGGAGTCTGACTGAATTTTTCATGACAGTGTCAGCAATATAAACACCGGCACCAGTGATAGTTTCCATCTTGATGTTTGAGAGGTACCACGCCCACTTATCCAATAGTACCAACTTTTTTACGATTTTTTATAAGAAAAACCCGCCTATGTATTCGAAACTTGCGCACTTTTTCTCCAGTATTTTCTGCCACGCCCACGTCTCCAATCTCGAAAATTTTTTTTTGAGAGGTTGCGTATTGATAACCAAGCTATGTGTAGCAAATTAGGACAATTTTCGATTTACCGTTCTTTAGGTATAAATATGTTTAGTCCAGCCTACTTCTCCAATCCCGCCCATTTTTTAAAAAGGTTGTGTTATGATAACCCAGTTATGTGAACCAAACTTGCACGATTTTCCTATTACTGTTCTTTAGGTATAAAACAAAATGTATTTTGTGCCGCGCCCAGTTCTCTTATCCCGCCCACATTTGTTTGCTCTTGCCAATCTCCAAATACACAGGAACCAACTCCTCCAATCTAGCCCACATCTTATCGGATGTTGTGATAACCAAGATGCTTGTATCAAAGGTTAAAGCTGTGGCCCTTGCCGTTCTGAAGATATACAGAAAAATAAAAGTTTGTAAAACAACAACAAGGGATTTATGGGTAAAGTTAGAGGCTGTCGTGGTTTTTTTACTCATATCTCAGCTATTTGTTGACTGATCAGGCTGAATTTCAATAGCAAACTTTAGCGGAGTAAAACCTATTTCAATGTACACACGGACAGACGGATATCGTTAAATTTACTTCGTTACTTATAAAGACCCAGAATATATATACTTTTTATGGACTTAGACATAGCAAACGGGATGACAAACTTATAAATACCCATTTTATCTTCGGTGAAGGGTATTAGAAACAAGGTTCTCCCACACGCACACAAATAGTCATACTTACGCATACATTAGAAAGTAAACATACCCTGCAAATAATAGGACCAGTCCAAACACGCGTGTAAAGAGTAGTCCACAAAGGACCAGGACTAGTCCAAAAGTAACCCAAACGTATGGAAAAAACCTGGTCTATTTAACATTACGATGTCCTAGGAGAGGATCATATAACCCACCTTTGGACCACTAAGGAGTAGTTTTAAAACTACTCCATGGTATATAACCCACCTTTGGACCACTAAGGAGTAGTTTTAAAACTACTCCATGGTATACTCAAGAGGATTAGTTTTGAAGTCGTTTAAAAACGAAAGCACGTCGTTAAAAAACGAAGACATGTAGTCTCACTACAAACACTTTTTAACAATGACATGGTCCATGCTTGCATTACATCGGACCAGTCCATGGAGTAGTCCATTTTATCAAAATGGGTCAGGTGGTCCAATTTTATTTGCTGGGTACATAAGCAGGTATGTGTGCGTGTGTATTTGTTATTTGAAAAAGTAAAACTTTTATAACAAAACAAATACCAAAGAGTTCTTACAAGTCTTTGTTAAAATATTTTGAATTAGAATCAGGCATACTACTATTGACTAGATATTGCCACTTTTGCTACTGAGATGGAGTTGCAGTAGCAGCAGCAGTTGGGTGTTGTTTCATTGTTAACGCATTCATCAACGTTTAAAAGAATCCATTAAAACATACCACCGTCTTCATCTCCTTAACTTGTTGCAGTTGAGAGGTGGTAGAAGATGTCAACAGAAAAAAGCCCACAAGTTGATGTGGTATTTAAAGCTAATTACAGTTTATTGTGCAGTGCCTTTTTCCTGTCTGCTGCTTTGGCTTTTACTTAGCTGTTATAACGTTTCTCTAAGGTTGAAGCTGATAGATATGCATGCTAGTGGGGAAGTGACACTAGATATCGTGGAATTTTGAATTAGTATGTTAGGGGTATTTAATTAATTCTTAATCTTCTTTAGTTTGAAAATGCTGGTTAATATGCGAAAGTGTATATCGCAAGTACAAGGGATGTTCAATAGCTTTAGTCTTCAAGACTAACTGCTTATTATCTGCTTATATCGTTCGGTATTAGTTTATAGGAGAGAGTGTATTGTTTCCTTTTTTTAACTTTTACATTTTTACGGTCTTTCCATTTCTTCAATACTAGGTCTGTATTAGGGGACTCCATGATAAAACAGGGTGACCCAAGGAAATTATTTAAATGTGTGTGAAATTAAATTTTAAAGTAAATAGCCCATAAGTCCCTCCAACTCGCCCTGTTAATAATTCAGGTGATGGAAAACGATTGAGAATGTTATTGTCCACAAATCCTAATCATTTTTGTTTTCCCACGTTGACTTCTTTTCCAGAAATCCTGACTCATCCATAATAACAGCGTTAACATAAGTTCCGTTCAGTGGTTTACATTATGTGTCTAGGGTTATAAATTTTAAAATTAACCTTCACACACATACTGCCGTATTCATAAAAAAATAAACAAGTTTAAAATGTGTTTTAAGGGAAAATTTTTCTTAAAATACATTTCAAATCTATTTTAATTTGTTATGAATATGGCAGATATGCTTTAAGTGTCCTATAAGCTCTGATTTTATAATATTTTTTCAGATAATTTAAGAAGCGTTGGGAAATTGAAATGAAATCGTAAAATTTAAAATAACGAACTAAAATAATAATTTTGTTTTTGTTTTGACTCACGAAATTCCAATTTCGCTTTCCAGGGCGGTGAATAGGTCCAGGAATAAGAACCCCTGTCTTTGTTACTTAAAGAATATTTTTCTTTTGCAACTGAAAGTGAATACCCTTTTTGCGGCTGTTAATACAGAGAATAAAACATTTATGTAAACATTTTACAACAAGAGTGTGCTAAAGGCTGAAATATATTCTAAAAATTACAATTGTTGTTTTTTCCTAAAAATATTAATTGCTTTTGTTTTCTTCTTTTGTTAACTAAATATGAGCAGCAGAAAAAGTTTACAATAAAATGAAAAAGGGTTTATGTTTAGCAAAAGACTCTTAAGAGGAAAACTTTAGGGAGCAAATAAGTAATTAGAATAAAAACAGCAAAACTATTTACAAATACTTTATTATACTAAAGAAAGAATAATGAACTTGAATAACAGTTATACAAAAACAAAAAAAAAAATAGCAATGAAAAGCAAATCAAACCCTCTACTAATTAACTTAACATTTAAAAAAATCCCCCCTAGAAATGCTATAAAAGCAAAAGAAAATGTAAAAAAAATCATCATGATGTAGAAAAAATATTTCAACGTCCTCCTACTAATCTCTTGGCGATTATTTATTGAACACAAGATTGTTTAATGTTGTTTCTTTAGTACAACAACTATAACAGATTTGCAAGCAACTCTCGGCTTATTGAAAAAAAACTGATTTTAACAATTTTTTTTTCGTTTCCTTTTGTCCTCCTTTACTTAAGGCTCCTTGTCTATAAAAATCAGAATTGTTTTACCTAAATCGGATTAATGTGTTTGACTTTTTTTAAATAAAAAAATGAAAACAAAGTTTAAGCCTTTGCTGGAAATTAGAAAAAGTTAACATTCAAGGAATAAAAGTGTATGAAATGTTCATGAATACAATCAGTATTCTTATCCTCATCAATAAAAAATAACCTTTGCCATCATCCACATCATCATCGGCAATAGTCACCTCGTCGACAGCAGTCTCATTAATATTAAATCCAAGAAAAAATATAAAAAAATTTCCCTTAAAGGGCGATGGAACTGAACTCTTGAATGTTTCTTTTTAACAAGGTAGCCCAAAAGAAGCGAAATGGGTTTTAATTTTCTATTTTAATATAATTCCAATATTATTAACCTTTATTTGTTTATTTTGTTTATAAAAGGTTTTCAATGAAGGCATAATGGAAAAGTACAATGCAATTGCATTTTTATGATTTATACAATGCAACGTCCCATAGCGGAAGCCTACCACAGCCGGACACCTCAAATAACCGGTCAGATTTTATTGATCCAAGATGTTCATTACTTTTCCCATACAAAATGTATTCCAATAACCGCACAGAAAATATACTCGTCAATTTTTTTCAATTAAACCCTTAATCAAAAAAAAAAAAAAAAAGAAATCGGTTTTAATTTAAAATTTAATCAAGTGAATTAAACGCTTACTTATATCAAAATCATTGCTGCAGAAAATGTTGTTAATATCAAAAAATATTTAATTGATACTATTAATTTGTAAAATAAACAGATAAAAGATCAACATCTCTACTAACATTTTCGACCACAATAAAAAAATAAAAAGTTTTTTACTATAATTGCTTTAAAGTAGGGCTGGAAAACTATCGGTAGTAGTAGTCTTAATTTATCAAAAACATCGATAGAATAAATATCAATATCGATAGTATTATTCATAATACAGCTATGAAAAGATGTCGAGCCCTTTTTTTGATTATACGATATAAAGCGACACCATTAAAACTATCGTAAACGACAGGAGCTATGATGAATATGCTCTTAAAAACAATCGAATGCGCTATTAAAATATAAAAAATATATATAGTTTCTTTATTAAGACACGATTAAATAATGAGTTCAGTTTTTCTTTATTAGATATAAAGAACAAAAATGTTTAGTTTCTAGGGGTTTTTTTTTTTATAATAAAATAAGAATTCAATTTCACAATATAAAGTTTGATGCGCGACTGCGTGTTTAATGTTCAACGGTTGCAACAAGACTAGCTTCGTCGAGTTGTTAGTTCTCAAGGGAGAGAGAGTGTGCAAATTCTCTTCCCACATCTCGGCCATCCTGCGGGTCATCTACCTCGACATCATCATAGCTTTCATCCAGGTTGAGGTTAACGTCAGGCCATGGCTTCATATATTCGGCACAGGTAGTAGTACGTCTGGGGCCTTCACAATCTGCATACTTCACCACATCATAAGTATTGTTGGGCTTAACTTTTGCGATTTTATAGGGGCCTAAATACTTTGCCCTCAGCTTTAAGCCTCCTCCGAGTTGGGTCCTCTTTATGGCAACTAGGTCATCAATTTTATACTGCTGGGCAGGTTTCCTCTTACGATTGAAAGATCTTTGATTCTCGGACTGGATCTTCAAAATTTTGAGTTTGGCTACCTCTCTTAATTCATCGCGCTGATTTTCATACGTAGCTACCATCTCCTGCTCAATCAATTCCTTGAGATGCAAATCAGACTTAGTTCTCATTTTCGAACCAGTTAATAATTGAAAGGGGGTTGTGTCAATACTTCGATGGTGTGTTGAGTTTATTATTTGTTGAACGTTACCAACAAATTTATACCATTTACTGGGGTCGTCAATACTAAGTTTAGACAAAACTGCTATTATTACACTGTTTAGTCTTTCTACTTGTCCGTTAGCTCGTGGTAAACCAGTTGTTATCAAGATGTGTTTTATCTTCTCGTCTTCACAATAGGAGTTAAAGTCTTCGCTGGTAAACGCTGATCCACGATCAGAAATGATCTGAAAGGGGTTTCCAAATACGTCGCCTTGAATTTTCAAGCGTGAAATTGCATCTTTCGATGAGGTCGTCTTTGTTGGGTATAGCCAGCAAAATTTCGTGAATGAATCTATTACGGCAAAAATATGGTTGTACATCTTACTTGTTGATTCCAGTGGACCAAGGTAGTCAATATGGTAGGTATGTAATGGTACGTCTCCCTTGGGTATCGAACGAAGTTCTCCCTCCTGCTTACCACGCTTTCGATTAGCTATTACACACGGGATACAATTGGCTATATGTCTTTGGATTTTTTCGTCCAATTTCGGTATAAAATAATCTCTCGCAATCAATTCCTTCGTTTTATTGACCGAAAAATGTCCCTTCTCATGAGCGTTACGGATGATCTCATGCTGCATACCCTTAGGCACAACTAATAGTTCACTATCATCAACAATCTTATATAAAACATCAGTCCTCAAAAAATAGTCTTTATAAGTTGGTTGTTCCCTAAGGATTTCCCTTAGGGTATTCAAATTTTCGTCCAACATCTGTAGTCTTGTAATTTTACTCATCAAGTTATCCTGGACAATTAACATAATAGGATTTCGACTCAGTGCATCTACGTGTCGCATCTGGGTCCCAGGACGGTGTTCAACAACATAATCGTACTCCTGCAAGAATAAAATCCATCGCGCAACTCTCGTCGATAAATCTTTTTTGTCTAAAGTTTTCGTGAAAGCATTACAGTCTGTAACCAATTTAAACTTTAGTCCGACTAGGTATACACGAAACTTCTTGAGGGCTTCAATCACAGCCAAAACTTCAAGTTCATAACTTGTGTACTTTCGTTCAGGCTCAGTTGTTTTCTTGCTCATAAAATAAACAGGGTGTAAAAGGTCATCATCTGGGCATTTTTGTAATAAAACAGCGCCGTACCCGTCGATTGAGGCATCTGTATGTACCTCGGTCTCATAATTTTGGTTAAAAATTTTCAATACTGGAGCTCCACTCATTGCTGCCTTCAAACCGTTAAATGAAATCATTTGTTGTTCCCCAAATTTAAATTTTACGTTCTTCTTTCTCAAGTCGGTAAGCGGTTTCGCAACCATAGAAAAATTCGGAATAAACTTCCTAAAGTATCCGGCCAAACCGAGGAAACTTTCCAACTGTTTTACGTTCTGTGGTACAGGGTATTTCACCATTGCCAAAGTCTTTTCCGGTGATGGGGCTATCTGCTGATTCTCGATCACATGGCCCAAAAATTGAATACGTTTTTTCAGAAATTGACATTTCTTTACATTAATGTCAAGACCGTAGTCTCTACAGATCTCCAAAACCTTTTCCAAATTATTCAAAGCATCGTCTTCGTTTTCAGCCGGTATAATAACATCGTCAATGTACGGTAATGCGATACCTTCACGCGTCAGGTCTCTAAATATAGCGTTCACATGCCGTTGGAATACGCCTGGGGAGTTCGAAAGACCAAAGGGCACTTTCCTAAACTGATACTGCCCGTTATGGGTCACGAAGGACGTATACTTTCTACTGTCCTTGTGTACAGAAACATGGAAAAATCCATTACGCAAATCTATGGTACTAAAAATCTTTGCCGTTTGCAAACGATCTAATTGGTCTTCTATTAGTGGAAGTGGATATCGGTCGCGAACAATAACCTTATTGATCTTCCTAAAATCCACACATAGTCTGGGAGTAGAATCACGTTTTTTCGCCAATACAACTGCACTACAAAATTCAGATTCCGATGGTTCAACAATACCCTCATCTAACCACTGTTGAATTTGGTCGTCAACTATAGATCGTTCCCTTAAAGGAAGTCGTCTCGGATTGCAATATATTGGTGTTTCGTCTTTTAGAATAATGCGCATATCTACACTTGTTGTTTTAGTTTTTGCCGGTTTATACTCCATAATCTTCTTAGTTACGATTGCCTTTGCCTTATCGCTAGCCGTTTCACCAATGTTTAGTACAGGTTCATTTGCAAGGTCAATTCTCATCATCATGTGGACATCATCGTCATCATTCTTCTCGATTTTTACGATATTAAAACCCTCTGGGGTAATGCGTATATCAGCCTGTAAGCAAAGCGGTCTACCTAGGACTATATTAACGTCCATACAATCATCTGGTACTACATGAAACGTCAAGTTGAAACAGCTCCCATCAATGGTCACTTTAAAGACTGTGTTACCAATTGGCCTTATTCTATTATTCTTTCTGTCATGACCAAAGCCGCTCAAATAAAAATTAGATTCCGTCAAAATATAATTTGGTGATGACTTCTTTAATTTATTGAAAATGGACTCCTTCATTATATTAAATTTACTGCCCGTATCGAAAAGAGCATTTGTCATTGCGTCGTCAATTTCAATTTGTTTTACCATAATGTCACCACATTCAGTTAATAAACGAACATTTGACTCACCTTTCTTCTGAGGGCAATCCCTCGAGATATGACCAAATTTATCACAATTAAAACATTTGGTACCTTTTGACTTATTTTGGCATTCGTTAGACTTGTGACCTTTGTTACCACAATTAAAGCATTTTATTTCAGGCTTTTTGTCCTTGGCTAAATTCTTGTCGTTTGCCTTAGATTCAGGTCTACGCCTATTGGATGACTTGTTCATCGTCTCGTAATACTGTAGCTTATCTTTAAACTCTCTAGAACCATTTGCGCCATACAAAATCATTTTGTTTACCTCACTGTCGTTTATTCCATCGATGACATATTGCATTAGTGAATTAAAATCAATGTTTCCTCTAGCCGCCAGTTCCTTCATCTTCAAATAATATTCATGGATGTTTTCCTCTTTCTTCATTTTACGTTCACTCAACATTTTATGAAGCTGAATACTGCTGGTGCGGGCCTCGAATTCGTCTAGCAGTGCACTCTTAAGTCTAGCGTACGTTGTAACACCCTTTTCACTTGAAATGAACAGCTTTGCTACGCCCTTCAGTGACTTTTTCATAAAAACGTACTTTTGAAACTCATCCCATCGCATCACAGCTGCCGTCTCTTCAAATTCTTCCATCCAGGAATTAATTGGCAAGCTATTGGTTCCATCAAAACATCTTATAGAATCTTCTATATCTCGAAAGCTCATTGAAAATTTCGTTCTACTAAAATTTATATCACGTTCAACGTTGTGCTGCGTGTAGCCATCGTTGTAATTATTGTTGCGTCGTTGACGCTGTTGTCTGTCGCCGTCGTTTTGTGTATCAAAATTATTACTGCGTCGTAAACACCGTCGTTGGTTATACTCATCATAGTCGCCGTTACTACGTTGAATTATTCGCTGTCTGCTGCCGTCGTTCTGCCCATAGGCATCCAAGTTTAAACCACAAGCGCTTGCACCTATTTCACTTATTTTCATAGCACTATCTGCTACAATTCTGTTGTTGTTGTTCTGCACCACTGTGTTGTCAGCATCATAATCATCTTCGTCGTCATGAGTATCATCATCGTCGTCAACGTGCTTTAAACATAGTAACTGATTCTTAAGCAGATTGCCGTATATGTGATCAAACAAGTTGTCAATGTTGTAGTCTAAATTGAGTAAATTGCATACGCACACTAAGTCTGCAATACTTAAATTCTCCTTTACATACATCTCTTTGTTTTTGTAGTACTCGTCATCTCCCACAAAACCTTCAAATTGTCTCAATCGTTGTCTGTTGCCGCGGTCGCCTTCGTTCTCAAAAACAAACTTATGCAGTGCCACTACTACTGTACGTGAATTTGTCGCCAAATTATTACGCACACACTCAAAATCACCCAAACACGGCATTGTTGTTATTGGTTTCTATTATACTCTTTTAATTTTTTGCAACATAAAAAAACTGCACAAACACCAAACAATGTTTCTGTGTCGTTAACGTTCTAAAAAAAAAAATTCCTCTGCCACAAACACACACACTACTACAGCCTTACTGATTGTTCACCGCGATTCAGTAAACAGTGGCCGCGTCTAAGAACAAGTTTTTCTTTACATTAACCACCACAGAGACTTTTTTCCGTTACTTTTTTTTCTTTTTACTAATTCGTTCCTTTACTCAAAAAATTAACACGAATTTTACGATTTCGGACGAGTCCCCAAATTTATAGTTTCTTTATTAAGACACGATTAAATAATGAGTTCAGTTTTTCTTTATTAGATATAAAGAACAAAAATGTTTAGTTTCTAGGGGTTTTTTTTTTTATAATAAAATAAGAATTCAATTTCACAATATAAAGTTTGATGCGCGACTGCGTGTTTAATGTTCAACGGTTGCAACAAGACTAGCTTCGTCGAGTTGTTAGTTCTCAAGGGAGAGAGAGTGTGCAAATTCTCTTCCCACATATATATAAATGCATAATATGAAACCAAATAAGAGCTGGATGACTTAAATAAAAACCCTCACCTGTTTAATTTGGCTTTTGTCGCTTACAATATAATCGCAACAGCAGCTCTAATCACAGAAATGTCAAATGTTTTTATAATGTTGTTAAATCAATACCATCTGCATAAAAACGTTTAAAAGTTTGCAAATTTTCACAATTTTTTGTAAACATTGGTGGGAAAAGTTTCTGAAATAAAAATGCAAATGAAATAGTGAGCATAACGGCCCAAATACACGTATCAAAATACTCATCAAGCATTGTGGTAGGGTTAGTAAAAATGTGTTTGTATGTGTATGTGTGACACCGACGATGCTGGATGAAAAATCCAAAAATTTAGACAAGACGGCGAATATTACGTCCAGTTCACGTACACGAGTGAATTCGCCTGCATGACAAGCATTTGGCAAGTGTATTTGGCCTGTAAGGCAATACAATGAGCGACCATGGGAGGAAAAGTCCTCTAGAACGATTTTTTATGGAGAATTAAAACCAATTTAGAATAGAAAAAGAAAATTTAATTTAGCGCTTGTAATATCTCCTTCAAAATTATTCGGAGTAAAATAATAATGGAGTGGTCTCCCACTGTTCCAAAATTCTGTTGATTACTTCTTGACGTTACAACCATCTTGTTGACAAATACTTGGAAATATTATGAGTTCGTTCCAAAATAATCTTGAATTGAGAGGAATTCGTCTCTTCTACAATGTAGAACTTTTGCAGAAGTGGTTTCCTATATCTTTTAAAAATCTGTCAATACCATCAGAAAATGCACGCTTATATGCTGCCGCTGATACTAAATTTAGAATGTGGCATAAGCAATCGTTCAATGAACAAGTGAAAAAATCTATTTACAATAGCGGAGTTCAGTGTTTCGTGCAAATGGTCTTGCAAAAGTACAAATGCAAAATATCATAGCTGTTTTGGTAAATTCAACAACATAAAGTAGAGCTTCCCTAAGATTTCATAAAAAAGCCACGACATTTTGCATTTTCGCAAGATTATTTGCACCAAACACTAAACTCCGCTGATAGTCATTGGACAGTAAATACGAGTTGCCATTTAATATCAGTTATAAATATGTAGGTTTGAAAAATTTGGAAATAGTACCAAATCAGTCACGGGGGTACCAGCGTACTTTTTAGTTTCGAATTGTACCAAAAAAAGTACAATTGTACCAACTTTATCAACCCTGATACAAACAGATCTTTTAATGATTTTAACGTCGTTTTCAATGAAAAATCCAAGTGTCTATAAATCACAAACAATAAATTCTAGCAATAATTTCAGTAAATTGGTCTTTTGGCTTTCTTTGAGCATTTTTAAAAGCAAATTTCTCATACATATTAATCACAAATTTAAACAAAAATTTTTATATTTTTGAATTTTAATTTTTAATTTATTTTTGTATTAACGTTTCTTACAAACTGACATTAATTGTTTAAAATTACACAAAAGTAAAAAAAGGGGCTTCATGCAACAAGACTCGTAAGTTTGCGCATTTGCACAAATGGCAATTTTAAGCGACATCATGAGGACCCTTATTGTATTTTTAGAAAATAAAAATTTTTAATTTTATTATATTCATTCGTATAGAGGTATATTGAAGTCGTTTCCGGGCCCACTAAACGTTATCGGATTCGTTACAAATTTTACTTCTTTACTTTTTTAACGTAAATGAACAAAAATTTGCCCGGCGAACTGGAATCAAAACACTTTTAAATTTGGCCATACGAATTAGAACACCTTTAATGGACGTCCTACCTTTTACTATCGGCAAGTTGTAATAATGGCCCTTAAAATAATAAATGTGTATCTCTCTAATAAACGGACAAAAACAAAGCGACGGTCAGTCTCCGGTCATGGAAGGTTTCACTGTACAGCCTATTAATAATTGACGACGTTAATTCTTTATTTAAATGGCTTTTCGTAAAGTAATATGATTACAGAGAAAAAATTAAATCCATCAGCGGCAACTAAACCCTCTCAAGATGTTAAGGTTTGGAAATTTTCTAAATAAACTAGACCGAGATAGAATTGTTTCCATATATATTACACAATTTAATCTAATTAATATTTTTTTGCTGGGCTGTGGAGACACCTCAAACAAAAATAAGTAGTTGTTGAGTACGTTACCAGTATGTAACTAATAAGTAGTTATTGAGCTGATGATCAGTAAGCAAATGTTTAGTAGTAAAAACAATAGAGGTAATAAGCAGTTGCTAAGGTCCTTACTAGTAAGTACTTATTAAAGTTTTCAGAATAATGACAACTACTTACCATGTAACGTATGAAATAACTACCACCTATTCCTTTAAATCAAAAAGTTTTTCCTGGGATTTTAAGTATTGTGCATTGCCTCCTTCATTCTATCTCTTTCTCAAATAAAAACATAAGATGAACTTTTCCATTTGTTTTTCCCCTTTTTCCGTTTCCGAGTCTGGACGAGCACTTGGAAATTAATTTCTTAATAATAATATTATTTTTTGCCATTAACGCTTAATCAAAAAATCTTGTCTTTGTATAAGACATGCATTTCTTCATAGTATCATGCGTTGCTTTCCTGAATTGGTTTGTATTGTTTATTGATTTTTATGGTCAGGATCGACTTTTGAGATTGTATTCCTAAGCATAAAATAGGGCAATAAAACCATTCTCACATTGATATATGCTTGTCTCTTTCTGCCTATCCATTTGTTTGGAAACAAGGATTAGCCATTCGTGGCTAAATCGGCAGAATAGAGCGGATGAGGGAGCAATTTGTAAGTTAATTCATGGATCTTTGTCTTAGGGCAGTGTTGACCTTGTGGTCAAGTAGTGGAAAATTGAAAAAGTCGTATATCAAGAAAAAATTGCAGCGCGCCGTTTTTAATCAACACATTTAATATTAAAATTGATATCAAAAATTTTAAGCCCCTTCGTTTCACGTTTGGAACACTCTGTATTTGCTGCAATGATGTTGTTAAAAATCAGATTTTATAGATCATTATATTTATAATGTTTTTTCTTTTCAATAATAATTTCATTTACCGTTATAGGGCGCTCATGCAAAAGGAAAAAGTTTAAATAACTTAAGGGAACATGTTAATGAAACAAGAATTTGATTTTTTTTAATCAGTCACTTTTCGTACAAACGAGTTTAGAAGATTTTAAGATAAGAGCTCTGTTGAAATTAAATCGTGAACAAATTTCAAATACTTTTTTAAAAAAGAAAAGCAGTATGAGAAAAAAAATTTATAAAAAATTTTCCTTGAATAAATGATCCTTTTGGTCACCCTAATGTCCTACTTAAATAAATCAGACGTATGCACCACTTTCCAGTTAGTACTTGATTTTTCTCTATTAAGAATTTTATTACTGCTTGCAAATTCATGTTGCCTTTTGTTTTATGTCTGTCATTCTTAACATCCATTTCAATCTTTTAAACTGCAATAAAGTCAATAATAACGAGCATGTTTATGACTTTGAAGCGAATTATAATGATGATAATGATGACGATGGGGATGGAAAGATTAGCTGCGGTAGTAATGATTATATATGTATGTATACTAAAAGTTATTGAATAGATATTCCATGGCATAAATGATTGTTACAGCTACTAAGTTATAAGCAGGGGTAATTTTTCATGCTTTTTGATTGAAAAATAAGCTTTGACTTATTTCGCAACATTTCTGTAAAAGTGCAGCATATGTATATGAAAATGTTATGCACATAAGTCCAGTTTGCTATAAAGTCCCCCTTCATATTATGAAACTTACGAAAACGCAGAAACTTCTCTTTTGAAAGTCATCGTCCAGACCTGCAATCAGCGTTACCGTCGGATATTTTCAAAAAGTACCATAAAAAGGGAAATTTATAAGAAAGTGGCACCAAAAAGGAGATTTAAGAAATAAAGAGGGACACTTCTTTAAAAATCAGAATAAGTAGACCTGATAATGTTTTCCACGTATTTCGTTCAATTTATTTAAAATTTCAAATAACATTTTATAAATGGTAAAATAAAATTCAAAGGCTTTTACATTTTACCATAACTTGAGATCGATTTAACCGATTTTCTCAAAACAATTACAGATGCTTATTAATAAAATTTACTTTTTTTTATTTTCAACTGTTTTGAAATAATTCAAAAATTATTAGCGATATATTTTTTTTTTGCAAAATTAGTACTTTTTTTGTTTTAAAAAATGTATACATACATACATAAATGATAAGGATAGAAATTTGAAACTTTTTTAAAAGCCACGTATATTACGAATAAAATACGGTATACATACATATATCATGAAAATCGTAGGACAAATGTTAATTTTATGTTTAATTCATTGTTGCGAGTCAGTCCTCACTCTAACCACAAGCTAGCTCATTATGAGTTAGCTTGTAGTGCATAAAATAACTTGACAAATTTTTCTCAGTTTACTATAAACAAAAAATATTTCATCAAAATAAAGTTTCAACTGTATTGTTCATGTTTTTTAATTTTTGTTTATTTCTGTATCAGATTAGAGTTATTTCTGAAGTTAGTTAAAAATGAGTTTTGTATAAGTCGGCCTAAGCTCATAAAAGTCCGACAGGGTACATATGTACATATGTACATACATACATATATACCTTCTTAACAATTTTAAATCAATATTTCCGGTTAAGTGTAATTTTAGTACAATTTAACAAGCTTTTTTATATTAAATGACGTTTTTAAAAAATGAAAAGTAGTTTAAAATTAAATTAATTTTTTTGACAGTTAAAGATTGCCATATGAATTTGTGTTTTATAAATATCCAAAAAAGGAATATATAAAATAAATTAAAATTCAGTTAAAAACTGGCCTACATATTTTTCATTTATTTTTAACGAAAAGTTCTTTTAATTTTTACTGTTAAAAATTCAACCCCATGTTCCGTAAAAACAAATAAATTTTCAAATATTTTATATAAATTAACTATCAAAAAATTAACTGAATATTCCGAAAAAACAACGAAATATTCAGTTGTTTTTTTAAATTCAGTAATTTTCGTTAACCCCACAAAAGAGCCGAATATCTAAAAAAACACTAGACAGTCACCTGTCCACTTGTTTTTCTAATGAGAGAGAGAACATTATTGTTTAATTACCCTGTCACACACGCCTGTTTTACTCTTGTTGTACTGACCTCGTTTGTTTACAGAAGAACTCACAATCATAAGATACAAGCAGCATGACCGATATGGTTTCGCAATTATTTTACTTTAAAAGTTTAATGTATTTAACTAAATCATTTTAACAAATAGAAAATGGGAATTTGGTACACAAACCAAGCAATCGTTTTTCAAAGATAAGTAAAAACAAATTTTTGGTAGTTAAATTATATAAAATAACTGAATATTTCTTTGTTTTTACGGAATATGTAGTTAATTTTTTGACAGTTAATTTATATAAAATAACTGAAATTTCATTTGTTTTACGGAATTCGCAATTGAATTTTTGACAGTAAAAATAAAATGAACTTTTTATGACTTTACATTACATTTTTATTCAATTTTACATACATAAAGAAGAATTTAACTTAATCAACGGACAATATAAACTGAAAATCTAATCTAATCCCGCGAAGCTTTATGCTTGTCTGCAGGAAAGAAACCAGTGTCTCTGGCGGGAATCGAACCCGCAACCCCGGCGTTGATAGACTAGCTCGCTACTAGCTAGCCTACCGGGGCACTTGTTGTGCACTTAGTTTTTTAAATAACTGTTAGTAAAAGTATACAAAAGTGCCAAGAATTGCAAAATGTATCACATTTGGGTGCATTTTGTAAAAGTTGCAAAATAGTATCCAAGCAGTCGAAAAAGTGGTAAATTGCTACTTTAGAAGCACCAACGGTAACGCTGCCTGCAATTTTCGTTGCAGGAATTATTGAGTTTATTGGTAAGAGAGGTGAGAAGATTGGAAAAATGTACTCAGTTTTATGTGCTATAAAAATCTGTTTTGTTTTGTTATTCTCCTACTTTTCAGCTTGAAGTTGGCTAAAGGTGTATTTGTATTTATATATAAAACGAGCTTCACCCGGTGCGCTTTGCAACCCCCATAACAAAGCATCTTGTACTAAATTTAAATGCTTTTACAGTAACCGTTCTACAGATATACAGAAATTTCAAGTGTATTTGTATGGCAGGTGCCATGCCCATTTTCAATAGGCACATGGTTACATGGACAGCCAGCCAGCCAGCCAGCGTTAGATCAACTCAGAAAGTGATTCTAAGTCGATCGGTATACTTTAAGGTGGGTCTTGGACCAATATTTTAAGGCGTTACAAACATCAGCACTAATACATAATACCCTCTTCACTATTGTGGTGTGGGTATACTTATTACAAAAGTCATTTATGTATAACACTGTACGACACGATTTTTCACCCATTATCAAACTGACAAGTTTCTTAAAATTGTTTCGGGTTTTTGCTAGCAATTCAATTTTTTATGTGAAACCTGCAATCTATCAATTCGGATTGCCCACACCAGTTGACCGAGACGCCAGATATATGTGTCCTTTTCTGAGAGTGTGCCCAAACCATTTTCACATTCTTCGTTTTATAATCGTTTGTATGGGCTCTACGTTGTATTTTCTATATATGTAGTTCGATTTTAAATGTAGCACAAGCAGCGGTTTGTAAAACCTTGTAATTTACTCAAACTCAACCTGTTTGTGACCGATTACAAAAGAGTTATTGCTCGCGGTTCTTATTTTCATTGCCTTTGTTCTTCCGTGTTAATTTTAAGGCCAGCACTTGCTGAGTGGGGAACTAAGTCATCAAATTTTAATTGCATATCCAATTCTTTAGTGGGCAGAAAAGAGATTTAGTTAGCGTAGCCTTAATCCTCGAGATCACAGGTTAAGGTCCATTGGATACCGCGTCGATTAGTTGCGATCGTATTTTCAAGGAAACAGTAGGCCTCCCTGTCTAACAAATAATTTCGAAAAAAATAGTTCTGAGAGCCGAATGCTATATAAGACTCTGCATAGAAAGTCATCATAACCGTAGTGTATGCAACATAAAAAGGTGTCTTTAGCATATCCTTTGCTTAAAGACAACATCTTTCCAAAGAAAATCTTTATTCATTTGTTTTGTAAAAAATTTCGTAATAAAAAGTCCATTTGCAAAGAGTTCGCATGAAAAGATTTCCTTTATTAAAGGTTTGTTATTTAATAGTTAATAAAGAATTTTATTAAAACTCGTATCATGTCAAAACACATAAAACCAACACTGAGACCAGGAATGACGAGTTTCATGTGAACAATAACAAAATGCCACCGTTTCTGAAAAAAATTCCATTTCGCTTTTTTTTCTACAAAAGTGCCAAAAAAACACCAAAATGTATTTTAATACATTAAAAAAAAATTCAACAAAAAAAACTTGCATAAAAGAAACGACTTGACTAATGGTAACGCTGCTTTCAAAGCAAATCTCATTTTGCCAGTGATGTCACAAAAATAATTTACATCGAAAGACGTAAAATCGAATACAAAGAGAAAGAAACATCTTGCAAAGCTGTTGATTTTCAGCCTTATGTTTTTCTTAAAGGAAAATTTTAACATCTTCGTTAGTTGGTGGAAGCTGTTAGATGTTTACAGGTGTGAGAAGGCTTTTAGATCGACATTGAAATTAATTTGGAGTCGGTTGGTAGATAGGACGAAGATTTCCATATAAACAAACTTCAAGACAAATCCTAAATAAATGTTTTACATAAACAAATCAATTTTGAATATTCAAGATGTGTTTGTTCTTTCCATTACTTGACCTTGCCAATGTTATCTGCACGATAGCGGAAACAAGAGATGGACTGAGAAGTAGTAAGATCGGATTTTTAATTAAAATCTGTCTTTCAAACTACGGTGTTACGGTAAAAGTCGGTAGCATTTTTTTGATATAAAAAAAAACAAATTTAAATTATTTTCTACCTCGTCTAACGAGATTAAGTGTTAAATTTAAATAAGTTCTAGTTGCAGAAACAAAATCATATATTTCACATAGAGCAAGTAATTTTCCTTTGTTTTATTAATAAAAAAAGGTGAACAAAGTAAGTAAAAAGTAATTAGAGACCAGGGAAAATAAAAAGGAAACGAAAATACAGGAAAATATATAAACAAGTGTAAATAGAAGAAATAACGATTACATAGAAATGGGTATTTTAATGTTTGGTTTCAGTTTTACAAAACCAAAAAAAAAAGGAAAAGAGAAGAATGGATTACGGGAAGTCATATGAACATTACTCGTATACTTGTAATAAAAATACTAAAATACTTTAAATGGTTAAATTTACTAACAGTGAAGAAAACGAGGAAATAGTTTTTATTCGTATTTATTTTTTGGCCAATTAATTATTAATTTTCAGTTATTTTTCTTTTTAAGCTAATGAGACCTAATGAAGTTGATGTAAATAAAAACAAATTCATTACATTTCACCCGACGTTTCGTCACTTTTTCTATTTAAATAAAAATAATAAAATGACAATATTAATACAAAATATTTTTCACAACAAGCAAAGTTTTTAATTAAATTTTTAACCAAAAGCCATTTCAATGTTTCGTCTTCATAATTTCAGTATCAGTATTTCAATTTTGTAGGTTTTAGTAATAGAACTAATCTAATTGAAACTATTATTATATAAATTTGATACCTTGGCAGCCAGTGCTAGCGTTATATATTAATTTTACCCTTCACCGAAAATAAAATAAAAGGGAATATTAAAGATTAGGGTGATATATATTTAGTTCACATAAGCACTGTTAAATTTTGTAATTGAAATTCAACCCAATCGGCCCACAAGTGGTTGAGATATAAGCAAAAAAAGACGACTGCGCCTAATTCTACCAATAAATCCCTTGTTATATATACCTAGAGAACAGCAAGAGCCAAAGTTTCCAAATAATGTACAAGCGAATTATTATCAATACATAATATTAGGCAAAATGTGAGCGGGATTGAAGAAGTGGGCGTGTCACTTTCCAAAAGGAGACATTATATATTTTTCTATGTCTGGCGAAACGGCAAGAACCAAAGTTTCCAAATAAGGTACAAGCATATAAGTTGCCAATACATAATATCCGGTAAAATGTGGGTGCGATTGGAAAAGTGGGCGTGGAATTTACCATGCAAAGACATTGTAGAATACTGTATATCTAGAGTACGGCAAGAGCCAAAGTATACAAATTAGGTACACACATGTTAGTTATCAGTGGATATCATTCGACAAAATGTGGGCGGGAATAGAGACGTGGGCGTGGCACAAAATATATTTTTTGTATATCTTCAAAAAAGAAAGATTAAAATTTTTCAAGTTTGGTACTCACAGTTAGGTTATCAATATACAACATCTCTAGTATGGGCGGGATTGGGGAAGTAGGCGTGGCACTTCTCGAAATAAGGCAATATAGATTGCTGTACATTTGGGGAACGGAAGAAGCTAAAGCTTCTAAATCTGGTGCAAGGATCTTGATTATCAATACACAACATCCGACAATATATAAGCGGGATTGGTGAAGAGGGCGTGGCACTTCCCATACAAATACGCTATAGATTTCTGTATATCTGTATAGAACTGCAAGAGTCACAAATTTCAAATAAGAAACAATGATTTTGGTTATCAATACACAACATTCGACAACAAATGGGCGGGTTTGGAAAATATAGTTGTATTTATATCTAAATAACGGTATTTATGTATTTTTCTGTTCTCATCACGCCATAGTGAAGCGTATAAAAGATTCGGCATAACCGAATTTAGACAGCACTCTTACTTGTTTTGTACATATTTACATAGTTTCAATATTAAATAAATAAATAAATAATAACTCAAAATATTTCTTTATTTAAGCCCACTGTGTCCTACATATAAAACTATATACTAAGACACATTTTTAAAATCGTATAAAGTTTTACTTGCAGATTTATTTTTATTCACATTTAATTGTTCACCAAGGAATTTGTTAAAACCTTAATGTCCTGAAAAAAATAAAAGAATTATTTTCTAAAACAAAATATCCGAATAATGGCAAATAATGGGATGGTAGACTTTTATTTATTTTTTCCCAAAAAGGTACAAAAAAGGTTAATGAGAAGTTAAATTTGACCATAATGAATTTCTTTGCTCCAATCAACATTCACATTGTTTGTTAGAAATTAACAAAAATGAATAATAAAAAGGAATTTATTTTCTAATGAAAACCGTAATGAAAAACAAGAAAATCTCTAAGATTAAAAGATAATTAACTAACTAAACTAAAATCTAAGTAATCTATGTCTTTGATTTATATATTTTAATGAGAGATGGATGGACAAATAAAATTTAGTTAGTTTGATTAAAATTAATTAGTTTCTTTTTTTATTTAATAAATGTTACAAATGCAATAACAAATTATATCGATGGCATTTTGACAAAACATCTTAAGTCGAGATAAGAATAGCAAAAA
Organism: Pollenia labialis; assembly: GCA_949318255.1. Classification (NCBI taxonomy): domain Eukaryota; kingdom Metazoa; phylum Arthropoda; class Insecta; order Diptera; family Polleniidae; genus Pollenia; species Pollenia labialis. The sequence continues at coordinate 72,036,148 of OX439142.1, forward strand.
GTTTTTAAAAACAAAACTCCGTGAAAAAATAATTTTAATTAAATAATAAAATAAACCAAAATTAAAGAAAAGTTTTTTTTAAAAAATCGTAAGCAAAAATGTTTTTTGAATCACAGTTTATATGGTTAAAATATTTTTTCAAATTTCTAAATTTGACTTAAGATGTTTTGTCAAAATGGCACAGAGTAGTGTAGAACTTCAGCTCCTTGTAGTGTAACATATGGGAGTCTTTGGGAAGAAATGAACCCTTAATCCTCGCTAAAATAGACTAACTGACCACCTTGACTACCATATAAATTATATTAAAGGACTCTTCAATATTTAAGAATTTAATTGGTACGTTGTTGAACCATATTCAAACTGCAACTTTGAAACAATTGTGTAAGGCATATTAGGTCTTTCCGAATCTGTGAAACGACAGACATATTTAATGGGTTGAATGGCTAATAAATCAGTTAATGCGCAATTACTGGATTAGTTGAACTAAACTTAAATTTATATGAAGCTTAAACTCAATAGCTGTAAATCAGTGTCACATATATTATATGTAGTTAAAAAAATAATATTGTGGCAACACTACCACACATGTCCCAGCCAGAAAAATAATCCGACGTCTTCCAGATATCTAGGAGAAAAGCCGACAAAAAAGTCGAAATCGTATACGAATTCTGTCAGATTTCTGACGCAAAAATTTATGAAGTGGTTGATATGAATTCTGTCAGACATTTTGTGGGAAATTCGGGTTTTTTTGCAGGCATTTCAGATAGATATCCGACAGAAATCGAATGAAAAAGGCATGGAAAATTCGGATATATTAGCCGATATTCTTACTGTTTTCTGACAGATAGCTGATCGACTCATTGCACAGATTTCTTACAGAAACCTAAGGAATGTCCTGCAGAAATATGATCAAAAGTTTTTTAAAATTATCAATAAGTAGTAGTTTCAAAACTAGTCCACTAGAGTATGTATGATCATTGAGTAGTTTTAAGACTGTTCCGTTGTAATGCAAAACTCCACTTTTTACCATATATTTGGAGTATTTTTGGAGTACTCCTACTCCTTTATGGACTACTCTTTACATGCATGTATGGACTAGTCTCGTTGTATGCAGGGCACATACAATTTAAATTTTATTTTGCAGCTTTTCACTCCTAGCTCTTAAAAAATATGTAAAATATATCCCTAAATAGCATTACTATCTGCATGACTAAGCCCGTCCCTTTAAAATTGTGTTTCAAAAGTTAAAAACCAAAAATTTAGTATACACTCATTATGGTGAATTTTTGCTTTTAATTTCTAATTATATACCAAAATAAAATGGTTAACGATTATTACTTGCACAAATACATAGAGACAACCATTCTCACATATGCACACTTTCATAAACAAAGGACCTTAAAAAATTAAAAAACCACAGTGTTGGGTACATGACACTTATTAAGATTTACAAAGCAAAATAAAAAAATACACAGTTTCGCATACACAAGCACTTGTTTTACAAAAGCATACCCAGCAAACATTAATGCAAATCTTCAAAAAAAGGATGCTATATAAAAAATTATATCAAATTTTTGATGGCCTCGTAGCCTCACTGGAGTAAGAGACTCAAGTCTGCTTCACTTCAGCGAGCTCGGTGAATTAAGTTAGAATAAAATCTATTTTTAAGACAATTCACAAGTGAATTCTTAATTATTCTATTTTTGATAAATCAAAGCAAAAAAAAAAAAATGCAAAATAAACTACCGACATGTGTCTCAAAGTCACTGAAGCACTTATTAGTCCCCAAATACGCCAAAGGTCAGGAAATTAATTACAACGACCTACAGTTCAGTACATGCAGGAAGTTCTGCAGGAAAAAGCTTCACCAAATGTAACTAATTGTGCAACAAATAAAAGCAATATATTCTATATACACTCTAAACCAGTTTTGTTGAAAATTAGGTCAATATAAGTAGGCAACACTTTACAGAATATTATCGACCTAAAATTACACAACTCCTTTTTTTTAACATTTTGTTGATTTTTGAACAAAACATGCTTAATATTGAGCAAAAAATGTCCAATTCTTTTAAACACATTGTGTGTAGTTCTCCCCCTTTTTATGTATACATACGTTTGATTTTAACAAGGTTTCCTTAAATAAAAATACATATCGCCACCTAATATGCAAAAGGGCGTAACAACAAAAAAATTCAAAATCGAGTTTTTGATTGATTATAATGCACTATACTAAATTACATGTCTCTCCAGAATTTTGAACTTATACGCCAAGAAAAAACGATTTTACAAACGAAATTTAAAAGGCCGTAACAACAAGTGTATAAATTTCAAAAACAAAAAGGCGTAACAACACACTTGAATGAAAAAAACTGACTCTTTATTTTGGAATAACTAAGTTGCCTACGATTTTTTTGTCAATTTGTGTTTGTAATTTTTTCGTTCAATGTTAACGGTAATATTTTGAGTGAGTGGTATTGTGAAAAAATTTAATAAATATTAAAATATTTGTAAAAAAAAAGTAAAATGGAAAATAATAATAATGAAACTGAACATAGTGCCAAAAAAACAATTAAAAGAGTGGAAAATAAAAGAAAACTTATGAATGGCAAAGCATACGAAGGATTTTCTATGGGAAAAGTATGTGAAAGAAATCCAAGATATTTAAAAGTGGGATGTTCATCAACTAATTGTGATAAAAGTAAAGTTCGGAAGTATTTTTTTTTTCTAAAATAAATTATTACATACATATTTAATGAATTTAATATTTGTTTAGTTTTTTATCATTTGAAATATTAAATTAATAGATATTTTAAAATATTTATGTACTCTTTTAATACAATGAATTTTAATAAATTTTGTTTTTAATAAACTTACTACAAAACATGTTTATTACTTAATAAAGTGGGAAGAATACTTATATTCTAAAAACAAAATCACCATTTCTCATGTTTAATGTTGTTACGTCTTTTTGTTTCAGAAAATCGAATGCCAAAAAGGCGTAACAAATATAACTTAAAAAATATTAACAAAAAATAAAAAAATCTTAAGAAATAAGTCTGTAGTCGTGTTTTAAGCAAGACAATAAAATATGTCTTTGAAATCTAAAATATCTTTAATTCTACAACGTTTTTTGCTTCTCCTATAAAAAAATAAAAAGTGTTGTTACGCCCTTTTGCATATTAGGTGACGATATGTTCAATTTATTATTCAAAATTATATTTGACTTTAATAATATTTATATACAGGAATAAGAAAAATAAACTTAAATTAATTTTCAGTGAAGTTTTTTTAAATACTGCCTGTTCATTTAAACCTGAATAACAGTTTTTTTGCGATTTGTTAATAAAAATTAATTCAAAAATTTAAAGTTTTTTGATATACTTTTCTTTTTAAATATTTATGAGAAAGAAACTGTTTTCCTGTTTTAATGAGTGGGCAGTTTCTATTTTAAACTTATTCCTAGTTACAATAGTAAATATTGTCAGCTTAAAAAAATAGATATTAAAATAAACATAAAAGATTTAATTCAAATTAAGTGAATAAAGTGTGCTCTTATTCACTAAAAAGTTAATAAAAATTCTTATTGCAGTTTCTTGACAATTTTATCTAGCTTGTGTATTAAAGAATTAATTTTTCTTAAATTATTTATATAAGTTTTTTGCCTCTCATTTGCGAAGGATAAAATCTAAAAAAATATCGCATTAGGAATTCAAAGGTTTGAGATATATATACCTTTGGGATAGACGATGTTAAATATATAATAGTAACAAAGTAATTCCAAAACAAGATCCAACAAATTAAAATTACCTGCCACCGACGTAACCTCCTTTGTATACATATGTATACATATTTCATTCTAAAAACGCCGTATAGGTTAACATTGCTGTCAAAAATGTTATAATAATGTTTGTAATAAACATGGTATAAAATCTTTTGCACATAAACAATGCGTAAAATAAAGAAATGTTTTCTTAATTTACATGTTTTTAATTAATTATATCTTGTTTCTTAATATTTTTACGTATGTGTCTTAAGCTGTTATGATACTTGCTATTTTTTGTATTTTTTCTATATTGGAGAACAGTGCAAATATATTTGCATATGAAAACTGACTAAGTGTAAAGAGTATGATTATATCATAAAAAATCTTGAAATGTCAAACAAATATACATGTGTTATCGATAAATAATCTAAGACTGTCAAAAAAAATATAAAATTTTTTAACTTAAAATTGACATTTCCAGATTAATTGTTAGCACTGTTGCCAATTTTTTTAGTTTTTGATCGAAAGAAACGGTTTTTAACTTTTTTTTTTCCGATTTTTAACTTTAATGGCGGTTTTTTGTGGGGAAAAACGTGGGCAGTATTGTTTGTTTTGTTTACATTTTTATCAAATTGTATTTCTTGTTCTTTCTCGCATTTGTTGTTTCATTCAGTCAATCCTAAAAAAATCCAATACAAAAAATAGCAAGTATCATAACACCTTTAGCGACACATATTGGAAGAATTTGTCATATTTTATGTCGGTATGAATCGGGTTAATAATTTTGAAATTTTTTTTTGCAAATCAATATCTAAACGAAATCAATAGTTTGTTTAAAAAGATCATACGATTTGGAAATTGTTAGAGAATCATAGTTAAACCACAGCATTTCAAATGTTTGACTTTTTGTTTGTTGGGTTATTTAGTTTTACTTCTGCAGGCATATCAAATTATAATGACTATCAGACTTAAATTCATTCATATGTATTTGTTTACATGCATGTATATTTATCAATGTGAGAAAGCTCATATGTCCTCATACGTGTATAATGTTAATCCATAAATTTATTCTGAAACATATTAGTGCTTCTGTGTGTGTGTGTGTGTTTTCTTGTTTGTCTATATTGGGGTATATTATAAAATTATGCAAAAATAAAAGATTATTTAATTAAAAAACATTATCTTACCATATGCTGAGGCCAAAACTTAAGCAAGTGAAAAATATTTTTTGGGTATTCAACGAATTGGTGAGACACTTTTTAATGCCTTTCAAGGGTCACACAGGTCTTAAGTATTTTTAGGAAAATGTTATGGCTTTTTTTAAAAAAAATTGCAAACAATAATTAGTTGGGAATAGCATTTTCGTCAAAAGTCTTAAGACTTGTGTGATAGTGTTAAACGACCTCGGGGTACACCTCCATCCGATGGTCCAGATTTTCGATGACGCTGAAGCATAATAATAATAATGTGTCTCATCACTGAAGATGATTTTCTTTGAAAATTGTGCCCATTGACAACGTTTGGCATGGTCAAGAGGCTTAAGTCAACTTAAGTCAACTGCACCTTGTAAGCGTGTTAATGAAAGTCTTAATGCTCAATGTTCATCATCGACGAGCATGAGGGGTGCAATTGTTGGGCACGACGACCAGTTAAGGTGGACGGCTCTTCAGCCACCCTATCGCGAACAGCAGCAATATTTTCTGCAGTACGAGCTGTACGAGCATGCACTGAGGTTTTCACATCTCCCACAGACCCTGTTTGCTCAAATTTTTGCACGAGTTTTCCGATTGTACGCACATTTGGACGGTTAAATTGACCGAAAAAATCACGAAGTGCACGATATGCACTTTGATTTGAACGCTGATTTTCATAAAAAGCTTGCATAACTTTAACGCGTTGCTAGATTGAGTATCATGGTTCAAATTGATTTAGTCTGAAATTGAGAAATGTCAAATGCGATGCAAAAAAAGCTTGACGATTAGGTGCGGTTGACATTCAACATCGGCCCTTAAAATTTAAACCCTTTACAATTAATGTTCCGATGCCGTCGACTTGTGTCAACGTCGACTTTCGTAATAGGGGGATTAAAGATTTGAAAAAATAATTGCCTCCTGTTAATTAAAGCGAAAGTTTTGTTTTTTGTATGGCAAAAAAATTTCAAGAGGCAAACATAAAATTCTAAACAAAATTATTGGTTACATGCGCCACATTGAAACTTTATTACCCAGTTTTCATAGGTAGAGTATCCGCATTAAAAGTCATATAAAAACTACCACGCAAAATAAAAAGTCAGATGACAACGTCGATAATGAGGGTGATATCTCTCTTATAATCTTCAACGCCAGTAGCGGGAGCACCACCATAAATTTCATAATTTTTATCGTACCCCAGTACATCAAAGCGAAATAAAATGATTTTATTACAAAATACACAAAATAACAACAACAAACAACATATACAAAAACAAATGTTGTGATACACAAGTAAAAATAAATAAATAAACGAATAAATTTGTTAATAAGTAAAGTAAGTAATAGATGAATAATTTATTTATTTAAGGACATTAAAACAGAATTTTATCAACGCATGTTAAACGTATTTATTTAATTCATTATTTATTCATTAGTTAATCTAATAAAGTTAGTTTAAATATGTAAAAATTTTAAATAAATACTTTGTGTGTATAAAAACGTAAATAGACATTGTTTTTTTTTTTTTTGTAGAAATTAAATCGATAACAAAAGCTACTTGCAATAATTTAAATCGTTTGAATAGGAATTTCCACCACACACAGTGGATGATTTTTGTATAAAACAGGAAAGCTGTGTTTAATATAAAGAAAATAGTACGATTTTGATTAAACTGTACATGTGTATAGTAGAAACACCGTTGTGTAAAGAAAAGAAAAGAAAGTAGAAATTCAGTCGGAACAGCCTTCAAACTGAACTTATGATTGAAGGATGCTCGTACTCGACTATCTAAGGGGGTGCATGACTGACCCCAATAAGGCCCCCGTCTTGTATCCGTGCTTGGAATTAGATAAGGAAGACGATTTCGTAGGTATAACGAGCACCTTCAATAAATCTGATGCCTGGTCACTATGCTTGTACAATCATAGAAAACTGCGTCTTCATATTGATGATGCCCTACCATCAGAATTGTTATATCCATGGTATTATAAATGGCATCAATGAGGCAACAAAAAATGCTATGACTACATTGGCATCAATTTGATGCCACATTTTGTGTATTATTAACATTATTTTCCAGGGACCGTAACTGTTATAACTTTTATCGTTAAAGTCAGAAAATAAAAGTTATTTTTTGACTTTTATTTTTTCGATAAAAACTAAAAGTTATTTTTGACTTTTGTTTTTTCAAGCAAAATTAAATGTTATTTTTGACTTTTATTTTTTCGAGCAGAAATAAAAGTTATTTTTTAACTTTTATTTTTTCTAGCAAAAATAACAGTTATTTTTGACTTTTATTATTTCGAGCATGAATAAAAGTTATTTTTTGAACTTTTATTTCTGCTCGAAAAAATAAAAGTCAAAAATAACTGTTATTTTTGCTAGAAAAAATAAAAGTTAAAAAATAACTTTTATTTTTGCTCAAAAAAATAAAAGTTAAAAAATAACTGTTATTTTTGCTCTAAAAAATTAAAATCAAAAAATAACTGTTATTTTTGCCTGAAAAAATAAAAATCAGATTTTAAAAAAGCATCGCATTTTCTGACAATTTGGTCCAAGACTTTCAAAATGGTATACTTGGTTTCATTCTCCGACATTTCCTTGAGGTTGCTTTTTTTAATCAAAAATCCAAAATTAACAGTTATTTTCGGTCCCTGTTATTTTCACGTTAAAAAGTAAAATAAGAAGCAAATTATTTTTGTTTAAATTATTAACTAAAAACATAAAGTTTTCAAAGTAAGAACCATATCGGGCATGCTGTTGTGTCTTATATTCGAGAGTGAAAGTGAAAAAAACATGTGTAACGGGTAAGCAAATAATAATAATCTCTCACTTTAACTTAAGTCAATCCAAATGACTCAATTTTTTTTATTAAACTGACGCCGATTCGGCATTTCTGTGATGCCGATATGTCATCCATTGATGACATAATTTTACCTAATGACAATTTGGCCAAGTGATGTTAAGGTTGACATCACATTGATCCAAAGTGTCAAGGGGTCACAAACGAAGACACTTGCCATAGTACCTGATGTGAAAATACGTTTGCGTTATGACGCCTTTTCTATCAGAGAACATCCAGTAATTAGTTTACGTTGAGTATCATTGGCAGCTACCATTATTTCTCTGTAGTCCGTTTGTTTCAATGAAGAAGTGGATCCCAATTTGTTCAGTGTCAGAAAAACGTATTTTGTCCCCAAGGGATGACACATTCATATAAGCAGTATACATTTCATGGGTTGATTCTCAGGTTTCTCGGTCAATCCATAATAATTTTATAGTATACCAACGTTGCACAAGTTACGCTTAAAGTTGCCAAAAAATGCTGCATCTTTAGGTTTTACACCAAATAAAATCTATTACATAGAAACAAGTATACACTTTGACGTCACCACTAACTGCGAAAACGGTTCGACAGATTTTAACCAAAATTTCAGGGTACGTTGGCGATAGTCTGTAGATGGTTTATATTTGCACGCACTCGGCCGAATGGTAACGGAGATATGGCATTTAGGTTTTCCTTTAAATCCCATACAAATAAATTTAATCTAAATGCCCTCCATTTCTCATATTATGATTTTTTATTGTCACTTGAAAAGTTTCCAAACTATATGATGTGTACAACGACATTCGGAATGGGTCGTTAAACATATTTGATATCGCTAGAGGGCGTAAAAGCTCTCCCTCCCTATATCTTCTTAACTAATCAACCGAGGCAGGCAAATATTGTAACATCTGGAAGGAACTATAGCCTATAATTTTACTTATTTATCGCGTGAAATAGGGCAAGAGGGATAAAGTGCCACCTCCCTATATCTTCTTAACTAATCCACCGGTTTTCTTAAAGTTTGGCATGCAGACACTGTTACATCTAAAGCAACTTTAAGATATGAATTTTTTTTAAATTCCAACCTTTAGGGCACATAATAGGGCAAAACGGGAAAAAAGCTCCCTCTACCCATGTCTTCTTAATTAAATATCCGATGATAGTTTCATGTCTTGAAGGAACTAAAGGCTTTAAATTTTCACATTTACGGCGTAAAATAATGCAAGAGGGTAAAAGCACCCCCTTCTATACCTTCTCAAATAGTGACCCGATTCCCTTAAAAATCGTATGTATTTTGTTGACAAATTTTTTTCTCCGTTTATTCTACTTCGGAATTTGAATGGCTCCTGCAATGGTACACGATTGGTCGTTAAAAAAATGATGAGAAACTTTATCGAAGCTACCATTTTGAATGGTAAATTCCGAGACGAAAATGTTTTGCCGGCACGAACTCCGATTATTCACACAGACGTCCTAATTAAATCAAACGCGTTCAATTTCCTTTTAGGATGGCATTTGCAACGACAATCAATAAGTCGCAAGGCTAACCGATGTCTGTTTGCGGCTTAGAATTGAGCACACAATGCAAGGACAATTATACGTGGCATATTCTAGCGTCGGCAAGCAATCGAACTTATTTTTGCTGGCTAAAGACGGACTGACTTCCTAATGAAAATTGATTATCTCTGTTTGAGTTTTATACTTCTGGATAAAAAATACATAATTTTTTATGTTTAACTTTTGAATATGTAACAAACATAAATAAATGGATAATTGTTTTTTTTATCGCCGATCATGGTATAAACTTTAACAATATCAATAATTAGAATTGTGGTTATTTTTTTGAACTATTTATGGGTTTTAATCCAAATTTTTAATATTTTAATCAGGCTTAAGTTCATCAAATTTAATTTTCATTAAATTATTTTTATGAAGAAAGGAATTTTACAACATGAAAATTAATTAAAATTGTTATTGATAATCATTCATTCTTGACTGACCTGAGATTCGAACCCAGGCGGCTGGTTACCATGACATGTTTCGATCGCAACCACTCGATCTCCTCAGATGGATTTGCCGTCTTACACTCGCAGCCATCGACGACTGCTGACGTCAATAGTCAAACATCAATCCTTAAACCAAATTGTATTTTAACCTTTGGTAGATCGAAATTTGTTTTTTTGAATGATTATTCATTTTAATTGATTTTACATGTTTGTCCTAACTTCTGTTTTTTTTTTTTTTTTTTTTTTATACAATATCTTTATACTTTATCTACGTTTATACTAAAAAGCGCTTCATTCATGTTTCTTTCACCACAAACTCCATCCGATGGTCCAGATTTTCGGTGACACTGAGGCATAATTGCGGTTCTATGCCGCAAATGCGCCGAATTGAAGATGCTTTAGTTCTTGAGCCAATTGCACCTTGTAAGCGTGTAAATACAAGTCTTAATGCATAATGTTCATCAACGACGAGCGTGAGAGGTGCAATTGTCGGGCACGAAGACGAATTGAGGTGCCAGCCACACTATCGCGAACAGCAGCAATATTTTCTGCAGTACGACCTCAAATTTTGCACGATTTTTCCGTTTGTACGCACATTTGGACGATTAAATTGACCGAAAAAATCACAAAGTTCACGATATGCATTTTGATTTGAACGTCCATTTTCATAAAAAGCCTGAATAGCTTTAACGCGTTAATCGATTGTGAATCTTTCCATAGTTCAAGTTGAATTAGTCTGAAATTGAGAAATGTCAAATGAAATGCAAAAAAATATATGATGTGTAGGTGTGGTTCACAATGTGAACTTCACATTCAACATCGGCCCTTAAAATTTAACCACCCGTTATAAGTTTCCATAATTGTAAATGACAAATCTCGGATATATGAAATATTTAAAAATGTTGACTTAATTGCGACCTGTTATAATTTTGATTTGCCAGGTTCATGATTCTTGCAAATTTGTTTTAATTTACTGTGGTGTAGGGTATCAAATGGTCCGGCTTGAACAATGTAACTTTCTTACTTGTTATATGTAAGATTATCATATAGTTCTCCCTTTTCTGTTGCCGTGCTTTTATTCAAACTTATTGCGCTAAGAATTAAAAATTTGGCACGACTGAATGTAGGATTTAATTCTTTTTACAGTGTACAACAACTCCTCTTATTAGTTTTCCAATTAGAAATTAAGTTTTAGTACCTCAAAATCTTAACAATATTTAAAATACTTGCGATACCAACTTTTTCTTCATATTTAATTGTCCCCTTTTAAAGGCCAAATAAGCTAAACCTTTTATGGCTTTCTTCATTCTTTTTTTTTAATTATAAATATTTCTTTACGGACCTGACATAAATTTCCATTTTGTATCTTCCATACATTTCAAAGCCGTAGTCGTATTGCACAATTTTTAATTTCATTTTCTATTATAAATTCTGGTGGGAAAAAATAAAAAAACGAAACTATATTTCGTTGCAATAAAAAACAAATTTTAATGGCAAGTTTGTGCAAAGTTTTAACATTTTAAATCTATTTCATTTTTAATTTTCATCTTTATCTATGTATGTGTATAAGCAGTACGCTTGTATATGTGAATTGGTATATAGAGGAGTGTGTGTATGTGTTTGTCTGCTTAATATAGCAAATTCACATTTGGGCACAACTTTTTCTATGCCAGTCTAAAAAAAAAGAAAGAAAGAAACGCCAAATAGATTTTTCTACTTCCTATTTTGCTTTAACTTTGGCTTTAATCCAAAATAATAATAATAATGATAAGCCATAAATTCCTTTAGAGTGAAAGAAAGAAAAAGTATAGAATCTGAAAAAAAGTTATTAAAAAAAGGACGACTAAAAAACATCGCATAAAATTAGAAAATGAAAGCTACGAAAATTTTTGTGTCATAATAGTATTTTATGTAAATATGAATAAAAATAAAGGAATACCAGCAATATTGTTACCAAACTTACTCATACATGGTAACTTTAGAACATTAAGGTGTTTCGCTGTCCTAGATTTGGCTTATAGTTAGCGAAGACTCTTAGAGCCTTTATATTTACTCCTTCCTTGTAGTCTTTTTAAATTGCATTTCTTTTTTAACAAAATAATTTAGCCTTGTTTACTTTGCTGGAATACAAAACATTTAAATCGTTTACAGTAAACAGGACAATAACGAACAAATGTATCCTTTTTTTCGTCATAGTAAAATTGCCAGAGTTTGAGTTTGTTAAGTGACAGAGGAATCGTGTAAGAGGGAAAATAGCATTGGATATGTAAACATTTTGTTGCCAAATTACTTCAAGTACCTTTAACGGTTAAATAAATAAATAATAGAAAAATACATAAATGTCAGTCAGTTTTCTTGCTGCAGCAGCTTGAGTACGGAAGGAACAACGAGCCAAGCAGAATTGTTCATAACATTCGCAATAGAAGGTCTTACAAACATTTGATAATACAAATTAAAATGTTGACTTCATTTTAAGAGAATTTTGGCATTAAAACGTGTGTGAAGATAAATATGAAACGTTAAATTCATATTTAAAAAATATCGCATGCGATAAAAAATATCGCATGCATATTATAAAGAAAATACGACTATTTACAAGAAAATTTAAAGTTTTTTATAAATAGTTAATCATTTTTATTTAACAATAAAAACTAATTTGATATTTTATTAGTCTTTTTATATAAAAATTTACGATTTTTGAAATAAAATGACTTAGACTGAAATTCTCATGTAAGTGCTCTGTGAGGAATATGACCACTGTGTCAAAATCCTTCAAAAATGTATAAGAATTTTCACAAATACAATTTGGATATAGTGCTTATAGATTATTGTTGCCTTCTTCATAGTCTTCATTTAACATTAGGTTTGATTCCCTTAGATCGAATATTTGGGCACAGTGGCCATATCCCTTACAGAGCACTTTCATGACAATTTCCCTCTGTCTTATTTTTTCAAAAATCATAAATTTTAATATAAAAAGCTAATAAAATGATTGATTTTTCATAAACACTTTAAAATTTCGGCCAAATAGTCGTATTTTCTTTATAATATTTTTTATCGCATGCTATATTTTTTTTTATTGCATGCAATATTTTTAAAAATGAATTTAACCTATCATATTTATGTTCACACACGTGGCATAAGAGGCGAATTTTCAAAGCGGGTTAAATGGGTACACTCAAAAGAAAAATCAATCCATCCGTACTCAAATCAATCCGAAGCGGTATTAATAGTACGGTGAGTACGGATTTTCTTGAATCAAGTACAGAAAGATTGATTCAAGCTCGGATTTTTAATCCGAAAATACTAAAATTATCCATATTCAATCCCGTTTTCGTACCTCAAATAATCCGAAAATGAGATTGATTTAAGTTAAACTAAGATTGAATCAATCTCAAAATGAGCTTGATTCAAGTAATATAAAGTTGATTTTATCGCGAATTCATGATTGAAAAAAACAAAAAAAAATAGAAATTACAAAGAAAAAATGATTATGATTGATTTACTTACCCGTATTACACATTACAGAATGATAAAACACCAACATCGTGCCCGATATGGTTTTTATTTTAGAAATCTTATGTACATATTTAACCAAAAATATAAACTAAATGAGTAGCATGAGTTCAAATTTAAAAAAAAAAAACTTTGAAAAGAGATTGATTTTCGAAAGTAATCCCATTTAGGATTGTTTTGAGTACGTTTAAGTGTTATTCGTACTTGAATTTTTGAGTACGACTCGTACTTAAAGTAATCCCAAAAAACTTGATTTATCCCGAGTGTTTTTCTTTCTGTGTACTATTATCTATTATTCACAACGCAATAAGGACATCACAACAAAGTAAAGGGGATACATATAAAAACAAATAATTAAATAAAATCCATGCACGGCAACTCTTACGGTTGCCTTTTAAACGATGGTCTTAGGAGCTAAAACAATTAAAATTTAATGGAAACTATTATGACAGCTGCGACCCGGGAATCTAACGATATTACTTGGGACTTCAATAGTTGGCTACACTGAAAGAAAACCACTCGAGCTAAATTAAGTTTTTTATACTTATTTTAAGAGCGAGTCGTACTTATATATTCAATTACGAAGAACACTAAATGTTATTATTACAATACTAATAATCCTATTTATTAATTCAATCCCGAAATTTCTTGAAATAAGTACAAAATTCTTAAACCAAGTAAAAAGAACGATTAAACTTTTCGTTGGTAGTACCCATCTGAGAGTAAAATTACAAAGTGAGCGTTTTAATCTCATTTAACTTATCAAAGTATGTTGCAGACACTACAACAACACCACACAAGTAGCTAGATACAACAAAAACAACAAAACAAGACGAAAACTAATTATTTTCATGTTTCAACCCAAAGAAAAAACATGTTTAAATATTGTCACCTCCAACAAAACTATTTTTAAAGAAGAACTTATATATATATTATGCTTAATTTAACCATATTATTGTCACCGACAACAATATTATGGTTTCGTTAGTCCTCCATCAAGAAGCCAGAACCATTTTATGGTTGTCTGCCAAAATGTTATGGTTAATAATAACTAAAATATGTTTAATACTTAAATAGCATGATTAATTTTCAACTATAGCATGTTGCTCTTAAATAAAAGCGGAAAATAATATTGTAAATTTAAAACAAATTACTGTCATATTTAACCATAACATGCTTAGAGGCAACCATAATATGATTGTAGCTTCTTGATGGATCACTATTTTAACCATAATATGGTTGCCGGTGACAATTATATGATTAAATTAAACATAATCGCCCGTAGTTATAAAAAAGTTTTAAATTAAAAAAAAAAAATTTGTATGAAAATTTGCCTTAATAAACGTTTGGTAAATTGAATAATCGTTAATAAATACGGGGTTAATGTTTAAAATTTACTTTAAAAATAGTTTTGTTGGAGGTGACCATTTTTAAACTTATTTTTCTCTACGTAGAAAAAGGAAAATTTTCTCAATTTTCTCTTGCATCTCATTTAGTTCATATTTTCAGTTTTATAAGTATGTACATTAAGTTTTAAAAGTAAAAACCATATCGGAAGTGATGCTGGTGTTTTATAATTTAAATTCTGTAATAGTAAATAGTCTGGGATAGTAAATCATTCAGAATAAAATTTTCCCACTTATTTCACTTTGGCGTTTAGAGCCTTGAACAATGTCTGGAATTCGTCGCCAACTATCCAAACTATCGGGCATGTTCTGACAATCATGTCTATATGAATCAGTAAACTTCAGACATATTTTTGAAAAGTTGCAAACAAAACCTCTTATCCGGTATTATATGTTTCAATTATAGAAACAATAGTAATATGAACATGCTTTTTGTTTGAAATATCTGTCAATTCGTCAATCACAATTTAAACCCTTCCATGAGATTGTTTGATTCCTTCAATTTTGTTTTAAGTTCTTGGTAATTTAATAAATAAAACTGAAGAATTTTTCCATATCGTTGATTTCGCCGTTATGGTGTAGTTTTAAGGATGAAGATATGCCAGAACTACTTAAGAGTTTTTCATTTATTATTGGCAGCATATTTTAGTTAAGTATTATTTGCAGT
Organism: Pollenia labialis; assembly: GCA_949318255.1. Classification (NCBI taxonomy): domain Eukaryota; kingdom Metazoa; phylum Arthropoda; class Insecta; order Diptera; family Polleniidae; genus Pollenia; species Pollenia labialis. The sequence continues at coordinate 72,051,526 of OX439142.1, forward strand.
CTCTTAAGAACTACTTGGAGCAGAGTTAAGTTTTTCTAGGCTTATATTTTTGTCAAGCTTGTGGTCTTATTAAAGGTGATTAGTAAGTCGTTACCTGGAAGAACCTTTGCAACTTATCATTTTAGGGTCGTTTAAGCGCCTTTGTCTTCCCAGTTCGTAATATCACCAGAGATAACATCTTTACAAAATATATATAGTATTTAAAATACTGTCAAATTGCTAATTACTTTGTAAGCTGAACATTTTTTTTGTAGCATTTTCAATTGTTTTTTGCTTATATAAACGATTTGAATTTACATTACTCATAATGTTTTTTTTGACTTTTGTTACATTTAGTTTTGACATGTTTCATTTAAAGTATAAGTTTGCCCAATATTCAATTAAAAAAATACATACCCGTACATTTATAATAGAAGTAAAGAAAACGTATATAAATTAAAAAATACTAAAACCCGGTTTGTTTTACCAAAATAACTGGTTTATTCGATATTCGAATAATGGACATTTTTAAACATTCGAATACTATCCGTGCGATCTCCCTTATAACTGCTATAAATACTTAACTACTTATTTTTTTAGATGTAAGTAGATCAAAAGTAAAGACGTTTATGAAACACAATGCAAAAAATTAGCGTTTGTTAATTGGAAAGGTAAATAAATTGGGCAAACATTTTAAAGCTACAAGAAAACGGCAGGTACGTACAATTTTAAGGAACTTACTTCGGCTATCCTTTATATGCGGTAACTACAACTACTAATGCCTGTGTTTAAACTTCAAACTACACTGAGGTGCCTATTATGAACTTAATTCGATTTTCGACAGCAGTCGAATTAGCTGATCGAACGAATCTTTATTTGGTATTATGGCGCGCATTCGATTAAAATTTACTATTGTGATTTTGTCAATTCACAATAGTACACTTTCGATCAGCTGTCACTTACAATAAAAAATTTTTGTTTACAAATTTAAAAAATTAAATGAAAGTTTAGCGTGAAAACGGCGGAATTATGGTTGTTTTCAAATAATTAAGCTTCAGTGGGGTTTCATCCTACTATTTTAAATGCGGAACTTTGCTGCAAATCATTTGGTCAAAAAATAATTTTGTTCCATAAGGAATATGGCGTTTCCAATTGCTGTTTACGACGTTGGACTTGCATAAAATGAACAAAACTGTTAAAGAATATGGTATTTGGTATACGAACACAAAAAATGTACAAATTGTTACATTTTCAACAAGTTTTTTACATTTATTTGCACCGTCGAAAGCATATTTGTTTTCGTTGAAAAATTCGATGCACAACGAAATTTTCGACGGTGCTGCCAACTCATAATACCAAATTAACAATCGATAGTCGATGTTCGATAGCCAGCGAAAATCGTTTATCGAATGTAACTCATAATAGGGGCCTGAAACTCGCCTTCGAAGTAGAATGCAATACGAACTTCTAGACGCGTTATTAAGAGTTATATGAATGGGAAAAGTATATGTTGCACTTCTTTTTTCGTTTAATAAATGTAAATACCTCACAATGTATTCCAAAAAAGAAGACAAATAGGGAGTCTTGCCGCTGAAGCGTTTTCGATATTTAATAAAACTGCAACTATATAAAAATGTATATGTAATATTTGTTTAAAACAAGACGCAAAATTTAGACTACTATAAACTATTTTATAGTAAACATCGTACTTTCTTTGTTTTCACTGTCACTCGTTCTAAACAAAAATATTTTAGCGATACGAAACAAGTTTATTTTTTAGGCGTTATAAAAAATATTTTTAATAATTTAAGAAATATGTATTTTAATGTCAAAAACTTGAAAATAAGGTCTTTGGCGATTTTGGCGATTTTGACATTGAATTTGGGGAAAAAGGTCAAAATCAATAGACAACCCAGCTCATAGCTATCTTTTATTTTCTAGTACGACTGTTACACGAAACAGGCACAACTAAAAATTCAAAAATATATAGGAGATGCAGAAACCTGGAAGAATAGAAATGTTGCACCAGACGCTTAAATTAAAACTCACATAAAATTATTAAATGTGGCATTTAAAATTTTTTTTTGTTAGTTTTATATTTTAAAAGGGAATGGCGTACTTTATATTTCCATGTCTTATGTAATTCAACGTCAGCTCATACAAAAATCGGAACTATGTTTTTTATCTCTTGGTTCAAGAATTCAGAGTTAAGTCGCACTCATATCAATTTATTTTTCCAACTCTGAAAACTAATGAATATAAGCATTGCCGTTGTGACTCTAAAGTATCACTTTTGACCCTTTTTCATGCAAATGACACTTTTTTGTGACCCTTTTTAAAATTTATCCCTTTGTATCATTTTAACAAAATTTATGACTCTATTTGAAAATAACTACAAGTTTCCATATTCCTAACGATAGTTCTCATGGGTTTTGTGAACATACATATAAAAATTGGTAGCATGTCATAACGTCCAGAGTCATAGTGTCCACGGACACTATTTACAAATAAACTTAAAATTAAAACTTGTGAGTCCATGCATTCCTCTCTCAATTTGCTCGAATCGAAGATGGTAGAATGGACTCCAAGTGAAGAATTAATTACAAAGTAGAGAATAAGTGTTTCTAAGTGAAACATTATCAAAGGTTTTTGTAAAAGTAACTTCTTTTTTTGATAATATGACTAATATTGGAATGTACCTGTGAATTGTTTCTTAGTTTAAACATTGATTTATAATTCAAGTACTATGTATAATTACTTTTATTTTAGTCGAATGTATTTAATTTTTACATACTTATTAACATGATCCTAATTTTCTTTTTTGACCCCTTCTTTCTTAAAAGGGTATTTATGACACTTTTTCGAAATTTTCAACGGCAACACTGATACAAATATATAAAAAAGTCGGGCTATTTCTCTTTAAGTTGTTCCTTTATCGGTAAACTGTGCTTTTTTTGTCACTATACGCCCTTATGTGCTTTAGCTGTCAAAATTTTGCTCCAAGCTGAAGAAAAAACCAGTCCCTTAATCAACATTTGTTGGGTTTGTTTCCGCATTTTTTAATTTCAACCTCAAAATCTTCCTCCTTGATGACGAGCCACATTACAAACACACAGTATCGATCTTAACAATCGTAGTGTAGGGTATAAAATTATTTACTATAATGTAATCAGTTTTAATAAAAATTTCTACTGTTATTATCATTCTCAACTCATAGTACAACTATGGCAAAATGAACATTTATTTTTATGACTTTTAGCTTTGATTTCATTTAACAATCTAAAACGCAACACAACTTTATACCCACTTCATCATCTCTGGTGCACAGCCGTCACCAGTTTCACACTCATCTTCATTGTCGTCAACTTTATTTGACTCAACATCATCATAATTGTTTTGATATGCAAATGATGATGCTATGGGATGTTGTTTAAATGCCTCGCTCTCCGGGCTCTCTTCCTATTTATTCCCAAACATTATGGCATTTGTGTTTTATTTTTAATTTAAAAATATTCTTTTTTTTTTTGTGTATTTTGCATTTTAAATACCAAAAATACCACAACCCGCTTTTAGAAGTAACAAAATAAAGAAAAATTAAAAAAGATGCCAAAAATAAGT